>OY728142.1:1517719997-1518146497 GCA_963277665.1 Viscum album | reverse complement strand
ATCTAAAACTAAATAGATGATATATCCTGCCAATATGATAAAAAAATACACTTAAAACTCACAATAGGGTTCCAAACCACATCTATTTCCCTCATTGATACTCTATACTGACTCAAATATCTTACGTATTCCCCCTTCCCATGACCTATCAGGCATCCATGAAAACTATTTGACTACCGATCAAGTAGGATGAGTTGGTTGTGAGTACAAATTAGTAGGCCAACACTAACAACGCCTAAAACAATACCCATCGATAATAGTTTATGTTGTTTTATAAAGAATAAATAAATTAAATAAAGTAAATAGATTAAATTTAGTAAATTACTCTTTATTTTACCACATAACCCTGGGTTCCAAAGGACACCCAAACTCTCAATACATGTTTTCAATCATGCCAGAGTTTGAATCATATTACACATTCAACTAAAAATTCATAAAAATGTTCTTTCATTGTCCAATTAATTTCAATTTATAAAATATAAAATTGGTATTGTTGTTTAATATCTATATTTTGGGTCTAGATCTTCATGCTAAGGACCCTGTGGGCTTTTAAAGTAGTATTATATACCCCACACTCATTTAACAATCCATTTATCACTATGGGTGTGGAAGAAAAACAAGATGTACCATACATATTTATCAATACATTTATTACTATGTGATTTAGATGAAGTAGACCATGTCCCGCACATGTTTATCAAACACCTTGTCACTATGGGATTTGAAATAAGAAGAACATATCCCACACATGAATATATCAATCACACATATATCACATATATCAACTAATTTAATTTTAATCAAAATTATTCTTCTTATAACCTTTTATAACCCAAACATCTACTTTTTAATTTGAAAATTAATTAATCAATTTCAATCAAATGTAAATTTAGATAAATTTACATTTTATAATTCAAAAAGATTTTAATCGATTTCACAATCACTGAATCCAAATATTTATTTCATCAAAAAAAATTCAAATTTATACACTCTATATCCTAATGATTAATTAAAAATTTAATTCTTCCATTTAATTTTAAAATATAATTATTTAATTTCAAATTAAATTAATCAAATCCATATAAAATTATCGACATCTTGTTAATTATATAAATAGATTATTAATCTGATTTTACATTCAATGTCATAATCCCAATATCCTGTTAATAAATTCAATAATTAATTAATTCAATTTCACAATTCAATTTCCCCAAATAACCTAATTCATTAACATATGGGAATTAAAACAAATCAATTAGATTATAAATTCAATTTACCAAACAGAAATATTGAAATTCTCACAATTACAAACTCATAATTTTATCCAAACTATGGGATTTGTTGTTGGACAACCTACATCAAGTCTGATGATGAAGGGTCGCTAATAGATATACAAAATTTGAAATGGAACAATAGAAATTGCGATGAATAACACGATCAAGATCTAAAAATTATCCTAGATCATAAATATCAAGATCTTTCAATCATACTTCCTGATCAAGAACCACTAGTAGATATACATCCCTTTATTATTAGGGCAGAGAAGAAAGAGAGTGATATATATATGGGGAGAAAACACATACCCAGTGAGGTTTAGATCATAAATATTTCATTCCATTCAGTAGGATTTCTGGTCAGGATCCCTAGGAATCCATCAGTGAGCCTCTAAAAATTAGAGAATATGATTTTGGATAAACTGGGGTCAATTTCCTCTTAATAAAGAGGTTCATATAGTTCACAAATATTGGGATAACTAAAACTGTGTTCACTATTTCCTATGAATGGACACACAGTGTACAAAATTGTGCTCTTTAACAATACACCTCTTCTAGTTTGGGAATAGGGTTTGAAAGAATGTTCCCCAAGCATGTGAATCCCCTCTTTCTAAGATCAAATTCTTTTCTAGTCTAGTTTCACGGTTGGTGAAAATCCTGCACCAACTGTGTGACACATTACCTCTTTCCAAATTTATCTAATTTTCACCAAATCAAACCCATGTTTAGAGGAAAAAATGATATATAAAAAATATAAAAAATATTTCATTGAAATGAACTTGATACATCTCTAGAAAAGAGTGGGATCTAACAATCTCCCCCACGTTTTAATATATCATTCTAGACCATTACTCCCCAAAATATATATCATTATGAGTCAAAACGGTTGGGCCACTATGCCCTCATATCAGAATCTACCTCCCATGATTCCTCATTCATGTTCCTATGTTTCCAAAATACATAAACTAAAGTTACAGTCATTACCCACAACACTTTCTCATTGTGATCTAACATATGAATTAGATGTTATTTAAATTATTCATTGGCCTCATGCTCAACATCATCAAAAATGATAACATGGGATGGTTTGGGGTAATACCACCAATATTATGACACATGAAAAATGTTATTCATCTCGCTATATCTTTGTTAAAGATTCCATCAATTCACCAAAAGCTTGATTCTCTAGATAACCTCAAATTTTCCAATGAACCTGCATGACATCTTTCCATATTTCTAAATCCTGTTATGTCTCAATCTAGTTGACACCTATAATAAAATATGACCACCCCTACCAAACCCTAGGGGATGCCAGATTCTATCATTATATGACTTCAATCAACTGTATGATGTAGCCATACAGTTCATAATCAGCAGAACCTTCTTTTATGTCTCATTCATGAGACTTATTCCCAAAAAATCTTACTCACCTACCTCAATCTAGCATACATGTGATTTTCAAGGCCAACCATAAAGTGACACATAGCGTGCCATATTTAATGACTCCTAGTAATAGTTTTTATAGGTGAAATACTATAATCAAGTGACATTTTCCCAAGACCCACCAATGTCATGGAAATACAATCGAATCATATACTCAAGAACCAACATGCTACATTCTAACATCCTATCTATTTGTAATGGGAATTATATACTCAAAAAAATGTGGTCAATGTACCTTCTACAAGCCCTACTAGATGTGAAAAGTGAATCACGATTCATGGATATAAAAAATAATCCATGGATCACCATGTTGATGGACTACTTCATGAACATACACAACGCCTAGCTAATCCAGTTAAAAAGTCTTCTCCATAGGTAAGAAATGTCCTAAGTTATTCTACTGGTCCACAACCACCCAAATAGCATTTTTCATTTGAGGTATCCTTGGAAGACCCAAAAAAATGTCTATGAAAAAATCATCCAACTTCAAATCAAGAATTGGAAATGGTTGTAGTAAACCACCTAGTCATTGTTGCTCTGCCTTCACCTATTGACAGGTGTATCTCTATGTAACTAACCCTGTAATATAATTTTTCAAACACAGACACTGATTATGTAATCATAGATCATGTCATATTTTGGTTAAACACATATTCAATTCCCACATTGAGGCATGAAACTAACACAGTACCTCATCCCGCATGCATGTATGTAGAAAAACTAGATTCCTAATATAAATTATCCCGTCCTCATATATCATTTAGTTTGAAGGTGTCTCCCCATATTTAATGGTTTACCTCAATTCCAATCATTATGGATCCTCGTCTTTTCAATCACGCATCCTGCTCATAAGTGTACACTCTACTGAAACAGATATGGGATTCAACATCTCTTCACCCTCCTAAACCACAACAGGCATCTCATCGAACAATGTCATCATTTTCAATTCAACATTAGACTCTTAAAATACCTAATTCTGAGTTATACTATATAAAGTGTCAGCAACACTCATTACCCTCTTGGGGATATATTCTATGTTGAAGGAATTAAAATCTGTAAACTCAACCAATATAATTTTTAGGAGTGTCAGATATCCCTATGAAATGATATAAATCATGATTTTTTGTTTTGTATACATTGTAATCTTCTCACCAAAACATATAATGCCTCCAACACATAAATTCATAAACCTCTACAACTAATTTGAGGTTATGTGTAGGTAATTTCAGTTCATGTGGCCCCAACTGCTAAGACAAATACAATATTACTCGACCCCCCTGTATCAACACTGGTCTATGTCTGATCCATGAAGAGTCACAAAACACAATAAACTTCTCAAATAGCATATGTAGGAGAAATATTTGTTTCTTTTTGAAGTTCTTATTCAACTCATGGAAGGATTTCTCACATAATTACATCCATTCAAACATTATCCCCTTCTTGGACAAGAACGAAAGTTGTTCTTCCAAAAGTGAAATTTCTTTTATGAATATTTGATAATATCTTTCTAACACCAGATAATTGGGGATTTAGAAACAATTCATTGTATTTTTCTATTAAATAATTTCCTATACATTCTCTGGGTACACTAACACACCTTTCTATAAGATTATATGACCCAAAAAGTGTATATGGTCAATCAAAAATTGATACCTAGATAGGTTAGTGTATATACAATTCTCTCTTAGTGTACATAGGATGATGTTAAGATGTTGGGAATTATCTTTGTTAGTCATGGAGTACACCATGTATTCATCCACAAACATATACAGATACATGTGGAATATTTTGTTCACCATGTCTATAAACACTATCATTGCATTCATCAGCATGAACAACATCATTATGAACTCATAAAGGCCATACCCTATTCTAAAAGTAGCTTTGGGTATATCAAATGGTCAAAATATTAAATGATGATACCCTAATATCAATTAGATCATTGATAATACACATTCTCCCCTCAACAGGTGAAAATTATCATTGATATGTGAAAGAGGATACCTATTCTTTAACATCATCTTGTTCAACTTTCAATTATAAGAACATAAGCACAGAGCTTCATCAACATTGTCAGAAAAAAATTGAAGAACCCCAATGTTATGTACTAAGATTGATTAACACCTTATCCATAAACTATTCCAGTTGAATATTATAATCTTTAAACTCTACTGGTAACATTCTGTACAAGGGAATAGAAACTGTATCAACCCTCAACATAATCTAATTTATAAATTCCACATATCTCTCTGGTGGAATCCCTAATAATTCATAAAGAAACATGTCCTAGAACCTACTCACTACAACTATAATGTAATCATACTTTAAACCACTATCACCCAACAATCGACATGAATCTTTTGTGGTAATATCCCCCAGTTATTGATTAATTCACCCTATACGGCCTATCATGATGTACCACTATCCTCAATGTACATAATTTACCACCATATGAGATTTAAAAATCACTTTCATGTGGTAAAAATTACGGTGGACTATATATTCTACTAAATCAGTCATACACATAATTAGGTTGAATCCTAAAACGTCCAGGATTTATTGATCTCAACTGAAATAATACTCGCCAACCTCAAGAGAAAACCAATTTTGAAAATAGATTCCTCAAAATAGTACTCACAAATGGGTATCTATCGTCAACACCACACTCATGAACTACATGTCCTAGATCAATATATTCACAAATTTTTATTATAAAAACATAATGGCTTGAACTATTATAAAATAATTCAATTCCAATCATATAATCTAAAAATAATAGTACCTATTACTATTGATGGGACAACATAGCAATCCACCAGTGATGGTTAAAAAAAGGAACTATCATAAACATATTCCCTATGATGTCATCTAAATACCATGATATGAACCACTCTAATAATATGTGTTCTCTTTCCCGAAAGATCTACACCCACTACCTCTACCACCAAAGCAGGTAGAACTTCAACTAGTTGACTGATAAGGTGTTGAATATACTCTTCCAATACTATACCATGAAAGATATTTATTTTATTTCTTAATAAAAGGATAGGGATGAAACAAAGATAAAGAGACAAAAAAATCCATAAAATAGAGGGATCATGGGGGTCTATAATCATGGACAATATTATTGCAGTGAATCTTAATAAAATTGGAAGCCATACCTCTTAATCATCATGCATAATCCACATTTCCCCGATTAGAAGCATCCTTCAGGTTCCCCTTTGATATGAGAACATGATTCACCACTTCTGAAAACATATTCTACCCGAAGATATTCACTGGGACTCAATTTCACATTTAATCGCATATTCAAATCATTTTATGAATTATCCTTATCCCATTCTAGTACCGGTTAAAATAACTACAAATCTGTAAATCATCTATCACTATCTATCACAAAAAAAACACCCCTATGTCAACTCCTTGAACTTATTTTCTCTCACTTTCTTGAGTTCCATGGGATAAAAGTGCCCAATGAAATTTGTATGAAATTTCTTCCACTAAATAATTTCCAATTGTTCATCCCAATTATCTATTTCCAACCGACACTTCACTTGACAACATAACATGTATGAAGCTAATTTACTCTATTATCTTTAGGACTCACTAGGTGCTCAAGTATTATAATGATATAATAAATCTAGAACTCAGAGGCCTCGAATGCACCGTCTACGGTGAGTATTATATAATGTTGCAACATGAAATCCCTCTCCATATCATACATTCTTATCATAACCATCCTTGGGTATTCATCCATGAATTTAATAAACTGATCAATGTTATTTACAAACTTCTCTCTAACTTCCTCACCCAATAACACTGGTGCCTCAGGTTCTACAACTAGTGGAGCATATCCATCCATGTCAACATGTCATCCTCTCAAAAAGATTCATTTTATAGGAATATACCCAAAATTAAGAATGAAAAAATTTTGTCACATAACAAGACATTAACACATTTCATAATAGTGATTCACACAATGGCTTAAGATGTCATTCCCCCTTTTCCCACCACATGGTCAACACCGAGGCACTATCACTACCCTTAATGATCATACATCTATATCATGGTTAAAAAAGGTAAAAATAATTCTCATTATTCAAGTTATCCTTAGATACCCAGTTTATATGTCAATTTATTACATCTCACATTATTTATAATTTTGATGTTCACATAAGGCCCCATTTTTGTTTAATTACCCAAGCAATGGAAAATATAAATATTCAACCACTTACCCAAAATGATTTTTATCAACCATGACTAAAATGATGCATGTCACAAAACAATCCTAAGTTCTTATGATGATTTGTTCATAATAAACAATCTATTCATTCTAGTACATGAGTTAATTATCTGAAAAACTCAGAAATAATTATCACATCACTCATTAATTGCATCACTCGAGGTGAAATGGCATCAACATGGAAACAATATGTCAATAATAATAATACCACCCCGGATACTTGGATTTTACCTCTATACAATGGTTAGAAACTCCCATGCATGAGCTCTTGACCAGGTAACAAATAATAATATTCTATTTTCTACCTTTTCGAAATAATAAGTCAAAATAAATGAAAATAAACCACATTTGATTCCATTTGGTAATGTCCTAACCTGGATTCCATAGGATGATGCCATGAACTGGTTTCCTAGGTGATGTCAACAAGGCCACCATGTATTCCATAGGTTGTATTCTAGTATTGAGGGTATAATATTAGTCTTGCAGAGACTATACCATCTTTATCAAATTAACACAACATTGTATATTAAATAAAAAACAACAAATATATATAACAAATACCTATAATGATGCCAATATCACATGATGACAAAAAAATTAAATATAATATTCAGAACTAAATAGCATATATGCCATTACAATATGTGTTACATGCTAGTATGCAATTCCAAAAATAATTAAGGACATTGAAAACTCCCAAGAGGGTCCCCAACCATGTACTGTTCCCTTAACCATGCTCTATTTTGACTTAGCAATCTAATATAGGGTCATTTCCCTTAGCCTACCCTTAAACTATGAAATATAGTCAGGTGCCGATCAAAAACCCTAATTAGGGTGTGATTTCCACTCAGTAGTCCTCAACCAATGATGTCTAAAATAAGATCTATTCAAAATTGTGTATTCAATTTTTAATGAATAAATAAAATTATCAATGTAAATTCATTACTTTTATTCAATTATTCTTTATTTAACCACATAAACATGGGTTCCTAAGAACATAAAAACATTGAATACCTATATCATCCCTTCATATATTTTGAATCGTATCACACTTTCTACTCACAAATCATTATAAAAAAATATTACATCATTATACATTTCATTTCTATATTTAATATGTAAAATTAGAACAATGGACTAATTCCAATATATTGGGTCTAAGTACTCATGCCAAGGACTCGATGTGATTTCGTAGTAGCATTTTATGACCCACAATAATTTATCATTAACTTTATCACTATGGGACTTGGAAATAATAGACCTTGTCCCACACATGTTTTTCTAACAATTTATCACTATGGGCTTTGGAAGTATCATGCCATTCCCCACACACATTTGTCAAAAAATATTATCTCTATGGGATTTGGAAGTAGTAGACCATGTCCCCCAAATGAAAATCAATATCAAACATATATAAAAAATATCACATCATTTAGGGTTTGACTATATTAACCTTTTTATCACATTTTATTAACAAAAAAATATATTAATTAATTCAACAATTTATTAAACCATATCAATCAATTGAAAATAAAAAAAAATCCATTAATTATTTTAATAATTATTTAATCCAATTCAAAATCTATGTAGAACAAAAATTAACTCAACAATTAATTGTTCTCATTCATAGTCTCTATATCCTAATAATTAATTCAATAATTAATTATTCCATTAAATTCCAACATCTCAACATATCATTAATTAATTCCACAATCAGATAATCAAATCAATTCCACGATATGAAATTATCATTAATTAATTCCATATTTAATTAAGCTGATTTAACATTGAAATTAAAAATCCCAATATCCCAATAATTATTTCAATAATTAATTATTTCATATTCACATGTTAATCTCCGCACTAACCTGAATTGTTAACATATGAAAATTTAAACATATCAATTCAATAATCATTGTAATTTCCGAATAATGGACATTGAAAATTCCAAAATTATATACATGTAAATTAATCAAGACAATGGGATTGTAATTTAGATAACCTACCTCATGTTTGATGATGAAAATTCTCCAACAGATATACCCAATTTGAATTGGAATAATCTAAATCATGTTGAAGAAAATGATCTTGATCTAAAAACTAGATCCATGATCAAAAAAATCAAGATATAAAAAAATATCATTATCGCAAACCGAAAAATAGCTAAACATCCTTATTTTATATTTAATGTTAAATGACAGGGGTATAAAAACGGAATTGGAATAAAATACATACTCGGGGAGGTGTAGATCATTAGTTTTCCCTTCGATTTTCCTTAAATAGTGTTTTTGAGCACTATAAATTCCTTTGAGAGCCTCAAAAAATTGATATAATATCATTATGGAGATGTTGTGGTGGATTTGGGGTAAATACAAGGGTTAAGGTAATTTTAAAATAAATTTTCTATATAATTAACACCAAGTAGACTGTTTCCTATGTAGGGGCATGTTTTTTCAAACTATGGGCCATAATCATGTGCATATTCTAGTGGGCTCATGTTTTATACTAATAAGATGAACAATTTGAAATTCCATGAATCATTCATTTAATCCCCTCTACCATGGTTTACACAGTTGTTTGGGATGGGTGTAATGTTTCTGAAAATTGTGCACAAACCATTCATAGCCTCTCCAAAATCAAACTTTCTCCAATTATCAGCCAAATGATCCAATGTTAATACTGAAAGATGTTCTACTCCAAAATGTAAAAATACATATAAATTGTCTCAAGATATATCTAAAAATGGTCGATCTCTTACATTTGTAGACAATATGCTACTATTGAATAAACCTAATTCTCTATCAAACAACTTAAACAATATCATCAATATCAAAAAATATTAATGAAATTTAACTGAAGAAGTATTATGATCACCATAATTTCTCAATGAATCACCTTATACACATATATATTCATTGATACAAGTATCAAAAATAAACAAAATCAGTTACATCATTTTATAACTCTTATTCTATTTTAAATTATTTTTCTTCTTTTTCCTTCATTTGTCTTCAATAATAATGGCCATATAGTAGTAGTACGTCCTTGTCCTTCATATACATGTTTTATCATTCTTCCTCAACACACGGGATCCAGTTTCATTAAAATTCGATATATTTTTTCTTTTTAATTGATATTCCAAATGGTTGAGAGTATTCATTATTACTAATATTCTCTCTTACACCCTCTTCCTTATTCTATTTTCATTATTTTTATATTCACAAACTCATGTGAATATAATTTCTTTATTTTAATTATATAACTGACATGACAATTGGCACTGTGATGATCTCAATAATTTATTAAATTACTCTATAAAATCACTTCGATATATTCCCTATGATATTTGAATATTCTTGTTCTCTTAACAAAAATTCAAATATTATATTCTAAAAAATGTCTTCTTTACCATTAATGTTTCTAAAATATTCAAATTTGAAAATACACAAATAGTCAATAAATGATCCCAAAAACGTATTATTATTTAATCTCCCTTTAAAAATGAATTGAGTCATATCTTAATTTTTATATTTACTGAAGAAGAATATATTTTCATTTTATGAGTTTAATCTCTATTAATATATAAATATTTCAAACTATTAAACCTTATATAAAAATTTATTACTCTTATGATTCTCTTGGAATTTCTGGTTTATCCTAATTTGATACTATAAAATCCCTTAAACATCCTTTAAAATCCCTATGTCACCATTTCTTATTGACTTATTAAACATTAGGAGTGAACGTGAAATTTGGGGTCACTTTTACCTATCAAAAAATATCTCTCATACCTTTCCAAATACTTTTCTCTATAAGTACCCTTCAAAAATAAATTTAAAAACTATAACAACCCTTATGGATCATGAAATAGATAATTATGTTTAATAGTGTGCCTTGGGTACTTTTTAAATTTCAAGCAAGGTGGTATATTACATATCTCCTGGAAGATATTATGTACTATATATGATTCATTAAATATACTATAAAATTATATGCACACTAATATAAATAATTCCTTTAATGGTACTAAAAAAGGTATTTTTTAGTGCAAATAATAGCTTATAATCATAACGTGATTGAAATACATAGGATTTTATCAGCACTAGAAATGCATTGATAAATAAACACATTATCATCACTAAAAATCAATGATAAATAGTTTCTCAATCCAAACTTTTATTATCATCGATATTAGATCCCTTTATATTTTTGTTATTGGCACTGATAATGGAAAATACTATTAAAGTGAGCTATTAAAATTACATTAAACTTTTGAAGAAAAAAATTGATAATATAGTATAAAATGAAGAATTAAATCGAAACATAATTTAGAGAATAAATCAAAGAAAATCACGCTATATTTTTATAATTACATTCATTTGTTTTTATAATTACATGAATAGATAATAATTATTAAATAAATTCAAAATAAATCTATGATCCTTTATCTTTGGACCCCAACCCTGTTAATGCAATTATTTTCTAATCAAACCACCCCAACATGAGAAAAGGAATTCCCATATATTAAAAAATTATTATGTGATAACTACTTTAAGGAAATAAATTAGACAAAATGATTTAATTTTTTAAAAAATACATATAACTTGAATCATATCAGGAAGACCATTTATCAAATTTAGTTTTTGTTGATTCCAAAACATCACAAACTATTTTTGTTCTTAAAATAATGTTCTCTTGAAATGTATCTCATCTATGGTGATAAAAAAATCACTACAGATGGGATCCAGTTCAAGAAAACTAGCTTTTTGGTATTAATCCTTCTACTATCACACCATTTTTTGTTCGTATTCATGAATTTTCATGGTTAAAATTAACTAAATAAGTATAAGATAAAAATTATAAGGAAATTATTAATGTATTAGTAAATAAAATGGTGAGGAAAAAACTGATATGACATTATTGATTTTGGTGATTTGATGTATGCATTAAACTTAAATGGAACATACATATTGAAAACATGTAGTTCAAGTCATATCAACTACATCATGTGTTGTTTTTATGTTTGGTCAATTTCTATATGTCACAAATCAAGTATGAATTATTTTTTAATGTTTGAAAATATTCTGAGCTCTATTTCATAGTTTTATCTTTTGAAGTGCATTTTGAAATAAAATTGAACCATTATATTGAAAACATGTACATTGAGTAAGATCAGTCACATCATACATCCTAATTATGTGTGGTAAAGCACTACACTACAAAGTTGAATTATTGGTTGTTTTATTATTTTAAGGAAATAATTCGGGTACATTTCATTGTTTTTGGCAATTTGGTTCCATTTTTAATATAAACATACACTTTTGAATAGAAAGCATGCTATTAGAGTTATATCAATAAAATCATCTATCGAATTGATTTGAGGAAAATTCCTACACGTGAAAAATGATTTAAAGATTTTATCCATTTTTTGGAAACAATTCAAAATAGTTTATTTAGTTTTGGCTATTTTATGTGTGTTTTAAACTAAAATGTATCTTTTTTGTAACAAAAAACCACTTTGAGTCATTTCAACTAAATCGTGTGTTATTTTGATGTGCAATCAATAATTTGACACGAAAAATTAATTATGAACCTTTATTATAATTTTTAAAAACAAACCGATCCCTTTTTCACTATTTTGGCTATTTTCTTGTGTTTTAGATAATAAAATGCACTTTTGTATTGAAAACATTCTCTTTGAGTCATATAAAACACGTAGTATGATAGATATATGAAAGGTAAATTTTTACACATGAAGAATGGATGATGTATCATTTTATTAATTATTTAAAACCATATGACCTTGTTTTCATAGTTCGAGAGATGTAACATTCATTTTAAACTAAAATTGTACATTTCTTTTGAAAATATACACATTGAGAAATATTGTTCATGTCATGTGATGATTCATGTGAGGTAAATTATTACATATTATAAATTAATAGTGGTCTAATTTACTATTTTTTGAGAATAATACAATATCATTTTACTAGTATTGGCTATCAGATGTGAATTTTTAAGTAAAATTAGTCGTTTTTATAGATAACATGCACATCTAATAATCCCCCCACCCACATTATGTATTAGATTGACGTGTGCTCAGTTCCTATAGGTCAAAACCAAATTATGGAGTATTATTATAATGTTTGAAAATATTATGAAATTATTTTCATTGCTATGTATATTTGATATGATTTAAACTAAAATGATAGTTTAATATATAAAATCATACATTGATTCATATCGACCATTTCGTGTGTTGTAATGGCATGAGATCAATAAATACATGTCAAAAATTAATTATTTATCTTTTTTATAAATATTGAAAACAATCAGTGATCATTTTATTAGTTTTGATCATGTGAAGAACATTATAAACAAAAATGGAACTTTTTGTAAAACACAATCTTAGAGTCATACAAAACACATATGGAGTTGGATTGATGTTCATTAATTTACTACACATCAAAAATAATTTTTGGATAATTTCAATAATTTTTGAAAATAAGTTCATATGGTTTTTTGGTTTTTTAGTATGTGATGTATGTTTTAAACTAAATTGATAATTTTATATTGAAAATAAACTCTTCGAGTCATTCCAACCACATCAGGAGTCATATAGACATACAATCAATTCATACACAACAAAAATAAATTATAGACAACTTTATTAATTTTTAAAATAAATATTATCTAATTTGGTTTTTCTATCAATGTGACATGCATTTTAAATAAAAATAACAATTTTTTATTGAAAATAAACACTTCGAGTCACAATTACCACAACATATGTAAAATTGACAAGTGATAGATTACTAAACAATGTATTTATATTATGGATAATTTTTATAGTTTTAAAAAAATTAAACTCATTTAATTATTTTTGGATATGGTATATTAATTTTAATCTAAAATGACACTATTATTTTGAAATACATTCTTCTAGTCATATTGATCACATTATCTACTACCACTGATGTGTGGTCGATTCCAACAAGTCGCAAATGAATTATGAATCTCTATCCTATTTTTTGGAAAATAATAATGTCTCGACTTATTGTTTTTGGTTATGTGTTGTGCAAGTTAAACTAAAATAACTATTTTATATTCCAAACATGCACCTCACATCATACCAGCCACATCATGAGTTATACAGACGTGGATTGGATTCTTCCATTAAGAAATGATTTATGAATCATTTTCCAAATTTTTTAAAACAATATTATCTCATTTTAGTATTTTTTTTCTAAGGGGTTAATGTTGTAAACTGAAAAGAAACATATATTGAAAACATACACCTCGGGTCATACTGACTACATGATCAATTGGATTGATGTGTGGGCAATTTATACATATCAAAAATGAATTATTCGACCTTTTCATAAATTTTCAAAATAATAATAGATCTTTTTATTGGTTTGGATAATGTTAGTCATGTTTTAAACTAAAATTATGATTTTATATTGAAAACATGAACCTAGAGTCATACCAACTATATACGGTATCAGTTAGCCGTTTTGTTGATTCCTACTCAACAGAACTAAATTATGGATCTTTCTATTAATGATTGAAAACATATGATATTATTTTATAATTTTTGGTTATTTATCTCATGTTTTAAACTAAAATGACATATTCGTATTGAAGAGAAACACATTAAGTAATTCTGAAAACATGAGGTATAATATTGGTATGCAGTTAAATCCAAACGATGAAAATTTAACTATGGTTTATTTTATAATAAGTGAATTTAATATGACCTTTTTACCCATTTTTTATAAGGCAATGTAGTTTTTAAACTAAAATGACAATTTTAAATTTAAAAAATGTACTTTGAGTCATATTGATCACATCAGGTGTTAGATTATGGTATGGTTGATTCCTAAACATGAAAAATTAATTAACAATCATTTTACAAATGTTTGAAAACAATCCTTTGTTGTTTTCTTGGTTTTGATGATGTCACATAAGTTCTAATAAAAAATTACACATTTTTATTAAAAGTAGTCACTTTTAGTCTTACTGAATACATTCAGTGTCAGATTTATTTAAAACCATTTCCTACACATCAAAAACCACTGATGGACATTTCCTTATATTATCAAAACAATACGAATTTAATGTCTTTTTTTCATTTGAATTTTTTCTTGAACTAATGTGTAAATTTAAAAAAATAATTATTAGATATAAATGGTAAGGAATTTGACTAAAAAAATTGTCAAAATGATGAGAAAATAAACCAAATAAGTCGTAGGAAGAGACATGTTAATTCTATCTATATGAATTATAACAGTATATATTTTTCTCATTTGTTTCTAAAAAACTAAGTTCCTTACATTAAATTTATCCTTGATAATTAGATAAAAAATAATATATAATAATTCTCATACTATTGATTCACATATCAATTGTATATCTATGGTTATAGGACAAACTAGATCACAAACATAGTAGTTAATCACTCTAATATGATGTCGAAAATATCTTGACATAATGTACGCTTTGTACACATCTCTAAAAAACATACATCTTCATTTTAAAATATAGATTGATAGAAATCATATTAGTACTGAGAAAATATCCACAAAAATGATTAAGAATTTTTTTAACATAATTATAATTACATTTGGATGCTACCTATTTGAATATTCCATTATTTTGGTTGAACATGATATCATTCAAAACAAATTCAAACATAATATCCTCATTTTTTATTCCCTTCCATTGAACACTATAAAAACATTGTCAAAAATAAGTAAATTTGAAATATGTTTTTATAGTTAAGTACTTCAATATATACCTTAATCTATTTACATTTGAAGTATTTTTTATTTTTTTATTTCTAACTACTAGCCTCATACCCTATTTATCCTATATTTACATGTCCCACTATCATAATTGTATAATTATTTTGAAAATTAAAACATATTATTTTAATTTTATCACTACTTTAATTTAGTGCACTGAAAATACAAAAATACACATCATGTGTGGTCATATTTATGGAAATCCATGTATTGGATCTAAAAAATTAATATTTAGGGTATATAGATTGTTTGTGATTAACAACTTGTGCTTACTAAACATAACAAAATAAACAAATAGTACCGAAAAAATAAAAAATATTATTTATATGATTGAATTTGAAATTTTTACTACTGAATTGTTTTTTCTTAAAGAGAATATAATCTGCTATTTTCATCTCCATTGCATCATTTAGATCATCCTTTTTATTATCAATTACATTCAACTGTAATGAAATTTCACATGTATAGATAATATCGTGATTAATGAGTCCAAAACATAATTGATAAGGATTCCTATTAATATATTATTAATATAATATCTTAAATAAAATATAAATACATTTTTACTTTAATGAAGTTCTTAGATCATATTTTGGTCAAAAATATTAAGAAAATTTACCATATTTATTTATTCACAAATTAGAATCTCATAAATTTATACTTGAGAATATCATTTATAATCGTGAGACCAACAATGTCTATAATGAATGTTGAAAAATATCTCCTCATCATATGGACTGTATAACAAATCTCCATATATGAATGTGGTTTGGCATGATGTAGTCTTGATAATATATTGTGCAATGGAACTGGTGGAGAGAAGGTACTACCTTAAGGACTTCTTGTTTTATTGGATGATTCACTAGATTTTCTTGATCATATTATATCATTCCTAGATATTTTATTCATCTTTAACATAATACCTCACTTTAGACAATTTTCTTCAATTGTTGAAAGTTTTTCATTTCATAATAATTATTTTGGAAACACCTCATGTTTCATTATAAGATTAGATGGTATTTTTATGAATGATCTAATATCATAATTGGCCATTTTAATACACATACCATCAATTGGAACATGAAGCATAGTTCTGAGATCTTGAGCTACTACAATCCTCACTATCATGCATTCTTTTAGGATTTCATTATTATTTATAATTTATACAGAGATATTATACACCATAACATTTTCAACAAGGTCGTGTCTGGGAATTTATTGATAGAAATCCCCTAAAAAATTACCCAATATAAATTTAGTTACATAATGTTATTTAACATTGTTTTATTCACATTTAGATAAAGAGTAATGAAAAAATTTATTAACTTGATCAATGTAAGTTGTTTAGGGGAATGAAATTCCTAAATGCTAGCGGGGTAATTTGGTTGTTCATGTGGTGATCTTTATTACAGTACCAATTCTATTTGTTACATTATATTATAGTGGTATTCTAAACAAGAGAAGAAGATAATATAATTAAAATAATGTAATTGTGCATGCAGTCCATTAATCATCTAATATTAATCATAATGTGGTTTTTTTATCTTGAAATATTTTTTGCAAGACACTCCAATATCTACACCTCAAGCATGACCACATCTTTCTGACCGATTCAATGTACTAAAAGTTTTTTTCATCATGTATTGTCATTTTTTATTGTTTTTCTTAAAACATATAAAAATATGAATATAAATATATATATTGGTAAAATAGTGTTATAAATAATAAAAAATTAATACAATTTCAAACTTACACATGTTTCTCATAGTTCATTTGTGTCTTCATCAACTAGGTTACCATCATTATATAAATGAGACTCCTGCAGTAACAAATAATTTGGGATGGTTATAGTTTCATATTTTTACTCATCAATATAGTAAAATATTTTGTTCCATATAACATAAAACTATTAGATTTTATTTAAAATGATTCCATTTTTTTCTCTAATTAATTTTATACCATCTAAACATTATGATAAGCGTATGTTTGTTTTGATGCACACTATTTATTTTCTATACTCCTTTACTACTTCATAAATTATCAAATTTGAATAAAATTGGATAAAATAATTAATTTAAAATAATATATAATCCACTATAATTCACATGAAATTATTTATCATTATAATAAGTAATGGTATCATTCATCATTTCTAACATTGTAATGCTTAAATAAGTAACTAGTGCGTGGGGATTTAATTTCTCTTCAAAATAGCCAATATAAAACATTTTATGATGAGTCAAGAATCCTATATGGGATTTTTTTGTGTCCATTAAGGTATATTTCATTCAATAATAATTTAAAATATACAGACTCTGGAAAGAGTAATGAAAATTAAATCAAAATATCATTATCAAATTTTTCAACAATGTAGAGAATGTATTTCATAACATTACCTTAATATATTCCCAAAGGGTCTACATAATTATCTTTTATAATGGGAACCAATAATTTCTATTAATTGGAATATTCATCCTTATTGTGACCCAACAAAACTACTTAACATTAACACGATTGGGTCAATAGGTAGGTAGCATTAATTCCATCCAACATCAAATTTTATACCCTTACAAATTTCCTTGATAATTTTAGTCAACACTATGATGTTGTATAATTTTTATCATTCAAATGGTGTTTATACCCAAATAATTCTACAGTTTTAGAATCAACCACATGATCTTCCATGAGATTAGAGAAATCATCCTTTTTTTATGTGATTATCATTATGATTAGTAAAACATTAAATATAGGTTAAATAAATATAGTAGATAACACATAACATATTAGGGAAAATTATAGTATATTAAAAACACTTTGACCTACTCATTGAACTCTCTTTATTTTCTTTAATGGTTAAATCGATTTTAATCCACTATCAGTAGTCCAAATCCCCAATTTCCAGTCCCCTCTATCAAATATGAAATTATCAATATTAGGACCACAATAAAATGGTTTTTTTCTTCCTATTAAAGGTTCAGCATTGATTGAGTTTTCATATTCCCTTACAATTGATTTAGTCACCAGTAAGGAAATTTAATGACTCTAATTTTCTAGATATAAGAAAAAAATACATTCACTACCTATGATTCCATTATGAATGGATCCTCTTTTTCCCCTACCAAAATGAAATTCAACATCATAAAGATTATTTTAAAAAAATTCACTGGTCTCTTATTTTCAATGCATTTTCAATATTGAATCAACACTTTAAATGTTGTATAATCCAGCATCAATATGTGTTTAAAAATGATAACAATGAAATATTCACATAAATTGGATTTATATCCCTAGAACCAGATTTTTGATCCACATACTCCACAATAAAAACTCAAATATTTCTCATCATATTGTGCTCATAGTATTCCTTTTTATAAAACATAACAAAAAAATTAAAAACTAGTATATCATATTACATTATTATTTGGTCATATTTTTATCCATTAATGTCATTCGACAATTGAATTTGGATTTTTAGATGAATTCTTATATATATTATCATGGAAACATCCTATAAACTATTGATTATTTATATTCAGTATCCATCCTCTATCCCTTAATAGATTCAAATATCTAATAATTATTATTTTATTCAATGTATTGATAAAAATCACACCTGTTATCTAAAATTTAAATGTGGGATTTCTCCCAATATGTGATAGTAATTATAATAACATCTCTTTTATAAATCCATTAACCCCTAAGGTATCATCTATGAAAAGACCTTGGTAGAATGATGTTATCAAAAACTTATATGTAATTTGTACAGATTCCAATAGCTTTTTCAATTATATTTTTTCTACAATCCATCAATCTAGAAAACATTGATTCCTGAAATACAATTTCATAATATTTATATATCATTCAATCGGGTACATCTTTATATAATGGAAAGGACCACATTGTTGAACCTATAATACCACATAAACGATTAGGTAGACCATTTTATCAGTGTATTATTCAGGGAAGGATATCTCCATTTTAAATAATATTTCTACAAAATCATAATTCAAAATCGGAAACCTTATTGGGTCTATTACATTACATCATATAGATTTGAAAAAGAAGCATATTATTATTAATATATATCATACATTCTTTGGAAGAATGAAATGTAAAGTGACATGAATCAAATCATACATCACAACATCGAACTCATTCGACATTAATCTAAATTACATCAAGTTATTGATTCACATGAAATTTTTTATATTCAATGAATATCCCTTTGAACATTAACACTATTCGGGAAAAAATTGAAATTTTTATTTTTGGATATAGTATAAGATGTTGAAGGATGAAAATTCTGATCTTTTACATTAATTAGGGCCAAATAATCCCTTATCCCCATTTTACTCATGTTCATCATAGCCTCGATGCCATATTTTTTTCAAGGAACAATTCGTAATTTTCCAATAACATAATCAAATAAATGCTTTTCTATATACATGACATCATGAACTTTTAGGATGTACAAAAAAATAAAATATAATAATTCAAATAAAATAGACCTCTCTATCCAACATGATTTCATAAGTTTATTAAAAATTGGTTTATCAATTATATATTATATAACATTTAATTTATGTAATATTAGATAGGTCATTAGTAGAGACAACTGATTACTTGTTCAGTACACCCATCGAATTTTGTCCTTGAGGATCAGTATTAAAATCATCGATATAAATCACAGGGATGTCCTAAAATACAACCATTAAGAATTTTTTAAAACAAACTGAGTGTGTCAAATCATCAGAAATGGAAAACACCAACATGCTATTAATGCTACAACCTGAAAAATTCCCATAAGTAGGAATGTCATTTATTTTCCCATATAACATAACCCTTAATATGAAATATTCACTTATATGAGAACCATACATTATAACACCTATATCCAATAAAAATTAGATCATTAATCAATGGATCCAAATAGAAATCCATATCATTACCAGGATTCATTGGTACATATATAAACCAAGAAAACATAATGTATTTGGATTTCATGTATAACCATGGATGAAATATACAATTGAACAATATAACTAGCCAAGTAATTTGAGAAATACACTATAAACCAATTTTTTCAACTATAGATAACTCAACATGGTAGTTTCTCAAATCATTTTCAAATTCAGGATACTCATAATCAATTTTATTCTACTAAGGAATGTATTGGTTTTCATATTTTACAATATTTAATTATATTATCTTCATCATATGTCAATTATATAACGGTTTTCAAACATCCATATTGTATTCGAAACCTTATAACTATATTAATGTACAATAATGATTTTTGAATACATTATTAATCATTATTTTATCAATTCTCACCACACATATCACATTTTATGAGTGAATCATGGTCCTTGTAAAACAATATGGAACCATTTAGATAAGAATTTATTTTTAGAGGATCATTCCCAATGAAATTAATTTTCATATAGTCTCATATTTTCTAAAATCAAATTCATTTATTCTCATATCTTATAATTTAAAAGACCAAGTAGTTTTGTAAACCTATTGTCTCTCTATATGCTACCGGATTTCAATTTTACAACATAAATACACCTCGAAGAGTTTTGTATTTTGTACAAATGGTATACTATGGTCTCTTATAAATAAAATATAACATCTCAGAATACCTTATAAAATCATGAATTTCTTCATCAATCATCATTTTAAATTCCTCCGAATGACCTCCTCCATTATTTAAACTAGTATTCATATCAAATGTTCCATAAATAACTAGGTTATCCGAATTGGTGTGCATGTTCATTTTTTCCAATGTTTTTTTCAACATTTATTTCAACGATCTCTTTGTATATAGGTCATTTTTTCTTCTAACTCTGCCATAATATTTTTTTCTCGACTAATAGTAATGTAAACATAGACATATAATTTGAGAAGGGTCCTTTGCATTCCCTATTTCAAAAATTTGGAACTCTTTCACCCTATCTTAAGAATGTTTTTTCATGTGATTAGCATACACCAATTTTTTTTCAGATTCATCCTATTACAATTTTAAAATATTCATTTTTACAAAAAAAAAATTAATACAAATAATATATTTATAAGTCAAGGAGAAATTTATAGATAATTCAAATAAGGAGAACCATACATTAGAATGTTATCAATTTTAGTTTCTGAAATGTTATAATTTAATATATGGTTTGTGATGAAAAGAAACTACCCAGTGTGATTATGTTTCGGTTGGTCTAGGTTATTATTTGATATTTAGTGGGAGAAAATTTTGGTAATAATTTTTTTTTAAAATAAATTATTTTTTATTTGAGGGAATACTTATCATGGAATGTATTCTTATTTTTTTCAATTAAATATGATTTTGATTTATAAATTTGTGTAAAAAATATCATTCCTCATATGATAAATTTATCATTTAATCAACGAACATTAACATGGAGTCAAGGATCTTGGAATTTCAAGACACGAATGAATGAAACTGTTACTCATGACCGAAGTGAAGTTGGAATCAATGATACACTCATTTTCTATGGATTATTATTTCCAATGTGTTACATGAATTACAAAAAAATATTTATTCCATAAATCACTAGCTAACCAATTTTTCCAAAATAATAGAGTTATCAATTTTAGGTACATTTTAAATACGCCTTAATATTCAAAACATCTATTCAATTTCATTAAAAACATCAGAAATAATTTCCATTAATATAAACTCCAAAAAAATAGATTTTTATGGATTTCACATCATTTAGATCTAAAACATTTTGTTTCCACCTATAATAAAGACATGGATCCCAATAAACAATCTACCATATCTATTAGTAAAAACTGTCATTGGTATAACAATAATAATATTGTCCTTCATAATGAAATCCATACATCTTTTATGTTTATGATGGAATAAGCTAAACATTATTGAATTCTTCCACTATCATAAAATCGTGTATGTATCCAAGATAATTGATTTTTAATTAGAAATATTTATCGGTGCCACTCAAATCATACCTAATAATTGAAAATAATAATAATATTGTGTACATGGATTAATAAAAATAAATAATTTAAACTAACTCTGCATTTTTTCTATCAAACCTTTCTTGAAAATAAAATAACTAGTTTGTAACATCGCATTATTTTTTTAATATACATTTCACATTATAAATTTTAATTCATCAAAACTTTTTGTTGCACAAAACCATGAATTTAAAGGAATCATAGAACACTATAAAATTAAAACTATAACATATTTATTATATTAATTTGAATAAATATGAATAAATAATTTATGAAAAACAAATATTGGTAAAACTTAAAATGAATTTATTGATTGGTTCATAGAAAATAAAAACAAAATATTAGTAAAATATTTTTTTTATCACAAATGACTTTTTAATTATTTTTAAGAGTGAATATTAAATTATTATAATTTCTATAAAATGGAATTTACAAAATTATTATCAACATTTAATTATTATATTCATATTATTTTTTATTTACTTTTAAAAAAGAGTTATTTTCTCTGGAAAATACAGATTTTTATTCAATAATATATTTTCTTTTAAAGTATTTATAAGTTCAATTTATGTTTAAGATTATTTATAAAATTTTATTTATTTAAATATGATCCAATTGTGATTTTTTAAAAATATATTGGACATGATTTTGTTATAAAGATATTTTCTGTTAAAAATGTTATTTAAAAAAATATTTTTATAGTTGTTTATCTATTTTTTTAAATTAGATTCTGAAAATTATATGTTTTGAATTATAAAATTTTGAAGAAATATTCATTTTAAGAAGTTCCAAATTTATTGAAATTGTTTCATTATATTTTACCAATATTAATAGTTTCATTGGAAAATTTTGTTACCATAGTAATAGTTAAATTCAGTAATTTAGGTGAAAAATTAAATTATAAGGAGTATAAAATGACTATAAATCATGAAAAAATGTTATATCATATATATAATATGAACCAAAAAATGAATTTATTGAAGCTATGTTCTTGATGGACATGTGTCCATGAAAATTACATATATAACATTTAAATCAATGAATATCAAAAAACAATATTATTTCATTCGTATTAAATATCCCTTCTTTGTCCACATGAGGAAAAAGATATATAATTAATGAATATAAATATAAATTCGTAACATAATCAAAATATTATCATGAAGAAAATTTATTTTCAGCTTTTGGGCCATTAAGATGAGATTATTATATTTGTAATCTATTATTTATGAAAAATTTTAAGACATCACATTCATGTGTTAAATACAATATCATTTTTAAAAAATGATTACCTAAATGATACATTCAACTGTAAATAATTTTCTTAAATATAGAATATTTTTATTCATCATGCTATTTTAATTATAATTTTTAGTTAAAAAATAAGTATATTTTGTAATTACAGAATGCAGATATAGTAATTGTTTTGTTAATGGAAGTATCAAATAAATGTTTTTAAAAATAATAAAATAATTTTAATTTTTTATAATTTTTGTTTTCAATGAATTTATATATCACCATGACCTATTAGGGATATAAGATGATATTTTGGTCGAATATAACCTTTTATCGTCATATTTTAAATAGTCATTGTAATAAAGAGTTCCAAAATTGACACTATTTATATTTTATAAAATAATATATTATTAAATTATTTAAAAAAAATTAATAATCCATAAAAATACTACATGTTTATATCATTGTCTAAAAATTTATAAATATTTCATTTATAATTTAAATGACATAAACTAATTATAAATTACAACATTTTAATATTCGAAAAAATTGTTACCTTGTTTTAAATTATAACTCGTTAACAAAGGGTTAATAAAATTGATGAAGCTTAAAATAATGTAAAAATTATCTAAAATTTATTGGTTGTGAGATCCAGACCCTATAACATATGATATTTGAATACATTATATTTTTTTATGTATTTTTAATGAGATTGAATTTATTATAAAATAATATTTTCTGAAATTACAAAACTTCCTCTAAACACAATATTAAAAGGGCGTATACTCCCTCACTTATTCATCTGAGATGGAGCCTTCAAGCTCATTTATACACTTATAATTTCCATTCTAAACATTCTTATCCCCATTATAGTGGTTTTGATATTCTCAAAATATGAACAGTAGTGTCCCCAAGTGGAACTTCTGTAAATGGAGGTGTTCCAAATGGATATATACCAATGGTTTCTTCAAGCTCTTGGTATAATGTAAATGAGGTAACATTTTCCAATAGTTTTTTGAAATCGTTGGATATGTGTAAATATAGTTAATATTTCCAAATGGTTTGACAAAACTAATGGGAAATATTCAGTTCCCCTAAGTTATACCAACGATTTTAATAAACTTTTGGAAAAGAGAGGCTTTCCCAACGGTTTTTGAAAACCATGTGAAATGTTTTCCCCCAAATACAAAGCAGCCCAGATCCTAATCCACTATATTGTAGAGCCTAATCTCAAGATCCTCTTAAAGGTTTCTCGGCTGAAAAACTCCTTCTATCCCTAAATCCATCTTTAGTTAATCAATTTTTCTCTACACTTCAAATTAGAATGTGTTACGTTAGTTTTAAAGTTCTCCCTCTATTTTTTTCAAAATATTATTTTGATTTGGGAAAAATTTGAGTTCTTGTGGTCTATGGAATAACGAACCCTTTTATTTTTTTTCTGTATTTTGTTCTACACTTGAAACAAGGTAAAGGGATTGTTTACTGGGGTGTTATGGTAGTTTCTATGAACATTAATTTAGTTGAAAATTAGATTTGGTTTTTGTATTTATAGTTTTATTCAAGTAATAATAGGAAGGGTATTTATATTGAGGATGAATTGGAAATTTTAAGTTGGTTGGATCGGGTATATGTAATTTTTAAGGTATTATATTGGTATTTTCACCCCTGAACACCCCCATCCCACCCCCACCTACTGGACACCTCCCACCCCTTTGGAAATTCCCCTAGAAACCCCCTTGGACACCCCCCCCCCACCCCCTACACCCCCACCCTACCCCTGAAAACCCTTCACCCCTATAGAGAGCCCCCACCCCTGTACACCCACACCCCCTAGGATAGCCCCCCCCCCTTTGACGCCACCCCCCCTAAACATTCCCCCTAGACACCACCGCACCTCATAGACACCACCTAGGTGGTTGGACAAATTTTTAAATTGGAACTAACAATGTATGTGATTTCCCTATTCCCAAATGGAATTTCTTAAGTGACACATAGAGCCTTATAAATAATATTTTTCTTGTTTTGATAAATTGAATTGGTCATGTTTTGATAAATTTAATTTGTTATGTTTTAAAAAACTTAATTAGTCTTGTTTTGATAAATTGATTGGGTTTTTAGGAATGAAATGGCTAGTTGATGATGGTTTTACTTTTTTAATGAATAAAATGGTTTTAAATAAAATTACCCTAAGGGGGGTGTAGGGGGGTAGGGGATGTTCAGGTGTGGGGGGTTGTCTAGGTGTGGGGTGGGTTGTCCAGGGGATGGGGGGATGCAGGGATAGGGGGATCCATGATGGATGGGGGTATGGGCTGCCCAAGGTGGGGTGTGGGCAGTCCAGGGGGGTTAGTTTGTGTTGTCCAGGTGGGGGAGGGTGGTGTGGGTTGTCCTTGGGGGTTGGCTATCCAGGGAGAGTTGGGGTGGGTTGTCCAGGTGGGGGAGAAGGGTGTGGGATGTCTTGGGGGGGGGGGGTGTGGGCTATCCATGTGGGGGAAGGGTTTGGGGTGTCTAGGGGGTGGGATGTCTAGGTGGGTGTGGGGGTGGGATTTCTAGGTTGGGGTGGGGGTTGTCCAGGTGGGGGCTATCTAAGGGTAGGGTGCTGCAGGGGAGGGGGTGTGGGTTATCCAAAGAAGGGGGGGGTCTGTCTAGGGGGTGGTGGGTGGGATATCTACGTGGGAGAGGGGTTATGATCTATCCAAGGAGGGGGTGGGTTTTCTAGGTGGGGTGGGGGTGGTGTTGGGGGCATCGGCTTTCCAGGTGGGGGTGAGGGTGGTCTGTACAGGGGGATGTAGGGGGGTAGGGGCTGTAGGGGAGGGGGTGTGGGCTGTCTAGGGAGGGGTGGGTTGTCCAGGGGTGGGGTGGGGGGGAAATCTAGGTGGGGGAACGGTTTTGGTTTTCCAGGAAGGAGAGGTTGGGCTATCCAGGTGTGGTTGGGGTGTCCATGTAGGGTGGGGGCTATTAGGGTTGGGGGTTGCATGGGGGAAGGGGGACTATAGTTTTGTGTGGGGGGGGGGGCTCTCTAAGGATTGGGTGGGTTTTCCACTCTGATACATTACAAAAAAATGGGAATCACATATAACCAATGTATATTTTCTATCACACGTTAAGGGTTTTCTTGAAGTTCCATACCAACAATCACACTTTCACTTCCAAAAAGAAGTTATATCCATGAAGAAATATCACTCAGGTTCTTATCCACTGTCCATATTGATATCATAAAAATGTAACATTATTAATACTCCATATCACCTAATGATATAACAAGATTCATACTCCCATGTGTAGTTTCCCATTGAATATTTTCTCAGAAAATATGATCCACATATGATATTTAGAGGTGTTTTTACAATTGGGTGTGTTGTGATTTATATGTGTGATAATAATTGATAACACCAACTGTCTTCTTGGTCATCTCCTATAGGCGGCTTGAATTAATGCTACTTTTGGATAGATATTAGATTCTACAAAAATTATTTTGGGGTGGTCACCCCCACCCCCCTGGACAGAACCCCCCCCCCCCCCCCCCCGGAAACCCCAACCCCCCTAGACACCGTTCCAACCCCATGGACAGCCCCCAACTCTCATAGACATCCCCTCCCACCACTTGGACAACCCCTCGGGACACAACCACACAACCTGGACTCCCCCAATGCCCCTAGACATCCCTCACGACCCACTAGGCAGCCCCCACCCCCTGGACAGTTCAACCAATTTGGAATACCCGCCCACCCTCCCTAGACATCCCCACACCTGTAGACACCTTGTACCCCCTGTAAAGGACCCCCCTATAGACAGACCACCCACCCCCTGGACACCCCCACAACCACCCCGACACCCCCATCACCCCCACGGGCACCCCCACACCACTAAACACCCCGGACCCCCTTGGAATGACCCCCACCCCCTTAGACAGCTCGCCCAACCCCTTGGACATCCCACCCTAAGCCATGGACAGCCACAACCCCCTGGGACAGTCCCCAACCCCCGGGAGAGCCCCCCCTATGGAAACCCCCCTGTGGACAGCCCGCCCACCCACAGGACACCCCCTACCCCCTGAATAGCGCCTATACCCCCGTGGAAAACCCACCCACCCCCTGGACACCCCTACCTTCTGAACAGCCCTACCACCGCGTGGAAAGCACGAACTTCCTCTAGACACCTCTTACCCCCTAAACACTCCCACCCCACCCTTGTGGATAGCCCGCCCACCCCTATACACCCCTACCCCCCCCCCCGACAACCCCACATCCCCCTAGAAACCCCCATCCCCCTTGACACCCTCACCCCCTGGACACCCCCACCCCTTGTGGATAGTGCGCCCACCCCCTGGATACCTCCTACCCCTGGACAACCCCACAAGCCAGATGGATGGCCTACCCACTCCCCTAGACACCCCCTACCCCCTTGACATCCCCACCACCCATGTGGACAGCCCGCCCACCCCCTGGACACCCTATACCCCCTGGACAGCCCCACCTCCATGGATACCATGCCCATCTTGGAAAACATCCCCCACCCCCACCCACCACCATGGATAGCCCACCCACCCCCTAGACACCCCCACCACACAAACACCCCCACCCTTGGACACCCCACCCCCTTAGACACCCCGGACCCACTTGGACAGCCCTCCAACCACACCTAGACATCACCACCCACCCCTTGGACACCCCCACCACCGTGGACATCCCTCCTAACCCACTGGACCCCCCCCCCCTTGGGAACACCCCCACCCCCATGGACAACCGTCCCATCCCCGGGACACCCCCTACCCCCTGGATAGCCCCCCAACCACCTGGACGACCCCCACCCCTGAACCCTGCCCTTCCACTTAGACATCCCCCACCCCCATGGATAGCCCCCCATGGATACCCACCCCCACCCCAGACACCCCCTTCACACCCCCTATCCCCTTGGAAATCCCCCCCCCAAACCCCCTGGATGGCCCCCACCCCCTCTGGACAACACCCCACCACCTGGACACCCACTGGACACCACCACCCCCTTGGCCAGCCCCCTACCCCCTAGACAACCCCCCCCCCCCCCCCAACCCCCTGGACATCCCCCACCCCATAGACACCACCCCACCACCTCGACATCCCCCACCCCTGGACACCCCCACCCCCATGGAAATCCCCCCCACCCCCATGGACATCCCCCATCCCCTGGACACCACCCCACCCCCCTGGGCACCCCCAACCCACTGGACAGCCCCCACCCCACCCCCTAGACACCCCTACCTCCTTGGAATGCCACCTGAACCACCAGAACAACCCCCAACCCCCGGAATTCTGAAGTTAATTCATTATCTATTTTACTAAATTATGAATTATGTGTTAATGGTGTATGGTTCTACTTGTTATATTTGTATACTTGCTGTAATTAACCTATGAATTATGTCTTAATTTTGTATGTGTGTTTAGGGCAATTAAATAATGAATTGCAGGTATACATAATTCTAAATGAATTGTGTGTCTTATTAATTAATAAAAAATTTGTAAGTATTTTGTAGGTATTGAGAATTGTTTATGAATTCCGCACAGGGGGAGGAATGAATTATAGTGGAAGTGATGCAGCTGCATAGGGGGAGGCCAGCTTGATGCTGCAGGTACATAAAGGCTATTCCAATGGATTATGACCGTTGGAATATCCGTAAAAATAGAACTTATACCAATGGTTTTATGTAAACCATTGGTAAAATTATATAACAACAATTTAAAAACAGTTGGTATAGGTATTTTACATGATATTTAAGAATGGTTTTTGAGAAACTGTTTGTAAAATTCTATACCTAGGGTTTGTAAACCATTGGTATAGAGATGTTTTTTTGATATAATCAACTATTTTAAACTATTGGTAAACATTTCTACTGAAATTTTCAATGAATTGTTGGTATATACTCCATATTTCACACATATCGCTACGATTCTCATTGAACCATTGGGATATGTCTACATCCACGGATCAATACCCAATGGTTTAGACAACTATTCGTATAGTTTATAAAAATATATGTCCAGTGATTACCAATGGTTTTAAACCATTGGTAATGATGAATATTTCATTACTGTGGAGATCTAAATGAAGTTCTCCAATGAAGTGCTAATAATCATTAATAACTCTTTCAAGGCTATTTCTTCTTATACACACTCTTTATATGTTTTTTCCATTATAAAGTAATAAATATATGATCACCTATATTATTATATTTTGTTATTATTATGGTAGAACAATATTCATCCTTTTATCCATCCTATGAAAAAAAACAAAATCACCACCCTTCCTTAAGTACAGCTTATAGTCTCCACACTGTGGTGTAATATGTTTTTTCATAACAAAATTATTTGTATAGATATTATTTTGGAAATAATATATATATATGTTCATCATCACATTATATGATTCTACAAAAATATATACACCATCAACCTCCTTACCATTTCACAATAATGGTAATGATTCCATCGCTTGTGCGTACATACATATGACCATCTACACGATGCGATGAAAATCGTTTTCCATGATCACCATTATTTCATGTTGATATAAAAGTATATAATGAATAAATATGATATATATTACCACAATATCATTCATTAAATTAGGTAATTATATCATATGAACAATAACTAAATTTATTTGATAAAATGTGAAAAGGAAAATAAAGATGTTAACACCCATAGAAGGGTAATAATTAAATATTTTTAACAAAAAGGTGATATAAAATATCATATATAATATGTTAAATATTAATTTTTTTATAAAATTAATAACATTATTTAAATCATTATAATTTTTTAAAACATATAATGAAATCATCCCAAAGATGATAGTTAATTTCATAATCTCCTTATTATTTGGGATACATAAGTATATAATGGGAATTATTTATCTTCCATTTCCATGTTTCTTCAAAATGATTTCTGAAATATTTTCACTATTCTTATACAGTTTTCAACATCATTTTTATCGATGTGATAATTTTTTACCGAACTGTTTGAAAGGAAATGTTTTGTTTTTTTCCTAACAAGGTATATCGTTACTCTTCCAAAAAAAGGTATGAGAGGAAAATTTTAAAACCTATCCAGTATTAATATGTGATTATAATTTCATGACACATTAATTCATCGATTATTTCCCTAAAATATTACATTTTTATATTCAAATAATATATTTTCTTTAATATTTTCATGGAATATTATGAAAATCAATCATTTTCAATGAAGAAAGTATATTTCACTCAAGAATTATTTTCAACTGATTTGGATGAATTATTTTCCATCTAAGATAAATTTATTTTTAGTTACTTATTCATTATTTAGGGTTATTATTCATAGATATAATCATTATTACTTCTAGGTGTGGTTTATTTTTATGATGGAATTAAATTTTTGAAACCCATTTATTTACCATGGTTTATGTTATTATGGAATGATGTTTTGGAAAACCATTTTTTATGTGGGATATGATGTGATGACTAAATTATGTTCTTATATAATACATATTTATGGTTTTCATTATGTCATAGGTTGTAAATATATCTCCCACTAATTCATTGGGTAAATTTTTATAGCTCATGATATTTATAGAAATAGAACATGTAGTAAACTCGGTTCAGTAATGGACATTATCCACTAATATGGTCTTGGAAATGATCCTTGAATAATAAGGAAATGATTTTATATCATTATGTGTATGAAATAAATCTATTTTTTGGTTATTCTCTAATGGAATATTTTCTTTGATTATTTGTGAACTTCTATGATTTTATCCATGCCGTGATATCATGATCGTTGATATGTAGGACATGATTTTCAGATGTTTATTATGTTATTTTATCTTAAAGTATGATATGATAGTTATCTCCTTCATTAAACCTTACCTATAATGTGAACTCACCCATTTATTTCGTTCCTTTTCCTCATGATATGGAGAAATATATTAATTAATATGTGTCAAAAGGGGTCTAGTAATGAAGAAATAATCAGGAGATGATTAATGTGTTTTTTGAATGTGTTTTTTATGTTTCCCTATTTTGAATGAAACTAAAGGTATACGATTCAAAAATGGTATTTTTGTGTTATGAAATGAATATTATTATATTTAGATGTAATATATATGTATGAAATGTATGGAATCTTATAGTTTGTATCAGATCAAGGTTTAGATTACCATTGGAAAATAGGACGGGAAAACCTGAATAAGAACCCTAAGGATATGTCTAAGTACATGATATAATACATTTGTTTTTTTAAACATGAATAACCTATGATAATGAATAAGGAGCAATGGATGAAAATTTTATAAGTATGTTTACTTCATTATGTTGTTTTTGCACTATGATTAGTTCTTCTTACACTATTAATTTTTTAGTCAATGGTTGGAACCCGGAGGAACCACTTTAATGATGAATGTGACGAGAAGTGGAATGATTGTCCTTTTAATAAACCAAGTGTTATAGAAGATGGAATTAAAATATTGATTCTATGAAAAATAAAATTTTTAATGTAATAATTCGTGATGGAGTTATGAATGATAATAGCAGGGAACAACATTCTATTGAGACATTTGTGAGGCATTGAACACCTTTTTTCAGTGGGCCTTCTAACCCACTAAGTGTTGAACAAAGGATTAGTACAACTAAAAATATATTTATTGTTCTCTTGTTTTCATAACATGAGATATTAGTTTTTACATTATCTCATTTGGAAGTTGATGTAGATCAATAGTTGAATTGCATCAAGAATATAGGGAAAGGAGTTGAAATTTACTCAATGGAATTGGAAGAGATCAATAACATATTTTTAAAAATTACATTCCTCATATTCATTTTCAATGATGGATAATGTGTTTATTCAAATTAATAAAATTTATAATTAATATTTTAATACATATGAAGAAAAATGTTATAATATAGGAAAGGTACGAATCTAGAATTTTAATTTAACATGTGATAAAGGGTGATCAATTCTTTAGTGGCTTAAAATAATGTCTCTAAATAGGATTGTCCATAAGTAATTGTAATAGCTATGATTAAATCGTTCAATGTGATATCACGTGTGAGATGGATACTATAGTTACCCATCAATCTTATGCGTTCAATAAGAAGAGAAAATTTGATTTCAAATGAAAATCTAAAAACCATTACCAAAATAAGTTGATCATTTAATTATTCTCAATGTGTAGATAGAAACATGGAGGAATATATATTAATGGTATAATAAGTGTAATTAGTGTGGGAAAGATGGATATTGGGAAATTGAATGCTAAAGTGATTAGATAATGATAACAAATTGTGTGAACAGAGAAAATTTTACAATGAAAGAACCTCCCACACATCAATGATTCATGTTCCAAGAAAATGGAAATTATTCTAATGAAACTAGAAATATTAGGGTTATCAATGATGATCTAAATTAGTAACCTATTATGAAAAATGATAATGGAAATTTCAAGAAATCACTACTGACAATGTAGAGTGGAAATATGATGTGGTGAAAGGTACACTTACCTTCCACTATAATACAAAAAATGTTTTATTAGATTCTGTATCTAGCCACTATTCTAATTAAAAATAAATCTCTAGGGGTATTAATATATTACCAGAACAATTAGATATTGATTTAGCTATGAATACACTTAAATGAACAATAGTTTCATAATGAGTATATAAATCTTCTTATTTTGATGTTTTTGGAAAAGTGCATCCTTAAAATCATTTGATCATTCCTTTTGTTCAATGAAATGCAATTATTGCAAGGGATTATCTTTCACTCTATGGGGATCATATCAAATTTTTTTTAAGGGTAGTCGCGTTTCATATTCTAAATGAATCTATGATCTTTTATCGATTCAGTGATGAATATAAATTTACTGTGTAAGTAACTTCAATCTTATGGATTGTAATTCTTATTAATGAATGTTATCTACCTTAGATGGTTGGGTAGAAAATCACCATGATGGATACATATATTTTACAAAATTCTGTCGATTTATTTCTAAAATAATTTCCAAGTATTATACATGATCATGAAGTTGTGTTTTCAATAGTACTCTTATTGGTTTCTATGCCTATTTAACAGGCTCCAAATATAATGAAATAAAATGAGTTGACAGAATTGAAGAAGAAACTCAAATGGAATATAGAAAATGGATTCATATTCTTTATTTTATCACCATTGGGTGAACCTATTCTATTTGTTAAAAATAATTATGGGTCAATTAGTCTCTCCATTGACAATTGATAACATATGAGATCATTATCAGGAAAAAATATCATCTCCCCATATTTATGAAATAATTTATCAACTATATAGAGCTAAATAAATTTCTAAGATTGATCTTAAGTCCATATATTATCAATTAAGTGATATGAAGGATGTCATACCCAATAACACATTACATATAATGTATTGTCACTATAATGTCATAATTATGTCTTTTGGTCTTAATAATTCCCCGAATATCATTTTTCACTTAATGAATAATGTATTTAGTGACTATCTTGATACAATTTTCATAGTAATTATAAATGATATTATTGTATTTTCAATGTGAAAGGAAGAACATAATGATCACTTGAGGATTTTACTAAGGGGCATAATAAAGGAGAATCATAATTCAAAAATTACAAAGTGTGAATTTTGGCTTTAGAAATATTCATTTTTTGGTCTAATTATCTTATGAGATGGGGTATATATTGATATAGTAAATACAAAATATATTTAAAATTGGTGTAGACAAAAAATTGTAACTAATAAATAATTCATTCATTGTTGGTATAGACATTACTGATGTTTTCCGTATGATTTATCATGATTATTTAATCCACCTTCCATATTGTCTATAAAAGGAGTTAACTTATTATACAAGAAAGAATGTGAATTGAATTTCATGGACATGAGAAGGAGGTTAGTCAGTGAACCTATACTCATACTACATATTTTTGAGAACGGATTGTGGTCTACAATGATTCATCAATGAAGATGACGGAATGTGTCCTCATGAAAAATGATATCATGATACCGTATGCCTCACAATAATTGAAAATCCATGAGAAGAAATAACCAACACTGGATTTGGAGTTAGCTGTAGTAATCATTGCATTATGGATATAGTGGAATTGTCTTAATTTATAAAGGGATGATATTTATTCTCATTATAAAGTTTCATAATATATTTTCTTTCAATGGGATATTAACATGTCGTAAAGAATATGGTTATATTTGATTAAAGATTATGACTGATCAATACATTACCACCCTAGTAAAGTGAAAATGTGGATAATTATTTGAGTTTAATGGTGTAGGGAATCCTATATATGATGAGGATAAAATAATTACAAATATTTATGGATTTTCATAGAATTTATATAAAAATCATAAAGTAAGGGGAGAAATATTATCTATCCCAAATAAATGTTCAACCATCTATACATGTTATGATTAAGGAGTAGCTGAAGGGAGATGTAGAGATACAAAATACGGTGATAAAAAATTTCTTAGTTAAACCATGATTGTAATGGGAAAATTTAGTTCTTGAAACAAGTTTGTGTCCCTTATAAACTAGAACTGAAGAATGAGAAATTAGACGACGATTATAATTCATCATTCTCTATTTATCATGGATGTAAAAAATATGTATATGGACTATAAAGAGTATTTCTGTTGAAATGACATAATGGGAGATGATGCATAGTGTTTTACATGGTGATTTGTATTGCATCATATAATGGGTGAGAGGAATAAGTATAAGTATATATTTTAACCCTTACCCATACTAGAATGAAAATTATAAAACATCAAATTATATTTTTTCATCATATATCCCAAAAAATATAAATTCCATAATTCTATATGGGTTTAATTTTATTGCCTTATGAAATTGATACACATTATTAATATATAATATGATTTCCCAATTTATCATATTTCCACAGTATATATTATGAAAATGGTGAGATTTCATGGAGTAATACATTCCATTTTATGTGATTGGAACCTAAGTTTTACCTTAATTTTTTGGAGAAGTCTTTAGAAGGCTTGGGATACATAGTTAGGTTTCATCACTACAAAACATCCTCAGAAAAAAAGGTAAGTCTTATAGGAAAATTCAAATTCTAAAATATATTATTAGATCATTCCTTCCTAATTTCAAAGGCTTTTGGTATCAACATCTACCGTTGGTATAATATCCTCAAAAATAGATTTCACTTTAGTATTCAGATGTATACTTATGAAGAAATCTATGGAAATAAGTTAATAAATCCAACATGAAGGAATTATGTTGCGGAAGAAAAGCTATTATGACTGATCTATTTGAGGTAATGATATAGAATTTTATATATATTCAATTTCACATAAGATCATCTCATATTCAGCAAAAAATTAATGATGACAATCAAAACAAATTCCTAGAATAGAGTCATGATATTATGAAAGAGGAGAAATCTAGATCCTCGGTATATCAGTCATGTTTATATTCATGATCATGGTGGGAAAGTAGCTTATAGATTTGAGCTTCCACCTAACCTCTCTCAAGTAACTGAAATTTTCGATGTAACTCTCTAGAGAGTGTATATATCAGATCCATCAAATATACTAAATTCATAAGTCAATCCACCAAAACAAGATCATTTTTGTGAAGATAAGCTGATAGATATTCATGATCTTAGAGTGAAATTTCTATGAAACAGTACTGCATGCTTGGTTAATGTTTTATAGAGGAACCAAAATTTTGTAGAAGGTATGTGGGGACCTGAGGATGTAATGTGGTAGAAGTATCCTAAATGTTTTTTATCCAAATGATGAATTTTTGGACTATATTCACATTATGGGGGTATAATTTAATACCCTGTTATTTTTTTAATAAATATTTCACATTAAATAATTGTAATTCATCAACAGGATTTTTCATGCAATAGTTTGTTTAAACAAACTTTGAGACACTATAAAATGGCCAATATATCCTAACCGTTAAATTTAATGATAAAATTATTAATAACTAATTTATTAAATAAAAATAAAGGTCCAATGAAATAAGTTTTTGTTGGTATGTTCATAGAAAATAATCACATAATTTTAGAATTCATTAATTTCGAAAAAAAGAGTTTTTTTATGAATTGATATTAAATTTTTATAATTTCTAGAAACAAGATTTTATCTAAATTAATTTCATCTTTTAAAAATTATCATAAAATTACTTTTTATATAATTTTTTAAAAATATTAGTTTTTTAATGATAATACTGCTTTTTATTGGAAATTGTATTTTCTTCAATGATATTTACAAGGTAAAATTATTTTTTGGATTATTTTAAAAAATTTAATGATTTATTTTGAATCCAATTATGTTTTTATTTATTTCTTACATTAATTTACTATAAAAACATTTTTTGTTTTCAATTTTCCTTTTTTGGAAAAACATTTTTCAATTGAAGTTAAATGTTATTGTTTAAAATTAAATTCTAAAACTTCCCCATTTTGAATTTATATAAATTTATTCCAAATATATATTCATTAGTTACAAATTTATTTAATATTACTCGTTTATTTTTTTTCAATATTAATAGTATCCTTGATAAGTTTTGTTACTACAGTAAAGGGTAATTTGGGTAATTTTAGTTAAAAATAAAATTATAAATATTATAAAATGGGTCTAACTCTTTAAAAAATATTATGGGATGAATATAATTTGACCCTTAACACCTAATGATCTAATATATGTTATAAATGGCTAGTTTTATATCAAAATGACGTATATAATATTAAAAACAATGAAAGAAACAAGATACCAATTTTTTGTCATAAATATCCCATAAGTGTCCACATGGAGAAAAATATACATTATGAACGAAAATTAATATAAATTTATAACTTATTATTAATATTTTCCTGATATAATTTTATTTTTGACTTTTTAGGCCTTTTATATTGCATTATTTAGTTTTTTATATTTTATTTAAAAAAATTAAAGACGACTCATGCGTGTATTAGATAATATATCATTTTTAATATAGGATTCCCAAAAGAAGTATTTGACTATAAATATTCTTATAAATTATATAATGTTTAACTTCGTCATGGAATTTTATTTTATATTTTTTTTGATAGATAAGTACATAAAATAATTACACAATGATGATGTTCGGAATATTATATTAATAGTAATATCAAGTAAATATTATTATAAATATTATAATACTGATAATTTGAGATAATTTATATAATTCAAAAAAAATTAGATAACTTTTAACTAATATAAATATAATAAAATTTATTTTATATTTTAATTTGTTGTTTATTTTTTTATAATTTTGAAATAACATGTAACCAATAGTATCAAGATTTACAGTAATGGTATTTTATAAAAAAAATTATTAACTTATACAAAAAATAATTATAATATTGTAGAAACATTTAAAAAATGTCCATTTTTTATTTAATTGAATGTAGTGATGTAAAATTTACATCCTTTTAAAATTTAACATTTGGTTACCTTTGTTAAAATTATAATTATTTATCCTTGGTTTAATAAAAATGATAATGTTTAGAACATCTTGTATAAAATGTATTGGTTTACCATATAAAAATCTTATATTATATTTTATTCAAATATATGGAATTTTTAAGGTACATTTATTAAGATTGAATTTATTATATATTAATATTTTCTGAAATTCCAAAATCACCCCTCACCTCAATTATATATGGTCACATCCTACCTCACTTCTTCTTATCACATTCAGACTTCATGCTCGACCATACCATACCAATTTCCCATATAAACATCCCTAGAAACATTACACGGGTTTTGGAATTCTCAAAATACCATCTCTAGTATCTATGTAGGGACATCTAAAGGAAGCCTTCTAAAGTAGAGGTAATCCTCTTTATCGAATCTTTCAAGATTATTTCCTATTCTACTTCCTATTCACATGTTGATTCTATTATAAAGTAAAAAAAATATAGTATCAAAAATATTATTTGATGTTATTATTATTATGGAACAACCATATTCCACTTTTTATCCATCCTAGGAAAATACAAAATAATCGTGCATGCATACATACATCTTGCCCTCTCCAAGACATATTGTTATCTATTTTATTCATAACTACTTTCTTTTGATCTGTACAATAATGTAAATAATATATATATATGATAATTATAAATTTATGTTTAAAATATGAACATATATGCAACACCCACTTCCATACCATTTAACTGTAAAGGAAATGATACCATCGCTTTGACGTACAAATGAAATATTGTATCTACGAAGCGATTGGATTCATTTTCTGTGTTCACAAGTCATGAATACTAATAAAAATGTATATAATGAGTCAATATTATATATATTACCTGAATATAAATTTGGAAATTATGGATCTATATTCTATGCCCAATAACTGAGACTTATACGATAAAACATGCAAAGGATAACAAAGTAGTTTACACTTAAAAGAATGATAACGATGAGTTATTTTCAACAAACAGGATAAATAAAAGGATCATATATAATATCATACATATTAGTACATTTATGGGATAATTTTATAACATTCATTAATCCTTTATAATGAATTATCAAATATGTATGAAGGAAATCTAGCATAAGGTAAGGTTTAATATCACAATCTTATTGTTATTTGGGATTGTTAACAAATAAGTATATACTATGAAATAATTATCATTCATGTTCATGTTTTTCAAAAAAAAATCAAAAATATTTTCACTATTATTCTAAAATTATTGAAGTCATTTTTACTTATGTGTTACTTTTTTACTAAATGGTTTGAGGGGAATCTATTTGTCATTTTCCAAACGAAGTACTTTATGAGATTTTAGGAAAAATTACATGGGGTTTTTTTAAAATTGTAGATAATGATTGGATTTTTACACTTTATTTATACCTTAATTCATGGAATATAATCTTACATGAATTCAAGTTTATTTAAAAATAAATTTTTATATTTTTAAAAATTTGATTCATTTTTTGAATGTAAATCTTTACAAAGTAGATAGGGTATTTTACTTAAGAATTATTTTCAAGTGATCTTGTTGAATTTTATTCGGCTAATATAACATTATTTTCTATCACATATTATTTATTTGGTATTATTTATAAAGGATTCAATCATTATTCATTCTGTGGTTTTTTTAAATTTATTATGTAATGATATTTATGAAAAACATTTCTTTTCCAAGGGGTATGTTATGATGTAATGATGTTTATGAAACCCATATGTTCATATGGGTTCTAATATGATCAATGATATATGTTATTATAGAAAAAATATTTATGAATTTCATTATGTGATGTGTGGGACCTATATCTCCCTCTAATGCATTGACTAATGATTTCTATCTCATGAGATAAACAGTACGAGAATTTGTAGTAATGTTGCTTTAGTGATATCGGGCTATAATGAGAAGTGAACAGAGTTTAGAAAAGGACACTTTCCACTATGATTGTCTTGTCAATAATACTTGAATAATAAGTATATTATTTTATATTATTTTTCTTATGGAATAAATTCCATTTCTTATTTAATTATCTCAGGGAATATGTTCATTGATTATTTATGAACTTATATGAATTAATACATGACATTATATCAGTTTATTTAATATGAAGGATATAATTATCCAAATTTTTTATTTTGTTATTTTGTATTATGATTAATAAATGTTGGTTATCTCCCCTGTCTACACTTACTGAGCATCTCACCTACCCTTTTTCTTATGTATCTTTTCCCAAAGATGTGAAGAAAATGTATTAAGTAAGATGTGTCAAAAAGTTGTGTATTACAAAATAAATAAGCAGAATATGGTATAGTTGTTTTACAAATCAATTTTCTAGTATTACTAGTATTAAAATAAACTAATTTTTTCAGTTATAGAAATGTTTTTTTATGTTATATAATTAATATTATTATAATTATATGAAATATCTATATATGAAAATTTTGGGTTATGATAAATTTGATTCCCATATTTCATAATTCATACATTAAACAATCATCAGAAACATTATATACTAAATCACACTTATTAAAGGTGTGACATAGCTTCATGAAACTTGTTTTAATGAGTTTTATTCATTCTATCATGTGCTTATTTTTAAACCTTCATTACTATCATGGATCTGCTACAACTTAATTTTTCATTTTCAGAATTCATAAGAAATACCAATCAAATTCATACCTAATATAGAGATTTAATAATGCTAAAAATGTTCCAAACTTGAATTATATATTTTCAATAATATGACACATTAACCAATATATGCCCCCTAATCACCATGTAACTAGTCTAATATATATAATTTCATAAAAAATCAACAAACACAAAACATTTTAACTCAAATATTCATCATACTTAATAAAAATAATTTCCCAAGAAAACAAATTCTTATTGAATGAGATGATAACCAAACACATTTTAATATAAAAAACAAAAAAATTTAAAACCCAAATGTATCAACCCAAAATAAAAGGAGGTTAAAATTATAATTTCATAAAATTATTTCTATAAAATATCGACAAACCCCGACAAAAAATATCACATAAAATGGGTTATGAACAATCACATTTGTTTCATAAAATAAATATAAATTCTTTTATTTACATTAAAACCATTGAAACCAAATAAACAAAGAATGTTTGATCTTAAAAATACACAAAACTGTTTTGATTAGAATATAAAATTCGAAAATAAAAAAAATAAAGTCCTAAATTTAATTTATAAACACTTCACAATTAAGTCAAATATCCCATTAGATTAAAATTTCAGTATATATGAAATGATAATGAGTTTAATATAAATAAATGAGACTTTATTCAATACTAATTATGTTTCCCCACTTTAAAAGTAAAATTTATAAATAAACTCTAGAAGAAACCAGCTTCAAATCATTCAATAAAAAATTACATTGCATAAAAAGAATCATTTCATATATAATTTTAAGTACCCTTTATATAATTATTAACATTTTTTAAAATCACTATACTTGGAAATCATAACATTTTGAGATATACATTAAAGATATAAAAATACATTAATCCAATTCATACAATAATTTAAAAGAAAAAACATCAGTATTAATTAATGTTTCTTGAATAAAATTGAAAATAGAATATTCTAAAAACATATTCCACTAAAAGAGATTCATATTTAGAAAACATTAAATGAAAAAATTCAGTGGAATTGATTATATGATATATTTTTCCCATTTACAGATAAATATATGTGATTTAAACTTACGAAACTCATTTTAGGAATCTAAATATCATTAAAAATATATTCCTCTAATATATGGTTTTGGAAATTAAAATTGGGAATTATAAAAAAAAATACCAAATAAAAAATAATGTTTTTAAAATCAATATTTTATATAAAGATTTTTTTTCAAATGAGTCTGTAATTAAAATAATTTTCTCTCTTACCCTATGAAAATAACTAACCCTTTCATCTCCATTTATGAACGCCCTATTGAAGGTAGTCTATTATAAAATTTAGACTCCTCTTAACTATATTGTTGACTGAAAAACATCTCTGACATTGGAGAAAAAACATAGTAGTTATCTTCTTCATAAACCCCACTCATTATATGTCCACTACAATAAGTTCCCCCAACACCATCTGAAATAATCCATAATGTTGATGAGAATTTCCAAAAAAGGGGACATGTGTGATTAGGTTAGGACCACGAGGAAAATGAGGTTCAAGAGAAACCTGAATGAAAAACCAAGAAAACAAAAAACTGAAAACACTTCACTGTGAATGAAATGTCACCAAAGTAGGGATTGTACGATATGTAGTAGAGTAATATGAGAAATGAACAAACTGAAAAACAAGGAACTATTTGAGGATGATGAACGATTGTGGGAACTTCACCTATAGTGTTCCTAAACGTGGAACTAGAAAACCACCAAGCCAAGATAACATTGCTTTATCACACACCATTCAACCCAAACAAGCATGAAATGAGTAAGGAGGTCAAAAAATAACATATCAAATATTTATTATTTGATTTATCCAATAGAATATCAATGGGGCAGTAGAAGAGAATAACATCTATAATAGCTTGAATTGTATAATTGAAATAAATTCGGTTATGGCTCTATATTGGAGTGGTTTTCATCAGTGCTTCCAAAAAACACTAATAAATAGGGGTTTTATCAGTACTAAAATAATAACTGCTAATAAAGGAACTCTTAATTAGTGCATTAAAAGTGTTGATAAAATATATCATTACCAATGTCAATACTTGAGCGCAGATAAAGATTTCTTTTATCAGCTCTTTTTTTGTGTTGATAATTATTTATAATTATAATTATTAACAAAATTATAAGTATATATATTTATAAATATTCCTAAATAATAATAAATATATTTAAATCATTATATATATTTATATAATTATTTTTTAAATAAATTTATAATAATGTATATAAAAATATTTTAAATATATTCCTTATTTAATTAAATTTAATATAATTTTTTAGTTATTTAAATATATATTTATTTATGAATAATTATATTAATACATATTAAAAAAATAAAAAAATTTCTAATTATTAATATATACTTTTATAAATATTCTAAATACAAAATTATAAATATATTTATATAGATATATATATCATTACATATATTTTTCTTTATATATATTTTTAATAAATATATTTAATATATATATTAAATATTCGAATAAATTTATTTTAATTTTATAATAAGTATATATACATCTTTATATATTTGAAAATATTTTTATATGTGTAATGAATATATATAAATATAAATATAAATATATTAAATAAAATAAATATTTATGTATATTTATTGTAATATTATTATTATTTAAATACAGAATTATTTTTATATATTCATATAAATACTTTTTTCACTAATTATAATCATTTTTTTATAATTATAAATAAAACAAATTAGAGATATAGTAAATATATAATAATAAATATTCATATGAAAATATATTTAAAATATTATTGACAAATATATAATCTTAAGTGCATGAATGTTAAACAAGATTGAAATTTAATATTTTAAAAAAAAGTAGAATTTAGATATATTTCAAAAAATTGATAAGTTTTATTAATTATACAAATTATTAAAAAATTATGAATATATATTGAAATGAAGTTGAATACATATTTAAATTCTTAAAACGTAGTAATTATATATGAATAAATATATATTATAAAATGATTGAATTATAAAAAATTAATTACGAATTAAAAATGAATAAATAATTCTAATTTTAAAAAAAATTAATAAATAAATAAAATTTACTGGTGAAAGTCATAATTTTATTAAATATATTATTTTACTAAATTAAAGACTAAAATTTCTAATAACATTTAGATAAACTATATCAATATTATGTTGTTGTGTTTCTATATATAATTTCATTAATTACGTAAATATATTCCTCTATTAAATTAATATATATTTATATATATACCGGTGTTATATATGTAAAATTGATCAATGAAATTATATAATCTATAGGGTATTTTATTGAAATAAATAATAATTATAATGATGAAATTTTAAATCAAAATAACTATTATTAATTATATAAATATTTTAAAAAATAAATATTTATATTTTTTAAAATGGAAATGAACACAACTTAATAACATAAATTACTACAATATTATAAAAAATTAATGAATAAATATGTATCTATAAATATCAAAAATTGTTAAAATTACAAACATATTACCCAATGATAATTTAAAATTTGATAAAATGTCAAAAAAATATTAAAAAACATTTAATATTGTCAATGAATAAAAAATATTAAAAGTGAAAAAATTCAAATATAATATTTAAAATTAATAAATAGTATATATTGAATTGTTTTTTTAAAAAATGATTAAATTTACATATTAGAAACATAATATATAAAAAATATATTATGTTAGTAAATATTATTCTAAAATAAGTATTAAAAATTTAATAAATTATTTAAATATTTTTTTCATGCGTGGAATATAAAAATGATTTAATTGCAAATTTGTATTTCTGAAATCCATGTATCACACGTTTTATATATGTTAAATTTAAAAAAAATGAAATTCAATTAAATGTCCATTACATGATATAATTAGTCAATATTATTAATTAATATTGTTTTTTAATTATAAGCCAATTTTCAATAAATATATGAATTTGGTTAATGTAAGCATAAATATTTGTTAGTATATAAATCATATTTTATGAAATATAACATATGTTAGTATATATATTAATATTTATTTATTTATTATATATTAAAAAATTAAATATATTAATTAATATTTGGGTTAAAACCAATTAAAAATGAATAAGACATTAATAAATTTTAATTAATATATTTTTCTAATTTTTTATAATTATATTTCATATATTATATTAATTTTTATTACCATTCAATATACATATTATATGTAATAATTTTTAGTGGAAATAGAGTCCTTAATAAAAATTTTATTTTTTAATTTTTTAATTTTTTTATTTTTCGGTAAATTTTTACAGTTTATTCACTTTATATATCATTAGATATTATAATCATTTTATTAAAATTTAGAACATATATATGTATATTAAACAAATCATTAATAATTATTTAAATGATTAAAAAATTAATATTTTCTTTTACTTTTTCATTGTTTATATTTATTTTTAAAATTAATTATATTTTTTTGTTTTATATATCAATATTTTAGATATAATATTTATTATTTATTAATATATATACATATATTTATTATATTTATTTATTATTTTTTATTCAGTAATTTTTTTTAATTTTTTATTTTATTATTATTTAATTTTTGGGATTAATTATTTATTTTTTTTATATATTTAATACTTTTCATTTTTATTGATATATATAAAAAATTACATTTATATCCTACATGGGATTGTGGGTCAGATCATTTATCATCCTACATTTAGGACATGGATCATGTGTTTGTGGGTGACCGAAACCGTGGGGGGAAGCATAGGGAGGGCCACAACCAACACTGGCATGTATATATAGGAATGAGACTATATATGTGTGCTTTGAGAGTGTATGTATGAACTCATCCCCATAGCCAGATTCTGTCCCTGGGATATGGTAGACTCATATATAAACAAGCAGCTGAACATCTGTTATTTTAATTTTAGAATATCGGATGCGATTGGGACCATTATCAATGATAAAAATGAGATGATAAATGTTAACCTTTATCAACGCTATAAGTAAAGTGATGGTAACGGTACCAGTTATCTTTGATAAAAAATGATTGATTAATATAACCTTCATAAGTTCTTCTCAATAACATTGATAAATGCTAGTACTGAATAATCCCAAAATTGCTGTTTTGAAATTATGGTATGGTATCATATTTTTCAATATTACAACATTCACTCTACTAAAAATCTTATGTATCACATAGATGTACTATGTTGCTGGAAGTTTCATACTTATCTCATTGTGATTTTTACTATTTCAATATTTCTTCATTCCCTTTAGTATATATATTTTATTTTTAAAGATATATTTCATATCAATCTATGATCTATCCCATCATAGATTTTCATATTCTCTTAAATTTATATCATATTTATTCACTAGGATATATTATAAATCAATCGGAAAAGATTATATACCCTCTAAATGATGTTATGTATTAGTGTAAATTCCATATACCTTTTTCAACGCATCACTTTCATCTTTAAATACCAATTCCATATAATTTTAAAAACAATACATATCATATTTATCCTCAACACTTACTAAAAAAATTATTCATATTATTTATTTCTTCACTAAATTTTAATTATCAACTAAGAATTACTAATATTTTTGAAAAGAGATACAAAACCATTAATAATTATTTGGTAATCTTCAATCACTCCAATTCAACATTAAAGAAGTTAATTACATTTTTAATATATCAATATTTATCTAATTTTTAGTAGTAGTTTTAATTAATCTTCATGTATATAAACTATTCATGACAATTGTAAAGACCAAGATATTAATGACCTGGATTTGGGGCATTAATTATTTATATTGGTACAATGAACAAGCAGTCATGTCCAATTATAATAAATTTTATAGAACCTTTTAAAATATTGATACATACAAAAAAAAAATTACAATAGAACTTTAAATTAAATAAAAGATATAAAGTCCTTTGGAAACACCAATATTCTTCAGGATTATCCTTGCATTTCAATCATAAAATAAATCATGAAATCTTGGCGGAAAATAAAATATAATAAAGTTGTGACCACATATTCTTAGTATGGGTAGTAATATAGTGGAATAAATAATAAATAAAAATAAACAAGAAAGGTAGAGTGAATAACTAAAAACACATTCCATTAAAAAGTAATATTGATCATAACATAGCTGGAATAATGTTGATAAAAATAAATCCATATAAATCATCACATGAGATTGAATGTTGACCATGGATATTCTACTAGTTTAATAATCACTTTTATTATCAATAACTAATATCATAATGAGGAAATTTATATTTTAGTAAATTATAACAAAACATCAAGCCATCATCAAAGAAATCTAGATAAATTGGTAAGGCCTTAGCCAAAACCTAGTATAGTTTATATCATGAGACCTACCAATGTAACAAGAAGTTATTGTAGGTCGTGCCTGAAACATAAAAAGCATAATACATTATTCATATAAATGTGGTGTTTCATTATAATTAAATAAATTCATATTAAAACATTTATATGAAATGTAAATAATTTCTCCAAGCAGTAAACATAATTATAAACTATCAAGAGTAATATAGATAATAGTATCAAAATAATACATCCCTAGTAAAAATTATCATAAAACATTAAATAAAAATGTTATGTGGTATCATAAGATATCCAACTCAATTATTCTTAATATTTCATATATGGTTTTGACATAAATAAAAATGCTCCATTAAAATCACTGAAAATTTCATGAACTAAATACCATTTTATACATTGAAAACATTTATTTAAAAAGATGTGGAATTATAAAAAAAGAATTTTTTTTGAATATAAAATTCTAAACATTTAATGGATACGTAACAACATTATGTTTTAATGATATATGTAAAATCCTCTCATATTATATAACTAAAAAAATTCATTTGAATTTTGAAAAGGAAAACATTTAAATGAGAATTTTTAAAAGAATGTGTGAGCGTTAACAAAATAAATTTGTAAAGAGTATCGAATTAAAATCAATGTAAAAAGTAGAAATAATACATTAGATAATAAAAATTAAATTTACATATAATCTTATTTTTACAAAATCAATGGATATAATTTTATCCCACTGAATGGAAATTGGGTTAAAAATTCCCTTACCATTATGCAAAGAGTCAATCCATATTCCCCAAAAAATTAACAATAAAAAAATGATTATTTGAATACCATGAAGATAAATATATTCATGATATGATATATAAAAGGTCAGTACACTTACACCATACACAAAAAAATTGTATTCAATAAGGAATTAACATAAAAATAAAAGTGGGATGAGAAAACACTTCACTTATACCTAAAAGTATTCTACCTCTGTATTTAATGTCCCTAATAATAAAATACATTTGATAATTACATATTTAAAAACATATGAAACATATATTTTATTTATTTCTCTTTATTAATTTCATTTATGACTATTTCGATAGGTTATAATGATTAATTTTGTTGCTTCTGGTGGGTTCATTTCAAAGTCTTCAAGATCAGTTCCCTTTTGTACAATTATAAAAACTCGTGTAAAGTTAAAATAAAACACCAAGATTGAAATTATATGTTATTAATGAACATAACAAATTTAAATAGTCTTTTATATCATGTTTTTATTTTTAATGAGGACGATTCATTAAATATATTTTTATTGAAAATGGATTAATTTATTTTGGCACTTTTTACGACTATCATAAATTAGTATCATTTTATTTAATAATATAATTATATACATAATTTTTAAATTAAATATGTTTTAATAAACTTTTATAATCTGTTATGACCATAAATAAAATTTAATGACCTTCGTTTATGGTGGTAATGAAAAATGAAACCTCGTTGTCCACAAAGGCGGTGAATGGATACCTCCTGGACGATATTTTCATTTTGAGAATGAAAATATAAGAAAAGATACTTGGTGATCAAAATTCAATTAAATTAACAAAATAAAAGTACATATGGGATTATGTATTTATTATTCAACTTTGTAATGGGGAGGTCATGATATGATAAGAAAAGAAAAGAAACTAAAAGGAAATGAATGAGGGTTTTACCACTTTAGTGTCGTCTCCTTGAGAAACACCTTAAGGAATGTGGAAATGTTCTATTAGCAAGATCTGAAAGAAAATAACATGGGTAATAGGTTTGGGAGAGTAATTTGGTAAAATATATGAAATATCCAAATATTATAAGGTTTTAAGAGAAGTGGTGGTGAGGGGTGGTATTTATAGTGGAGAAGAGGGGTGTTATGGATTACTTAAATCATTTTGTTATTATTTTAGCACAAGACGGTCAATAATATTTATTCTTGACCCTATGTACAATTAATAGTGTATATGAGTTTTAAAAAATGGGTTATGGAATCATCCATTACTATAAAATACATGTATTTGGATTAAAATGTTGAATATCGTCAATTACCATATTTCAATATTCCCAATAAATTCAGCAATTTTTAAGAAATAAAAAAAATAAATCTATCAATTTTTCAATTTTATATTTAAATATTAACTCCATTTTAAGAAATTAATTTTCTAAATTTGAGAAATTTAATTTTTTTATTAAAACCATCATTTATTCGAAAAATGTCGATTTTAAAATTACAACTGATTCTATGAAACTTTGAAAAATTATTTAAGGTATCATAATATTATATTATAATCATAATACAACAAAATTTTAATTTATAAATACATTTTTTTAAAAAAATTCAATTAAGTCATTATATAAATTATAAAATAGTAAATAAAAATTTATATTTCACAAAAATACCAAAAATTAATTTATAATTTTAAAAATATTATTTATTTATTCCAAGATATTAATGTATTATATATTAATTTATAATAATCCTAAATTTATTTCTAATTTTATATGTGAGGATACTATTCTACTTATTGGATTAATATTCCTAATGGTCAAATTACTACTTCAATTATCTTGATAATATTTTGTTATATATTGTGGTTTTAAACAAGGTGTTTTATGAAAAATAAGCCATCAAATGTGTCAAATTTAATAGAGAAATACCACAAAATCATATGGTTATACATTATCCCATCCTTTAAATATTTCGCCCATAAAATTTCAAAAATGTCCCCTAATAAAAAAAATTGGGTAGCTCTTCATCATAATTTCCTCCGGTTCCCACATCACATGTTTAATATTACAATTTTTCTAATGTAACTTTAATAGTCGAGTCAAAAAAATTCCTCAAAACATATTCTATAGTGTCCAAAATCTGGATAATCACTTTATAGTATGGAAAATAATTTTTCAATTATATTTCATCATAAGTCGGAACATGTGTTGGTTCTAGCATGTACTTACATAACAGAGAAATGTGGAAAACATTGTGCACTTAATAATGGTTAGATGAATTTTAAAATGATAATTCACAACTCTAATTATTAATAGTATTATAGAAGGTCTGATATACATATGGTACTTTTTCACTTTATTACCAAAACATATGACACCCCTCCATGGAGATACATTTAGAAAGACATGATCTCAGATTGGAAACTCCAAATCCTTTCTCCAGTAGTCAGCATAACTTTTTTTACCTAACATGAGATTCTTTAATAAGTGTTTTAATAGTATTTATATTTTCTATTTATTCCTATAAAAGTTATAGAACTATAAGCTTCCTTTCACCAAATTACTCCCTAAATGTAGTTGTGTTACATATCATTCAATATAAAACATCATATGGTTCCATTTGAACACTTGAAAAAAATACTATTATAGAAAAAGTCTACCAAAGGTATATATGGATCCCACATACCTTAAAATTCATGTGAGCATGCAATCAACTTATAATATAACGTTTGAATAGTTCTTTCATACTACCATCAATTTAAGGGTGATAAGTAGTACACAAATCAATCTTGTTTTCCAAAGTATTATAAATACTTTTCCTAAAATTTTATTTAAAATTTGGATCATGATCAGGCACAATTAATAGAGGTTCACCATGAAGCCCTACAAAATCATTAATATAGAGTCTTATAAGGAACTCTAGTGCAAAATCAACCTTATATTGAGGAAATGAGTAGATTTGGTATTTTTAATCCACAATTACACATATTGAATCAATCATTCATTTAGATTTCTGTAATATAGTGACAAAAACCATAGTAATGTCATCCCATTTCTATGTAGGAATAGGTGGTGTATCCATTAATCCTCTATGAGGTTGTATTTCTTCCTTCAACTATAAATAAATTAAACATCTTTAAACATATTCATTAATTTCATGATTCGCATCATCCAACAAAAAAATGTTCCATAAAATCACTATAACTCATATTTATACCTAGGTATATAAAGGAATTCAAGATATAGGAATCGTCCAATAACTCCCTTATTTGTATGGGTATAGTGGGTACACAAATCCTAATCCCAAATTTCACACATCCATTGTCATACAAATTCTTCTAATTTACCCTCATTATATTCTTTTTTTGAAAATTATCATTATAATATTAGGAACTTTTCTCCTTTTAATAAGGATGGTTTGGTAACCACTTGGAAAAGTATAATTGTTTCACCATATTTAATAATTCCCATAACCAACATTGCTGGATTCATGTACATAAGATCCTTGTCGATCCTCATTTTGTTAAAAACTCCATGATCCATCCTACATAATGAATATTCTACCTTATTTTTCTTATTTTAGTGATAGAGTATTTAAAAATATTAAATCCTTTAGTATCTTGAGCCATCTCCATTGAATCATGTTGAGTTCTTTCTGTGAGATGACATATTTTAATCTCTTTATATATGTATATATATACATATTCACCGCAGATATAGTGTCTCCACATCTTCAGAGAAAATATTATACCTTCTAACTCAAGTTTATGAGTTTGATAGTTCAATTAATGAGGTTTTAACTACCATGATACATAGGAAATAATTATATCATTCTATATAAGGAAATAACCCATTCCATTGTTTGATGAATCATTATATATCACAAGTCCACAATTTCATGTTGGTGGAATTAGGATCTGTGCATTCACTAATCTCCTATTAAATTACTCATATCATTCTTCAAAATAATTACCCTAAATAAGCTTATCCACTTTACACGTGATTTTTGTTATCAGGATATCTAATTCGAAAAATTTATGAACAAAAAACCATTATTAAACTACTAAACTCATGAAATTATGCACCTCATTTATGTTTGTTGGCATAGTCCATTCTTGGGAATCCTTTTTTACTTGAGAGATCAACTGAGATTCTATCATTTAAGAAAGTATGGTCTGGGAAAGAAACTGTTTGAATCCATAATTTAATCATTCTAATCATCCTATATAATTCATTTCTTCTATGAGTCTCAAAAAAAATGTGGTTCTTAGTGTCCTTGTAGATTTTAGATTACACCAGCATATCATCTATAAATACCATATAAAATATCAATATATTCCTTGAATACATTGTTCATTACATCCATAAAATCATATGTTTCATTAGTCGGTCCAAATGGAATTACTATAAAATCGTAATGTCCATACCAAGATCAAAATTTCGTATTTCAAACATCTTCAATAATTGCACTCAATTTTTGATATCCATAATGAAGATCAGTATCTGAAAATATTTAGCCCCATGAAGAAGGTCAGTTATGTCATCAAAGTGAGTTAGTAGGGTATTGTTCTATATCATAATAGAATTTATCTTTTAGTAGTCAATTCATAGCCTCAAATATTTATCATTATTTTTAATGAAAAGAAAAATATATCCCCAAGGTGAAATAGTAGGGCTTATAATTCATGCATAACTAAATTCCTCTAGTTGTTTCCTTAAATATATTAACACTATCATGGCCACTCTATATCATTTCATTGTTATAGGTCATTCATCATGGATTAAATCAATAAAAAATTTGAATTAATACACTAGAAAATGTCTAGAAAACTACTCCGAAATTAATTAATGTATTTTCATATAATGGGTATATCCTCAATTTAGATACCACCTTTTTTATTATAAGGGGTTGTCTTCTCTTTTTCTCTAAGAATCTCATTTATAAGAGCTACTGTATTTGGATCAAGATATGAATCAGATGTTGATGTATCCCCTATAAAGGTAATAAATTCTAAATAATAATATCCTTCTCCATGCAATAAAATTTTGTACTATATTTTTAAATTTAGTCCATACAAAGGATTATATCAAAATCAACCATTGGAATGTAAGTAAATTAAATAATATGAGAATGTTTATGTGTAATTATAGGATCTCATTGACACATATTCATTTCAATAAGATTCCCAATATATGTTTTTATTGGAAACACCCTTTTTAATGATAAATGTAAGTTTCTAATTTTGAAATACAATTGGGAATATATAAATAATTTAATGATCTATAATCAAAAAAATCATTTTCTAAATTTTAGGAGTTAGATAAAGTACATGAAACCACATCATTAGGAGCTTCAAAATCATCAATTGTGACTTCAAAGACATAGCCTTGTTAACATAGATGTTTATAGGTAAATTTCTCTTCATGTCTAAGAAAATCAGGTGTATAGTTTCCCATATCCTAAAATATGAAGCAATTAACAATGTTGACTTTATTTATTTCCCTTGAAATCTTGGAATTAGTATAATTTTTCTCCACACTTGTAAAAAAATCACATTTCCAGTGGGTGTGTTCCATGATATTTCATCCCATATTTATTATAATTTTTAAATCATATTCTTCCCATAATCAATATTACCATATTTCCTTTTCTATAGTACTTAGAATCAATCTTCTTTTCTGGCATCCCTATGATTCCAAATGGCATGGAAAATTTTTTCTACATATTTTTGGCACATGATACACTATCCCTATATGATGAGAATGTTTGGTAAACTAGTTACCTTCATTGAATTGGTTTAATAAAATCAATAAAATTGTCAATAAATCACATTATATTACATTTTTAGTCTGAAGAATTCCTTTATATCCTTGCAGAGTTGGTTTCATACCAAGAAATGTATTTTTCCACTTTCTATCTTAGACACAAGAATTTTCTCTCCATATACATCCTTTGTTCACGATGCATAAATAATTTCATTAAAATTTCCTTAAATGTCCTTCATTCCATATTATAAATCTCTTACTAAATTATTTATTGATTTAATTACCACCATTGATGTGCATCTCGGGAGAGACAATAATTTTTCATGACAACCTTCTCCCTTTCATTACATCCCAAAACGAGAAATAACATCTCTAAGAAACTTTCCCATTGAATAGAAATAAATGGGTTTGTAGTCCCATTGTATTATGGATGTTTTTTAAAAATGAAGAGGACTAATATTATTACCATGTTTTGTAGATTCGGAAGCTCCATGTCAGAAAGGTCCTTTTTCTTAACCAGATCTAGTACTCCCAATATAGTTATAAGTTATTCAGCTCCAGTTCCAGCATCGGATCCAACATCATTACTTTATAAAGGAGGTAAATCCCTATATGGAATATGCTCATTGATACATTTTCCAATCGTTAAACTAGGTTTTATTTCTAAAAAAATGGAATACACTAGGTTGTATCACAACATTATGAAACTTAATGTACAATCTAAATCTAATGAGACATATAATGTAAATTGAAAATTTAAGAACCACTAATCTAAATACTATAAGATAGGCTATATTGGACATATTATAAATGTTTGTGCCATGATTATATTTCCCTAATAAATTTTTTCAAATATATGGTTTTAAATGTTTCTGTTATGTTTTCTCCCATAAAAATGGTAACAAACATGACTCTAGTAGCCTAGAGGTGATTCCTTACAAAATTATATTTGTACTGCGAACAAGAGATTACATCCCAACAGACTGGATATTTTAGTATCTTTGGAAAAAAAGATAAAAACATAAATTTTACATTCCATGATGAAATGAAATATAACATACAAACTATTTCTAAAGCATCCCTATTCATCAATATTATTCCTTTATATCAATTATAATATTAATCTTGGGATCCTTGGGGAAAATAAAACATAAGAAAGGGGAGGTATTAGATGATCAGTAAGGGTATGTAAATAGAAGAATTAATTATAAATAATCATAAAAAATAAGTTGGATGAATAAATACTAATAGATTCCATTAAAACGTAACCTTGAGTATAATATGGGATAAATAAAAGAGAATAAAAATAATACCTTATAAATAATTATATGAGAATGTAACATAACAATGGATATTCTACTAGTCAAATAATCAGATGGATTATTAATAACAAATATCATAATATGTAAATGTATAATGCTGGACATCATAACATACCATCAAGTTCATAGCAATGATGTATACATGATTGGGTAAAGCCTCGGCCAAAAAATTGTCTAGTTTGTCTCATGAGACCTACTGATTCTACATGATCCTATAACGGGTCCCACCCAATACTTACTAACATTTTTTTATTCCTCATATGAAATGGTTGAAACATAATCAACCTATTTATTAATATTGAAACTAAAATATTTAATTTTAATAATTTCCCCAACTAATAAACATAATCATATGCTATATAGATTAATATGGAGAACTGTATCATGATAGTGCATCCATATTGAAAATGATTGTAAATAATTCAATAAAATTTGGTATATGGTATAATAAGATATTAAACTCAATTAATTATATAACTAAATAAAGGATGTCAACATAGATAAAAATAATCTATTAAAATCATAAAATTCTCTTGATTGAAATACCACTTTTTACATTGGATTTATTTTTTAAATATTGACACTATTAAAATAAAGTAATTTCATTAAAAAAACCATGTAAACATGAAATTTTTTATTAGAAACATTATGGTATTATAAAATAATGAAAATCTTATCATTAAGTATAAGTAAAAAAATATTCCCTTTAAATTTTGAAAAAAAAAATCATTTAAAATATTATTTTCAAATGAAAGAGTTAGTGTAATCCAAATAAATAGATTAATGATATCATATATCAAAACAAAAAAAACATTATGAAATAAAACATGGTGTTGTATAAAATATAATATATTAAAGATGTTAAATTTAAAATGAAAATAACATAAAATCATGTGGTGTTACAATTATTGCAAAAAAAATATTTACATCCAATGATAATAAAATATTAAAACCTAGACATTTCAAATCATTATCTAAGTGATACTATCCATTTGGTAATGATTTATTCTTGCTTCATTACCCAATTTTTGTTATTTAATCATCTATCATGCTTCACATAATATCTTTACTGTTAATTTTCAAGCATTATTAATAAATATATTGATTATTGTTTTCTAATCCACTATCATAAATTTTCGTCGATATAAATTATTTCGAGAAAAAAAATTATTATATATGTTTTACTAAATGAAGGAATATTCATATCAAATAACTCTGTGAAATAACATAATCATCACATTTATCTTTTTTATCATTAAAAATAGAAAAAACTCATGTAAATTATCTTTTAATTATATAAATGGATCTTTATTAGCTGATTTAATAGAAAAATATTACTGATGATCTATAGTTAAAATAATGGTATCCCACACCTCATTTAACTCTTCCAATTTCCTAACACATATTTAAATGCAATATATTCATTAACAACAAATAATATCATTATAATACCATGGTATTTTCATGGACTATTTATTCGTACTGTATTTGGTTCTTGGGAATCAATAATAATTAAAAGTAAATGTATCTTGTAATAAAGAAAATGTCAAAATAGATGAAAGTATTAATGTAAATATTTTACTACTTTCATAACTTTTGATGATTTTTGGAAGAAAAATAATAATATATAATGAGCATAAGGAAAATATTATTCACCTATAATGAAAATATTAGGACTAGATAAAATATTAGAACATCATCAACTAAATGTTATGGAATATTTATAACAAATTAATGGATATTAATTTGGAATATCAAGGATTATTAATACTGACTTAATAAATCAAATGGAATGAAGGTAATTACTCCCAAAGTGACTATAAAAATTAGAGTCCACAAAGTTAAATATATGTAATAAAAATGAACATTGATGATTCTTGTTAACTATGAAAGTAAACACTCTTAAAGGAATCTATCCATGAATTTATATAGTTATTATTGGTTGGAGAGGACACTCAAGAGGGGGGTGAATTGAGTTCCAATTAAAATCTCTGTTAAAAATATTTCTCATAAAATCTCCCAATTTAAAAACAAAGTTATACTATAGTGAATTTATATAGATTATAAATGTTTAATTATTTTCTCAAAGATTGATTAGTTCTCAATTAATTTAATCTCAAGATTAAATTGATTTTTGAAACTAACTTACTGGTTTACAATAAATATAAACACTTGCTAATTTAACTATCAAAGTACCTTTAAAATAATTGTGTATTTCAAAGTAATAACCAGCGGAATAAGATATATATGTAGTATACTTATGAATTAAATTAAAAGCACAGCAGAGGTAACCAAGAGGTTCAGTCTCAAGCAGAGGCGTAGTCCTCTCAAATATTTATATAAATTGATCCACACCCGAGATCGGGGTTAACAATAGTGAGAACACTGTCTAGGTACAAAGACCTCTACCACAATTCTATGTAAGAAACAAACAATAACTCACATCTTTCTAGGTCATACTCGACATCTACCACTATCCATAGTGGGAAACAAAAGAGTTATGGAGTTTGAGTGAGGATTTAAGAATCCCCCAGTTTTTCTCAGGAGATAGTGTGTGTAAAATAAACAGAGTACACACACTGCTCAATGTTTAAATGAATGAATCACTAAAAATAAGTGTTAATGAGTTTAGAAAAGCTTGAGTGATTGGAAGTACAGCGCTGGACTTGTATGATTGGTCAGAAAACCTTCTGAGTCCTTTTCTGATTTCTGTTCAGAAAACAGAGTATCGTTTTCTTCCTTGGTTCCAGGTTCAAATTATCAGCTTGAGTGCATGAAGTGTTTGTTGTTGTTCTTCACTCAGGTTGCAGCTTGATGTATGTTTAGTGATCTTGGAGTCTGGATGTAGTATTTCTATGTGCACCACTTTCCAGTTTATCTCTACATTAAGCGCCTTCTTGATTACTTTCAAAGATCTTCCATGCCCGTATCAACCCTTATTTTTCTATCTTTTTGTGTATGTACAATGTGTTCTTTCTGTGTCTCGTTTGTCCAGTGTTATCATTCCATCCCTTTATATCTTTTAGCTTTGGCAGAAAAGAATAATTGCCTATTGAATGGGTACTAGGTACGGATCCCTGACATGGAAGCACAATCCATTAAATAACATTAAATGTATTAAAAACATCAAATGTAACCATTAGCAAAATAAATAAATAGTATAAAGAGTATAGGATTTGACTAGTTGGTAAATCATTAGTAGCCTTCTGTGGGAAGATGTGTATGGTAGACATTGTGTAGCATGACCTTCCATCGGTAGCTCTTTTGATCTTACATCGGTAGCTCTATATACCAGTGCCTTTAGTTCCATCGGTAGCTCTTGTTATCGGTAGTTCTTGATCCATCGGGAACTCCTTTCATCTATAGATATTTTTATGTGTCGTTCGACTTACACTATCAGCAGACGTCTATAGGTAGCTCGATATATCAGTGACTATACTTGTATCAGTAACTATCTGTGAACTGGTTCTATCGGTAGACACCTGTCTATCGGTTTCTCTAGTCTATGTCTGTCGGTAGCTCTGGGTATTAGTGACTGTCTATCGGTAGCTCTGGTCTGTTTGTCTATCAGTAGCTCTGGTTTATTTTTCTGTCGGTAGCTCTGGGTATCAGTGACTGTTTGTCGGTAGCTCTGGTAGACATGCCCATCGGTATCTCGATACAAATCGGTCACCTTAGTGTATCGGTGACTTTAGTGTATCGATGACTTTTTTTATCAGTATACTGAGTACCGGTATCTCTTTATTAGTATATATACACAGATCGGTGACTTTAACACTCGTCTGTTTTTATGAAAAACACATCCGATTGGGTTTGAATTAATTCATAACTCTTATAAACATAGATAAACAATGATTAACATATTTTAGAGACTATTTTAATATTATTATCATTTTGATCATAGAATATCATAGATTTGAAAGAATTAATATATAGATAAACATTTATTGGGATTATAAAAACATTTGAGGTCAACAATCTCCCCCATTTGGTTTATCACAACTTATAATATTATAGTTTTAAAATAGTGATAAATTGTATCAGAAGATATATAATTAAATTGAATATTCTCAGAGAAAGCAGTATGTTATAGAACATAATTTATTAGAGGTAAAATTAAATGTGATAGTATCAGAGATAAAAGACACAACAATGATATCGGAGGTAAAATTTAGTGGTATCACAGAATTAAATGAAATGGTATCAGATGATGAAAGTAAAAGTACTAGTATCAGAGGGGAAAAGCATGATAGATCTTCCTTAGAGAAAAAAAATTATCCCCCTTTGATACTTTCTCCCCATTATTTATTCTCCCTTTTTGTAGACTCTTGGAAAAATATTTCTCCCCTTAATATCTCTGTAGAACATTTCTCCCCCTTTGTGATAATCAAAAAGTGGGAAATGACATAGGGTCACTTGTATTAAATTTTACAACAAAGAATACACATCGAGAAAACAAAATACAAGGATTCCTATCAAACATATTAGCCACATGATCAATCCACATCCTCAATGTGAGATTTTCTCTTGGGATCAGAAGAGGATTCAGGAGGTGAGGATGCTGGTGAAGTCTTAGGAATTTCGTAAATGACCAAATGAGGATGAGCAACTGACACTGTGCATGGCCAGTACTGAGTAGTTCTTTGTGTGATCATAGGTGTGGGGCTTCGAATTGCTTGGGTAGGAGTCATCTGAACTGGAGAAGAAGTAGAGGCAGAGGCAGGTTAGGCAGGAGGGACAATCATTGGCCAAGCATCAACATGCAGAAAAGGCAGCAACAGATTTCTGAAATCCATAATGATTCCTCCTCCTCTCTCTATGGTAGATATGAAGTCATCCTTGTTCTCCATAAACTTGTCCAACATGGTAGTCAACACTGAGTTTTCTTACTTGTTCTCGGAAGGATTGATTGACTGGAGGAATCTTTATATTCTCCATTAGAAGCTTGAAGTGACTGGTCATTTGGGTATTTGTGTAAATTTTTGAGAAATTGGAGTCCACATTTTCTTTCACTTCTTTTTGAGAGGCATAGGATTCTATCATATAGTCTTGGACTATCTTAATTATTTCTCTGGATGAATCTCTAGAAGAAATAACAACTTTTCTCAGCTCAGATGAGTCCACAGAGCCACTGGATGAAGTGAAACCAAGATCCTCTTTCATAAGAGCTTGAATTTGATTCAAAACAACTGAGGGTTTAGAAAAAATAGAACCAATAGATAAGGTTATTGTTTCCTTGAAGTTCTTGGTCAATCCACTGATAAGATTTTGAACTTGAGAATCCTGGGTTTTAACATGCTCTTTCATAGAAGTTTTTAAATCTTTTAATACTAAAACCATCTGACTTACAATACTTTTCACATAAGACAAGTCCTTATCTTCTTGGGATTTTGAGCTCATGTAAGAGTCTAAAGAAACAACCAATTCTTTTAGAGCTTCAAGATCTGTTTCAAGACTAGAATCTTGAGTCTGGCAGTCTTTAACTTCTTCCACTATCTCACTCATAAATGTTGAAAAATTACATGAAAGAGAAAGCTCAAAAGATCTCTCTAATATAATCATCTCTTCAGCAAAACTGTGCTTCATCTCAGAAACTAAGGCACTAAAAGACTTTTTCAGCTCATCCTTTAATATTTCCATATCAGCTTTGGTAATAAAATAAGCAGCTGCAACTACTACAGATGCCCTTTCAGAGGATAAACTGACCACAGAGTCAGTCATAACTGATTGAATTGAATATACTAAAGAAACATCCATCTTCTTTACCTCTTCCACAAAACATTCCTTATGATTTTTCTTCAGCTTATCCAGGTCATGCATTCTGACCACATCTTCAGGAAACAACTCAGATTCAATATCATACACAATATTTGGTCTATTTAAAGAGGCTTCATTATCTGAATTAGGATAGTCTATACCAGAGACTACAAAACCTAGGTCTTCTTCCCAATATTTAAATCCAATAGCCATTGTAGCATTTCCAAACTCATTTTGATGCTCCCCCTAAACTGGTGCATCCTCAAGAAAAACAACAGCATTCTCAGCAGCATTGTCATCATGTCTTTCATCCTGAGGATAATCTTCTACTATCATGTCCATCACTACAGCAGCAAGAGGGTCCTCTAGTTTAGGTACAGCTTCTTCCCTTTCTTCCACTACAGCTTCAGCAATCATAATCAAGCTTCCAATTAATGTACTCAGACTTAAATTCACATAATTAAATTCTTATGATTCATTCTCCCTTTCTTCATTATGCTCAGGTGCTGGCTGGTATCCCTTATCAGCAGGAGTCTCTTCTTCTACTAAGGATTCCTTCTTAGGGGATATAATTTCATCAGCAGGACTTGGAGTCAAGTTCGGGTCTCTTCCTTTATCAGCAGGGGACTCTTCCTCTTATGAATCATCACTGTATTCTGGATCCTCTTCATCAAGTTTCAGACCTGGATCCCTCAAATCCTTAGGTATTGAAGGATGATTCACAGCATTAAACTTTTCATACACCTTCAAGTCATCATTGACCCATTCTCCTCTCCAAGGATTCCAATTTATTCTCAAGTACTTACAAACTGTAGTTGTGATACAGAAGTTATTTTTCACTAATACTATCTCATCTTGAGACTCAGCAACCCCTTTTACCTTGACCATTATAGAGATAAACTTAGCAAAGAATAGGTCATTTATTTTTGATTTCGGCCTTGTCATATCCTCCATTTGAGTCATTAGCAATCTGCACAAATTCACCTTAACTCCATGTCTCAAAAGATGTAGGAGATAGATATTATGATATCTTAAATTTGCAAAGTCTCCTCTCCTCGGTATTAAGACATGTTGAAAAAACATGAACAAAAATCCGTTCTCTCCATCCATTTCAACAGCTACTACTTGTTTTTGATTTCCATCACCAGTCAGCTCTTCCAAAGCAGTCTCATAATCAAAAATATCACTAGTAGGTGGCATAGCACTCGATACATATCCAGATACACCTTTATGTGGAACTTTCAAGCACTCAACCCATTCTACAGATGAAAACAACATCTTGTTTCCATTCACAAACGAATTCACTTGATTTTCATTCTCATATTTCTCAAAACTTATATATTCATAAAATTGCTTCATAATCTTCAGATAGTAAAGACCATTGTTGTTAGAAAAACAATCTAACCACTTTTGTTCTTTTAGCACTTCGAGCACTAGCTATTTCCTAGGTAAGAACCATTCTACATACAGTCCCGTTTCAATCTCGATGACTCTATTCTACAGATGAGGATTCACTGGTCGCCTCCCCAACCTAGTTCTAGCAACACTACCACTTTCTTCTTGCTCAGACTTTTTCTTCTTTGCTTTCGGTCCAACAGTGTCATCTCTGACGATAGGAAGTTTGGTTTTTTCCATTGCTGGTTCGAGGGATTTAGGGTTCTCAAGAGATTCGGGAGCTAAATGTTCGAGGGTAATGGTTTGAGACTCGGTGGATTGAGAAATTGATAGGAGTTAGTTTTTATCATTTAAAAATCATAAAATAAAATAATGTAAAGTAAAAAAAATTCAGATTCTGGCTGTAGATAGAAGTTTTAAAACAGTGCACTCATCAGTGAGAATTCTATCAGTGAGGTCCATCGGTGATAATTTTACATTGGTGAGAATTTTATATCGGTGAGAATTTTACATCGGTGAGAATTTTACATCGGTGAGAATTTCAAATCGGTGAGAATTTTACATCAGTGAGAATTTCACATCAGTGATAATATATACCGGTCGAGATTTAACATACCTAAATGATGTCTAATGTAACTTAACCTATCCGATCATAAGGGTTTGGTGGAAATGTCGGCTAATTGATGTTCAGTACCTATAAATTCAAGTGTAATATCACCCTTTTGATAATGATATCTCAAGAAATGGTTCCTTACATCAATGTGTTTGGTCCTAGAGTGAGATACAGGGTTCTTCGAGATCTTAATTGCACTTGTGTTGTCACAGTTGATTGAAATGTACTTAAAGTCATATCCATAGTCCAATAAAGTGTGTTTCATCCACAGAATTTGTGCACAGCAACTACCAGCAGCAATGTACAATGCTTCGGCAGTGGATAATGCAACAGAATTATGCTTTTTACTACACTAAGATACTAAGGATTTTCTTAATAAATGGCATGTTTCGGAGGTGCTTTTTCTATCCAACTTACAACCAGCAAAGTCAGCATCTGAATAACTCATTAACTCAAAGGATTGTCCTTTTGGGTAAAACAAACATAACATTATAGTATGTTTAAGATAATTAAAAATTATTTTAACAGCAATAAAATGAGATTCTTTTTTGTTATCTTGAAATCTTTCACACATACACACACTAAACATAATATCTGGTCAACTAGTAGTAAGGTAATGCATGCTTCCAATCGTACCACTGTAATTGGATTGATCCACTGGTTTCCCAGTTTCATCTGCATCCAATTTACAAAAAGTACTCATATGAGTTTCAATTTCCTTAATACTATCCAAACCTAAACATTGTATAAGATATTTTGTGTATTTACTTTGATTCAAAATAATACCATTTTCATTTTGAAAAACTTGAAATCCAAGAAAATATTTAAGCTCTCCCATTAAGGTCATTTCAAATTCATTTTGCATACTTCATGAAAATCTAGTACATAAAGAAAGTTTAGAAGATCCAAAAATAATATCATCAACATAGATTTGAACTATTAAAACATCTTTAGAAATTCTTTTAATAAAAACTGTAGGATCAGCAATCCCTTCAGTAAAACTTTTTTAAAAATGAAAATTAATATGTCTATCATTCCAAGATCTTGGAGATTGTTTTAAACCATATAAAGCTTTAGAATGTTTAAAAAATATATTTGGAAACTGGGGATTAGTAAATCCAGGTGGTTGTTCACCAAAAACATCTTCAATTATAAATCCATTTAGAAAAGCACTTCTGACATCCATTTGATATAGCTTGAAATTTAGATGAGAATCATATGCATGTAAGATCATAATGGCTTCTCATATGGCTACAGGTGCAAAGGTTTCCTCATAGTCTATTCCTTCCGCTTGATTATATCCTTGTGCAACTAATCTAGCTTTGATTCTAACTATGTTTCCAGATTCATCAACTTTGTTTCAAAAAAACCCATTTAGTGCCTATTGTCAACGTGTCCTTGGGTTTGTCAACTAATTCCCAGACATTGTTTCTTTAAAATTGATTTAACTCTTCTTGCATAGCCATTACCCAAAATTCATCATTGATTTAATCATTGACATTTTTAGGTTCTAGCTGTGAAAGAAAGGCTTGATGTTCAACCTGGTTTCTTAGAGAAGCTCTAGTCAGTGTCCCTCTATCAAGATTACCAACAACAGCATCTAAAGGATGATTCATTAGAACCCTAGTTGATCTAGTAAAACTAGGACTATAAATTTCAGGTTCATCTATAGGTTCTGGTTCAAAAGAAGCAGATTCTAGAATATGTCCAGAACTGGATGTTTTTATAGCAGGTTCTTTAGATTTATCATTAAGGTCCAGAACAGATAAATATTCTTCATTATTTTCAAGAGAGGTTTTAGGCTCATGTGGATCAGTTTCATCAAACTTGATGTGAAAAGATTCTTCCACACATTTGGTTATATTATTAAAGACTCTATAAGCTTTTCTAGTTAAGGAATAACCAAGGAAAATTCCTTTATCACTTTTAAAAGAAAACTTGTCTAGATTATCTTTTGTATTAAGAATAAAAACTTTGCATCCAAATACTCTAAAGTAAATAACATTGGGTTTTCTATTATTCAATAACTCAAATGTGGTCTTCTTAAGAATAGGTCTAATTAATACTCTATTAATAATAAAAAAATTTGTATTCACAGCATCATCCCAAAAGTAAATAGGCATGTCATACTCATTAAGCATGGTTCTTTCTATTTCTTGAAGGGATCAATTCCTTCTTTCTACAACACCATTCTGTTGTGGTCTTCTAGGAGCAGAAAAGTTGTGACTATAGCCATTGTGTGCGCAATAAGATTAAAAGTATTGATTTTAAAACTCATGGCCATGATCTCTTCTTAGAGATTTAATCTTAAGACCAGTAAGGTTTTCTACAGATTTAGAGTATTTAGCAAAGTAAGAACAAGCTTCACTTTTGTGAGCCAAGAATTATACCCAAGTATATCTATAAAAGTCATCTACTAAAACAGAGACATAGTGATTCCCATTTAAACTAGAAACTCTTGAAGGTCCAAACAAGTCCATGTGTACCAACTCAAGAGGTTGATAAGTTGAAACTTCTTTCTTTGATTGAAAAGAAACTATATGTTTCTTTCCCCTTTGACAGAGATTAAAAACTTTTTCCTATGGAAATTCAAGCTTAGGTAGGTCTCTAACTAATTTTTTCCTAGTCAACATTCTAAGTGAATAGATGTTTTAGTGTACTAATCTTCTATGCCAATTCCAAGAATCATTATGAAAAGAATTTAAACAAGTAACATTTTTCTTAGCTAAACAATTTAAATCAAGAGCATAAACATTTTCATTTCTTAAAGCAGAAAATACTAAAACATTCTTAGAGTTAAAAACATTACAGGAATAATTTTCAAACTTGATATTAAAACCATCATCACATAATTGAGATATACTTAACAGGTTATACTTAAGTCCATCAACAAGTAAAACTTTAGAAATTTTAATTGAATTAGTGGTACCAATCTGTCCTAGGCTGATGATTTTTTCTTTAGAATTATCACCAAAGATGACATGACCTCCATCAACCTTTATTAAGCTTTTTAAGCATGAATAATCTCCAAACATATGCCTCGAACAGCCACTGTCCAATTACCATACTTTCTTGTGAGAAATCTTCAAACAGGTTTCCTACAAAACAGATTTAAACAGAAAATGATTTTGGTACCCAGATCATTTTGGGTCCAGAAAGGATAGAAATCAAAACTTTAAGAACCCATATTTGTCTTATTGGTCACATATAATTTACAGAATCAAATTATTTTTAAAGATAAACTTTATTTGACCTATAACTATGTGAATAACTAGTTGAAGCATAGGAATTTCGAGAACCAGAATAACCATAATTTTGTCCATACATAGGAATAAATCGAGTATTAGTGAACTGTCAATGTCCAGGTTGGTATCCCAAACCAGTAGTGTATTTAGGTGCAACATGCTTACCTAACATTTGAGTGAGAGTATCTTTTCCTTTTGTGAATTTCTCTAAGTCCATTATATGTTTCTCATTAGACATTTTATGTTCTATATTTTCCTTTAACAGTTGAGCATTCTTTTCATTTTCTATATCAAGGGAAGATTTAACATTGATAGTGAGAACATGTTGTTTCTTTAGTGACTTATATTTTTCCTTAAGATCATTACATGTTTCTTCTAGAATATTACAATATTCAAACAATTCATCCTTAGACATATTTTCATAATTATCTGAATCACTGTTATTTCTAGAATAATAATCATTCAGCATAGGAGAAATAGGTACCTCAGAGGTATTGGACATGAATCACATGTTGGTGCGTTTTTTCTCAGAATCAGTAGCCTCTGATTCACTTGTGATATCCTCTGAAGAACTCCAGGTAGCCTTCATAGATTTCATGTAGTTCTTATCCTTGTAATAATATTTCTTTTTGAATTTTAATTTTGGACAATCAGCCTTGATGTGTCCTTTCCTTTTGCATTCATAGCAGACTACTTCATCATTCTTGTCATATTTCTTCCAATCCTTCTTCCAATGACCTTTGTTGTCATACATTTCTTTGTAGTTAGATTTTCTAAAGAATTTCTTCTTCCTATAAAACTTCATGAATCTCCTGGATATCTGAGTTGTTTTAGCATCACTGTCAGAGTCTGAATCCTCACTTGTTGAACTTTCAGTTTGTATTTTCATTTTCTCCTTTTATTTATTCTTTGAAGCAGTAGACTTGAATGCTACAGATTTTTTTCTAGGTTCATCATCTTCCTCCATATTCACCTTGAGTTCTTCCTCAAACATAATTAATTTACCAATCATCTCTTTTACAAGAATTTCTCTAATGTCACATAACTCTCTGATTGAAACAGAAGTGCCCCTCCATCGGTCTGGTAGACATCTCAAAATTCTCATGATTTGTTCCTTTGCTGGAACAACATTACCAAGTGAACTCATTATATTGACTATTTCATTGAACCTGAGATACATGTCAGAAATAGGTTCATCAGTTTTCATTTTAAAATTATCAAATTTAATAGTATAAGTATTCAATCGCATTTCTTTAACATTAGTTGTTCCTTCTTGAGAAACACCCAATGTATCCAAAATTTCATAAGCAGTCTTACATGCAAAAATTCTATATAATTCCCCATCTCCTAAAGCACAGTACAGGGAATTCATGGCTTTACAATTATTATTTTAAGAAATCATTGAAGGTTCATCCCAATTAGTTCTTTCAGTTTCTTGAATTTTAATATAAACACATTATATAAAAAACTATATTTCAGGCATTATAAATCAATAGAAATTTAATAATTAAATAAAATAAAATATTATATTATATTATTAAATTCATCATAAACATTTTTTTTAATTTTTAATAATAATAATTAATTAATTTATAAACGTTTATTTTTTCAGTAAATTAACTAAAATACCCATATTCATTAATTTATAATAAATTTATAAATAATTTAAATTAAATTATAATTTAGAGTTAGAAAACATAACATTTTCCTTTATATCATATTTAATGATATGGACATATAAAATGTAGTGACTTAGTTAATAGTTAATATTTTTCATTACCATTGGTAAAACACATTTTCTGATAGAGAATTATTTTATAATTGATCATAAATTATGACACCCTCCATGTTTAATGGTTAAACGTGGTTATAAAATCATTCTTCACTTTACAATAGTGGTTTTTAGTTACCTGTGACATCTTATTTCTACTCATGGGAGTTGTATATTAAAATATAGCCTATATATTAATGAAAATACAATGCTTTGATTTCATCCATATATGATGTTCACATCAGTTCCATCTAATGTTATGATTCCCCTTTCTATATTGTATGATACATAAAATATCATTGAATTAAACTCAATCTTCTATTATGAAATGTTATACCCTACAATGTAATCAAGTCAGATCATACAATATCTCATATTGTAAATATATCCCTAATTAAAATGTTTGTGTCATATTTGGTGATATCTAAAAGGATGTCCAAATTTAAAAAAAACTACTCCATGAGTCATTTTATGAGGGTTATGGGCCTAATACCATAATGGGTATTAGAGGATAAATAACACTTGTTAATGCAGTATAGGAAATTAATGATCTATAAACCAAATGCACATGTTATAATAATGAAACCATTCATAATATAATATGACTAAAATTTTATACCTTACATCATAGTTGGATGAATATATTATTTTCGAAAATGGGTTAGATGAAAGTCATTTAGAATAAACATATGTGATCCTTCCACCATGATATTCCCACGTGTTGATGAATCCCCCAAAACATATGTGGGATTATCCTTTCATAAAGGGTATACTTTTATCTCATGAAGAAAAAAAAAGAATGTTAATACTTCTTTGATTTTTATCATTTTGATGAGAACATTATATATTTATGTATACAATCATTTTTATAGGCCTTGGGGAAATTCCTCGAGCCTTTAGGGAATTTTATTGAATGTTATGAAATGTCTTAATAATGAAATACATTTAAAATCCTTTAGAACACTACTATAGAAAAGTACAATGACCATGGGTGAAAACCATAGACATAGGCCTTAGGACAATGATCAAAGAATAAATCAATAGTCCTTTAGGAATGGGGTATATTGTTAGGTTATTATCCTCAAGGATTTCCATGGGCTATGTCACCCATGTATTTAGAGAGTTCTTACATATTCATACATCTATAAGCCATATGTCCATTATCATGAAACGTCCTGATAAACCCATGATCTTGGTATTCAAACCATCCCCTGGCACGACATTAAACATGTACATTGTCCCCACCAATAGGAAAATAGTTTCTACATATTGAATAATAAAAATTTTGGATTGATTTTGACCAAAAATATAATAAAAAAATAGTATATCTTCACAAATTTATGACATTATAGTTCCATAGATCTAATATCCACACACATTACATAAATAGTTTTAATAATAATATTTTACAAAAATTAAAAAAAAACATAACATTACTCTTTACCACTATTAAAACCTAATAAATATTTCCAATATATCTCAAATAATTTTTTAAAAAACGTGTAAATATTTATGTATATTAAATGTGTAAAATAAGAACATAAAAACAAGGACCACAAAGAACTAGTGAAATGAGATAAACATTATTATAATGATTAGGGAACCAATAATAACATGCTATAATGAAAATAACAGGAACAAGATATCATAGAATAACTAAATTATAATCATCAATAAATAGTCATCAACGAAATACCAAAGAATAGCATAATTATAGTAGTTTTTGAAAAAATTTAATTACTTGTGGCATTATAGGAAAACACAATTAATGAATATATTTAATTCGTTTCTAATTTGATTCGAATTCCTAGAAATTTTTTTTACCATATATATCATGACTAAGAGTAAAATATTATACGAAATGTGCAAGAATCACTTGGGGATACTAGTCTAAGAGGAATCATAACTAGAGCAATAAAATTTCGATGACATTTCAGATTGATAATCCTGTTTTTCAATTACATAAAATATAGGTGATCAATAAACATATGAAACCTTGAAACATATATTAATCAAGATTCATAACACATCCACATGTACAAAAACCATTTACTTAAAAAGCCAATTTTCCATTAAGAATAAACTTATAATAAACATCAACCTTATCTTGGAAAAATTTAACAATTTCATATAATATTAACACCACATTATCTATTACATTACTATAAGAATGTCCTCATATTATGGGTACACTTATATCCGGAAAATCATTTTAATGAGGTAGAAATTAATAATTATTATTTTATTTCCATAATCCATTTCATTTTGTTGATATTTGAAAACAAATTCAAGGATACATCAGTAATTCATTTTAGAATCCCTAAAAAGAAAGAAAATAAACCATTAGTTTTTAAACATTCAAAAAAAAATATTCTTCTTATTAATCATTTAAGAATAAAATAACCCCTTTTATGACTTAATTTCATATGAAATATATTTTAAGGAATTTAATTAAAAAATTATGTTTCATGAAAAATTTATTGAAATTAAAATACTAGAAAATCATAAAAAATCATATAATCCCCGTGATTTTTATCAGAAAAATATAATCATTTAATAATGACTCCATTGATATAATTATTAAACAATTAAATCATCTATAAAATTCAGTTAGAATAATTAATACATTTTGTTTTTAATTTAAATGTTCTATTTTTGAGAAAACTACCTCAATATTATAACTCACAAGATGTGTTGTTATTCCACACCAATGTGGAATGAGTACCCCTAAAAGTATATTAAAACCCCTAAAATTAGAAAAAATACCAACTAAATTTGAGTCACAACAATTCAATGGTCAACATAACTATATTAAGGCAAGAAATGAAGTGGAAAAGAATGAAAATATATGAATAGAATATTTTTAAACCACATTAAAATAAAAAATTAACCCCCCAAATATCAAAAAAACCCAATACCGGCCTTTTGAGGGTGTAGAGAATCTGGGGGAGAGTCGCCAAGGGTATATAAAATTATAATGGGTGAATGGATCAACCTAGTGATTAAATTAGAGAATGGGTTGAAAGAGAATTCATCATGATTAAAACTATAAAGAAGACATCATGATCTAGCCTGATACATCATAAAATAATTCCACTCAGGTTATGTCACAACATGATCCCTTAGATAAATGTATAATCTTCCATATAGATTCTAAACCCCAAATTCAAGATATTTCTAGAGCCCTTATGCACCAACCTAATAATTTCATTTACTTTTCTATAATTTTGATACTAAGATATTAGGCTAGCCCTTCCATATCATCTAGGAAGACACTTAATTTTGTTTTTAAATTCCTTGACCCAAAGTTATGTTTTGTTTTTTCATGGAAAAAAATAAATTTTCCCTAATTAATTGAAACCAAATACCCTTTACTATTTGATCAGTTAGCCAAGATTCACTTTTAGTGTCCCCATAAGTCCATCTCCGACATTTTCTACTATCATCCATCATCGATCGTGGTCTTTATTTCTCTATGGATCCTTTAAAATCTTGTTTCATTCATTATCCACCTTTTAGGAATTATTTTTTTTAATTTGTAATATGTGTGTGTAATTGCTAAAATATTGGGATCATTAATTATTTTTTCCTTATCATCATTATATTCTTGATTTCTACCAATATTTTGGTTATTCATTATATTCCTTAAGTTGAAACATTCTAAAATAGTTTTTATTTCATAGGGACATTTTTTTACATTTTTAAATATATGATAATATTTATTACATTTTTATCTTACATTATATATCCTTATTATTATTACAAGTTCTATTATTATCATTCCCATCTATAATTTTTAAAATTTTATATTTAATTTAAATATTCCTTTACTTGTAACATTTAGTAATCAGAATTATTTCATTGAAATATTATACTGGGTATTTATAATCTTGATGAGTATCCAATAAATTTAAATATACTTTTCCTGATGTTTTAATATATATATATATATATATTCATTTTAATTAATAATTCATAAAAACAAAATCTTTATTCATTACTATCTGTGGAGACTTATTCTTAAATAATTTTTATTATGAAATTATAGATGTTTGTATAAAATTTAAATTTAAATTATTACATTAAATAATAAATTATAATCTAAAATATAAATTTGTTTGATGTGTTTAATTCTTATTAGTTTTTAAATAATATATTTATTAATAAAATATTTTTTAAATTAATCATATATTATCTTTGTTTTTGATTTATATATTTATTTTTTTGAGTATTTTTATTTGTAAATATTTAAATAAATTCTTCTATTTTATCTGTGAAAAATAATATAAAACTTTATTATATTTAGAATTCATTTCAATAAAAAAAATTATATAAAAAACATTCAATGGAACGTTTTGATAGATAAAATATTTATTTCACATTTAATTTTTTTTAAAATAATATTTTTTAAACAATATTTCAATACATAATTGAAGATGATAATTAAAGTAAACAATTAGTATTTATTTGTTTTTATTATGATTTATAATAGAAAAATTGAAATTAAATTTAAAAATATAGTGACTTATATTAAGGAGTCGAAATGTTTTATTGGTGATTATGAGTCAATTTTGGATTACTATATGATTATCAAATGACTAAAATGAAGAAGGGGTTGATTAATTTTTTAAATTTTCTAAATGATAAGTTCTAAAAAACGATATATTATTCCATCAAATAATGATTGAAGTATATAAATTTTAAAGAGTTAAAATGTAGATAAATCAGAAAAATTTTGATTTTTGTTAAATTTAATCTGAGTTAGACACATTTGATTTTTTATTGTAAAATCTGATAGATATCAATATCAATTAATGATACAAAAATTCAAGATGATAAGTATAATCAGTTTGATGAAATGATTTGTGATAATTATGTTGAGGAAACATTGAAAGAATCAATGATCCAGAACCTATATAGTGCAAATAAAAACCCATTATATCTAGTTATTGTGATATTTATGGTTCAATAAATGGTGTTATTATTAAATAACTTGAGATTTAAAAAATGATTATTTGATTGGAGTCATATATTGTTTCTATAGCTATTCAAAGAGATACTTTTACAACACAATGATCTTCTCGGTTCACATTATAATGTGAAGAACATAATTTTTATATTGGATATTATGAACAATATTATATAGAACGAAAAATATTATTATGTTCTATGATAGAATGAATATAAATTCCATTTAGACTATCCAAAATGTCTTACATCAGAGTAAAATTTTAAATAAAAAATCATATATTTAATTTTCTACTTAAAGGACCCCTACTAATGAAAATCGGTATCTTCCTATAATTAATAATTTAAATATTTTATTTTAAAATTAAAATGATTCAATTAGGTAAGGATGGAATGAATATGATATAATATCATATAGAAAATTGCATCATCAAAATGATTCTCCTCAATGGAAGAAAAATGATCAATAACATTTTAAATTTGAAAATGAATTTAGAAATGATCTAATTGTGTTATACATAGATGAAATGAATCCATATTGGAGTCTTAATAGAAAAAATAGTTAATTGTTAGTTTTGATGGTAATTTAAATCATATATCATTAATTTCATATGCAATTGAAACATATAATGTTGATTTTAATGATTTTTTTGAAAAAAAATATTTCGAATGATATTATGATTACTTTTAACCATGAATTGATAATTTTAAATGCATATGGGTGAATGTGAACATATATTAAATTGTTTTAAAAAATTAACATATTAAATTCCATGTAAAGATTTTATTTACTATAAATGAATTCCTATAATATGTAAAATTGAGAAGATATAATGGTAAGGAGTTTAAATCCTATAAAATTTGAGAGGGAGGGACTTTATTTTTTTAATTAAAATATGCATATAAAATATTGTACATAGTCTATAAAAAGTTTTTTATATATATCAAACATAATGAAGATAATTTTTTTAAAAAATAGATCATATGATTTTAACATCTCTACAAATACATTATCAATTGATTAGTATTTTGGGGTAGTGAGAAACATTGATTTAAATTTAAATGACCTAAAATTAATGTAATGATCGAAATATAATGATTAAATGACTTGTATTATTTGATTTTCATAGTAGAGTTATCTTGAGTTTATATATAAAATTAATGTGATAAAATTTGATCCAAATGTCCCTACAAGTTTAAATTGAACATTCTCGTATGTTATATGAAATAATAAGGACTGATTGAATGGAAGATTATATTTATATTCAATGGAAATAAGTTTGGATTTAAATATCACTCTAAAAGTATAATGAACATAACTTCGTATGGCTTCTCATACAATTTCAAAAATTGTGATAATTATTTTTTAACAGTAACTAAATTTTAGAAAAAAACTATAGGGTTAACAATAAAATATAAAAAAGATCCCCTAAAATATATTATAGTAAGAGTTATGAATTTTAAATAATTTCATGTTTCGATTCAATAGATCTTACTAGTATCATTTTATGGAATACTGCTCATAAATGTTATAATTACTATCATGAAGGTGTGGTATTCTACCAATTCAAATTTTAATAATATGATGGTTTTAAATTAATTGAATAAAATGGAAAATAATACACTTTAAAAAAAATTCTACTTGATATGTAGTTTCAACCATTATTTTGGATATCATGGTACATTTGAGGGTTCATTTTGTGGGATAAATAAATATTTTTGGTAACATATATCTATGATTCATGTTTCATTTTGAAGGCTATATAATGATATTGAATATTTATGTAATGAATACATATGTAATAAAATAATCCATTGTATAGAATGATATTTCAAGGTAGATTAAAAATTTTAGTACGTAAAACATTCCCACAGAATGGCATGTCTATTTACAAATATCACTCAATGAAAAAGATATTTATTGATGAAAATGTAACTAGTGGTATAAAATGAAAATTTTAACATGTTATTAAATAAAGAAGATGAATTTTAAAATCATTAATAACATAGATGGTGCTCATACAAATATAACATCAAATATTAGTGTCTTAAAATATTGTTTTATAATGAATAATGTTATTTTGGTAATAATTTAAAATATCCCAACATTTTTTCCATTATTTAAATATATCATGGATGGTAAATAAAATATTTCAGAAATATTGATATGGTTATTTATGTACAATGTTTAAATTTTATAACATGGTTAAGGTATGACATTAATGGTTGTATATATTATACCAATTCTTGGGAAAATAATAGTCTAGCTCAAAAAAATAGTATAATGATGTTCACTGAAGATACTAATTTTTTATTTTTTAAATAAAAACCCAATATTTATAAAAGTATCATTGTATAGGGTTCTATAAAATATACTAGGGATTGGTTACATTAAATTTTGAGTTACTGTAAAAAATATAATTGGTTTTCAAAATCAAAAGTGTCAAACATGTCATATTTATTAAGAAACTAGTAAATGTGTATCGATTGAAATAAAAATATTACTATTTATCATATAAATTCATGGGATAAATATTATATGTTCACGATCAGTAAAATGTGTTATATTATACCATTTTTCAAGGAAGAATAATATTTTGTGGAATAAAACATAATTATGATTAGGAATTTTGTGATATCCCTTTATAAATGGAACAAGTATTATATGATATTGATGACTACATTGTAAAAATGGTTTGTTCAATACAAAATAGTCAAAATGAAGGAATATGGGATAATAAAAATTAATAAAATTCTAATATTATAGTTAATGTATGCTTATTTCTTTCTTAATTTTTCAAATTTAAAAAAATTATATCTATAACATTTCAATTTTTTTAAGTAGGTCACACATTTTAACAAATATGGTAAATTATTTTTTAGTTATTTTTTGTTTTGTTTGTATCATTTAATACTTAATTAATTTAAATTTTAGTTTTTGGATTCATGTAAGAATTTAATTTTTACTTTTTTATTATATCAATATTATTTCATCATTCGTAGATTTTAATATTTTTTAGATATGTTTTAAAATACTATATCATATATGATAAAGAATATTTTTTATGTAATTATCAATTTATTATTATTCTTCAAATTGATTTATAATAGTTGAATTTGAGTAACATTTTACATAAATTTTTTTTCCAGTTGATTCATTTCAGGGCTCATAAAAATTATCAACATTTATTCATTTTATTAAACTACTTTAACAATTAGAAATTAAAAATTAAGTTAATTTAATTATTATTAGATAATTTTTAAACTTTTATTTAGTTTTATGCCTACCAGTTATATTTTTATATTTTTTTAGAAATTTTTTATTAATTTAATTTATAGTATAATTTTATATAAAATATCAGATTCACCTTGATCATCAATTGATGGCCCTATAAATAATTATTATATGGAGCCTCATCATCCTATTGCATATGATCCTTCTACTTTTATAGATTTTGAGAAGGATTCGATTGTTTTTAAATGTGGTATCACAAATTCTATGAGATTATGACCTAATATTTGTAAAAAATAGTGAGTTTCTAATTTTGTTTGAGTATAATGGAAATCCTAGGTTTCTACAATCAATAAAATATTGATTTATATCAGTATTATAAAAAATATCAAAAGTGGGAATTTTGATTTCTGATTGGAGAAGTACCGACAATACAACACTAGTTAAACTTTGGAAAACAATTTTGGTATGTTTATTAATTATTATTATTTTTATCATAATTTTTTTAACAAAATATATTAGTTTCCCAATTATTATTATATGAAATTTGATATAAGAAGACCTATAAAAGTTATTAAAAAATTGTTATATTTTTCCTCCAATATATAGATGGATTTAAAATAAAAAAAAATATTTTAATTCTATTTTTGGTGAAACACAAAATGAAAAACCATGTGATATATATATATCCTTTTTTAGATGATGATGATGGAAGAAATGTATTGAAAATATATGAAAAGATCCTTTTTTGGTATTTTAAATGATACAAATTTAATTTTTTTTCTCTATAACCACAAAAAATGAATATCTTGATGTCTTTTGTACTTAGTTAATTGGAATTGAGGAGATGTTATCTAGATATGAAATATGAAAGATGTATACTATCATACTTTCTCTTATAAAGGGTGTCTGTTATTGAAAGAGAAAATGATAAATGAAATTTTTTAAAAAATTTGAGTCATGACGTCAAGCTAGGTAGAGATTTCCCATCCTTCCCCCTAGCTAGACATTAAAAAGATAAGATGTCCTAGATGACACAAAAGGGAGAATAAAATACATAACACTAGAGGTATATAAATGAAGAAATAATAATGTGTTATTTATGTTATCAAAATTATTTTAAAATAATTTATATTTTATAATTAAATAATAGGTTTTTTAATACTCTATAATGTAATCCCATGAGGTGTAGATCACATGGGGGACCTTCATACCTGAGGTAAGATGGATTATTTTACTGCGTTAGGAAAACCTGAATACTTGGGTCATGTATGTGAATATGAGGAGGTTGTATCAATTAAAAAAATGTGTCATCGTAGAACTTCCATAAAGTAGGATGTACATAGTGGAAAAATAGAATTATTAATAGTTAATGGTTACAAGATGGGATAGTTGATGGAAGAGAAAATTAGGGCTTTATTATAATCGATGATTGTGATATATACAGACAATATAAATCTACTTATCTCACTCCTACACTTCTAGATGTATTTTCCACTACTCCACCTTATCATTTGTATCTAACTCATACACCTCCCCCATAGCTTCTCATATGTAGTGAGTTTTATGTTGAGGATACCTACTATAATTTTATATTATACAGATCTATATATTATGTTAGGGTACCATACATCATTAGTATATAGATATGGATCACTATAGGGTAACATTATATAATATTGTTGATGCATCAACTATAGTACTATTCCATATGGATGAGGTTTCTATAGTTGGACAAAGGGTCAAAAGTTTTCTATATTGGCCATCAGGACTTAGCCAAAAACATACGATTGAGTTATTCATAGACTATAACATTTATTTTTTGTATTTCATAATTAGGTTAACATTTTATAATATATTTAAATAAATATAAATTTACATTTAATTTATTTTATTTATTTATGAAAAAAAAACATATTGAGGCTCCATATAATTTTGATATTAATTGTTAAATTGATTTTCAATGTATTAACATATAAATCAATATTTTTGGATTTTTATGAGCATCACAAGGATGATAAAAGATCTGTGTAAAATATAATTGTGATTATTTATAAGAGATAGATCAGAGAGCTTATAAAATCAATAATATTAGGGATCATATCCATACATGTTTTTATATATAATTCATTTATCATATTTATTTTAATTCTACTAATTTGATTGATCTAACTTAATAATTAAATTTTTTTGTTCGATATATTTATAAACATTTTATTCAGTATGGTAAAACCAAAATTTATATGATATTGGACACAAACATTATATCTATAGTAATGAAAAAAATGAATAATGATGAAGGAACAATAAATATTTTTGAAATATTTCATAATGAGGTTATTAAGTGTTGGATGTTTCCTTTTTCTGATAGTAATTGACAATATATTTAATAAAGTGTTTTTTCAATTAATAATGTATATATTGAATTAATATTTTTTTATTAGTGTTATTTAGATGTTATACTTTTTCCCTAAAAGAAAATATGATTTACTAGTTATGCTCCACACATAACAATGTTTATATCAAAATAAAAGATGTATTGGACATATTTTATTTATTTGAATAATTACATAAAATAATCATGTATTATTTGTGTCATACATATCATCCTCAAGTAGGTAATTTGGTTACTCATAATGATTCAATTTGAAATAATACGTCAATGTTCTAATATTTTTCTACAAATGTAACATGTATTATAATTAAAATAATTTTGAAAATAGTAAAAATGTTGTTTTCAATAAAAAAATTATTTTAAAAATAACATTTCATTATCAGGAATGATTTTTTTAGATATTATGATCTATGAATTTTTATTGAAATAATTTCAACTGGGGAAGAGGTATAATTAAACTTGGATAGATATCAATATAACATTTATTTTTATTATATTATCATTGTAATGAAAATTAATATATAATTACTTAATTTTATGTTCCATTTTATTGATGACTCTCATCATTATAATGAAAAATATTTATATCAAATACATAGATCATGGAAGAATTATTTTACAAATATTATTCTAATTCAGTTTATCACTATTTTTAATATCTATTTGTAAGATTAAATTAAAAATTATAATAGTTTTGTAACTATATAAATGGTGTGATAGAAATAATTTTTATGGAATTGTATTTTTTATATTTATTTTTTTAATCAATTTTTAAAATATTTTATAGCTTGCAGAAACTATTTCATCAAAAAATATTGTTAAACAAAAAAAAATTACATCAATTGTATATTAAAATATTTAAAAAAATATATTTTTTGATCAGTTATAAATTAACCAATATAAAACACATTTATTTGAGGTGGTTATTCCCTATAGTTGATTTAAATATATTTATTTACATTGGTTTTTCAAATCCAATGTTAAAATAAATTTGAATTTACATTTTTATGTAGGATAAAATTTGTAAAAATAAGATGCTCAAATACCAAAGTGGGTGAATTGAATACTTTAAGAATCCCTAAGGAAATTTTGCATAACCAAAATTCACAACACCTCTAAGCTCTAATAACTTTCTTGATTCCAGAAAAGTTATTCCGGAAATGAAACTTAACAAAAGTCTACAAAAACTAAGATTATACATTAATGAATATAGAATCATATATAATCTGATTACAAGTCTAAGGAAGTATAAGAATATTATAATTTCCTCAATAACTAAGTTACAGCGGAAAACAAAATTGGAATACTACATGTAACAAGTAGTATGTTTTCTAACCCAAAGAGAAGAGTATCCAACAACCCTGGATAAAATTCCCCTTGATTTATACATTCAATAAAGTATGTATTACAAAAACCTAGGTAATCCCCCAATATGAAGATCGATATTTGTCTTGCTATCTCCACAAGCCCTCGATTTGTAAAGAAATCGGCACCTCTAACTTCACAACCCGAAGTCTATGATTTCAAGGAAATTGTACCTCTGAACTAAGCAAGTCTGCACGAAGCAAAGACTGAACAAGTCTTTCAAACTTTCTGCAAGATTCCTGAGAGTTTAAAAGAGGCTCTCTCTCTAGAAATCACTTCAACATCATGTAAGTACAGTTTTCAATGTTATTCTTTAAAAAACTTGTGAGCGCATTCAAATGAGCTCTTATTTATAGGCATAGTTCCAACAGTCGGCTTCCTCCTCCAATGGTCATATTTTTCCTTCAATTTCGGAGGGGCCTGTACATGTGTAACTCAACTAATGGTTATTTAATAACTAAAATCATGATATATTTGTATAACAAAAACAAGTGTATGAAAAAGTATGCTTGCATAAGGAAATTCATTTTTTGGAGTGTAAAAAAATAGTTCACAATATAACTAAAAATATATTCTGTGTCTATAATACAATGATATTTGAATTCTATATTATGAGGAATTCAGAACCTGAAATATATTGAATTCCAGAGCCTGAATTACAAGGAAATTTAGAATGTGTGTTTATAAGAATTCAGAACCAAAATTCAAAAAGTTCAGAGTCTGAGTTCCTAGGAATTTGGAGTCAGAACTCTCAAAATTCGGAGTTGGAGTTCATGAGTATTCAGAGACAGAACTCAGAATAGTTTGGAGTCATATTTCATAAAACTCGAAGTCAGAACTCTCAAGAATTCGGAATCTGTATTTAGAAAACTCGGAGTCATAACTCACAAGAGATTGGAGTAATAATTCTTTGAACTCGGAGTCGGAATTGAGAGTCTGTATTCCGAAAACTCACAGTCATAACTCACGAGAGTTTGGAGTCGGAATTCTGAGAACTCGGAGTCAGAATTCAGAGTCTCAAAATAGAATTCTCTAAATCTAGTTATTATATGATTCTGATGTTTTGAATATGAAACTGAATTTTATACTTAGACAAAATAATGAAAAATGAAAAACATGGTAAGAATAAATTTCCTTGGGGAATGAAAATTCTCCTTAGAGAAGTAAAAGTCATTGTAAAAAGTGATTTTCCTTGAGATAAGGTGATTGTGATTTTCAAAACAAGAATGAATGGTAAAGTCATAAGGAGAACCTTATTGACTTAAAAATCTCCCCCAAACATGATGAAATGGAAAATTCATAAGGAAAATCTTATTGACTCAATAATCTCCCCCTTTTTGGAGAGCTCAACATCCTTATGAAGAAGAATATAAGGACTTAGCAAAAAAAATTATTAACATTGAAATAAAACTAATCTCCCTTTATACATGGACAATGGTGAATACGACTAACTCTTCCTTAAGCATTAGAACACTAAGGATTGTATTCTAGATTTCTAGAAGAGATTTTTCATTTATCATTAACATGGAAATCTTCATAATGAGAACTCCCCCATAGATAAAATCCCCCTTACATAGGGATATTTATTCATTAAATAGAATTATTTTTCCTTTCTCCCCATTTTTTATTTTCCAAAAGAAATTGAGGGAATGGAAAAGTAAATATAGTACCAGAAATATTAGTAAAAAACAACCAAACAGCAACAACCAAACAATAATTTCATTATGAAAGGAAAAATTTGTACAGGGGAAAAATACAAAAAAAGAATGGATTGATCTATTTTCCTTCCTTCTCTTTGGTTATAAACTTATTTATTATAGTTTTCAGATTTTTCAATTCCTTGTGGTCTTCCTCTACTTCCTTTAGGATTTGATACTGATCCTATACTTTCTTCTCTATAGCCTTGATCTTTTCTTCTATAACCATTAGTGCTTCTTCCAAAGCTTTTAATAACTCCTCTTGTGTGACTATATTCTATTCCAGATCGATCCGAAGATCCCTTTCCCTCTTCCAACTTTGGGCAATAGAATATAACATCCCATTCAAATCCTTTACCTCTTGGATCTAGGTATTTTGTTCAATGGTTAGTTTTTTCACAAAGCTAGTCATGAGATCCTTGATCTTACTATCTTCATTATCAAAAGCTTCCTTGACATCATGTTGATACAGATCAAGCTCTCTCAGATATTCAACTAACTTCCTCGACCAGCTGGTCACATTCTTACAAGAATTTATGTGGGCGTTGTAGTTCGGGAAAAAATTCTTGAAATCAGCATCAAGTTCTACACACTTATCCATCACAAATGATACTAAATCCGATTTCTGATTCATGTTGTGCTGAAGCATCTGACATCTCGAGTCAATGTTTGGAAAGATCAGAATTGTTTCAACAAACTTCTTTAGTGATTGGATGAAAAAAATCATGGCCTAAGGAAGATGATCTTAAATCTGACACTTTTCTATTTGAGGAATAATTCTCTTGCTCTACAAGCTTCCTCTTTGAAGATCCACCAGCTTCTCATTTCTTTAAAACAGCTTTAGTAGGTGTACAAGAAATCACCTATTTTCCCTTGTCAGTTCTTAGAACAGCTTCTTCATCAAGAGACTCATGCTCACTTTTAGAAAACTGAACAATTTTATCTTCATCAATTTTTTCTTTCTCAGCTCCTGCCTTAATATCTTCATGATGAATGAAGTCCTGATTATAACTCTCGTCATCAGATAATTTTTTCACTTCCTCTTTACCCTTCCCATCAATTATAGTGGTAGCATTTTTCGAATATCTATCTTGAGAAGTCTAGATTAACAATTTTTCAGATGGACATTCCTTCTCATGAAAGTACTCAACTTGCTTTATCAGATTTGTTGTATCATCACTACTTTCAGCTTCTTGTACTTCTTCTACAACTTCCTTTTCTTCAACAACCTTTTCAAGTACCTTTTCCAGAGTGAGAAATTTCTTAACCAGAGTCTCAGTTAATGGTTCCACCAAGAATGATTTCGGTACTGAGATATTCTCATATGCAATCTCAGTATCCCTTAGAAGGGATTGAACAATATCAGCCTCTGACATCTTCTTCTCTTGATTATTCTCTTTGGATTGCTTCTCAATCTCATCAACAGTTTTTTCTTTTAATTCCTTGGCCTCCGTAGGATCTAGGCCAAACTGTGGCTCCCCTTCTATCAGGTTTTTCTTGTCCTCCCTCCATAACGCTAAACCTCATTCGAATAGGCTTTCTGCTTCTTCAGCTTTGGAGGTGTGGTTTGAGCTTCCTCATCTTTAGTGGTTTCACCTTAAACTTCTACTTCCTTCAATTTTCTTTTCTTTCCAACATTTTTAGCTGGTTCTGCCACTTCTAGATTCTTCGTAATGTCTTTTTCTTCCTCTTCCAATAGGTCATATAATTCTACAGACTCTTTAGAGAACCCTATATTCATTCTCTTTATTGTATCATCACTTACTAGCATAAATTTTCTATTCTTCGGCTTGGAACTATAAGGGATCTTGAATGGATCAAGGCACCAAACTATTAGCATAGAAAGAATAGCCGGATATAATATAATCTGAGTTTTTAGGTTTCCATTATTTATATTCTCTATCATGATCAAAATATGATTCATCAAGTTATTTTCCTTAGATTCAGAAGAAAATATAGGTTGTACATGTCTCTCTTCTTTAAGGTGTCCTTATCACATTTTATGAGAATTATGATTCCCTGCACCTAGAATTCGAGGATTCGATTGTTGGAAGAAAAATGGGTGATTTTCAGAGTCTTTACATTTGTAAGTCCAAGACACTCCATAGATTTTACCTTGATAAAACATCCTTCTACATCGGGAAATCTGTGAGAACAAAATTCTGATTCTCTTTCATAGGATAACCCTACCAAGCTAGTAGCCTTGGTGTATGAAACTGCATATGTTTTTCCATAGCTTTTGAGGAAAAAAATTTTATGCCATCTTCCTTGAAAAAACAAAATGATTCATAAAATTCCATAAGCAGATCAAGATACACAATATCTTGAGCTCTAGGCATTGATATAGAAACTCTTTCCCCTCCTTTCAACTTGATGTTCTTGGATATAATAGAATCATATTTGTTGAGGATGTTTGGATTCCCCAACCTCTATTTCTATCTCTGCCACTCCGAAATTGACTTAACAGTTGACATCTCTTAAGAAGGAACTTCACCAGACATTCAGATTTGAGCACTGCTGAAAAGTTCGGAATGACCTTTTGAAAGGGGGGCAGAGCTTTGGCACGCAAAGGCTTAAATTCGATATGGGAAAACATTTGGGAGTCCTTTATATAGGTTTTGATATGATGGTTGATCTTCCAAGGACAATCCAATGGTTGAAAATCCTTCTTATCAGATCTGACAGTTGAAATGATAGCCGCAAGGAAAATTTAGTAGTATCCGATCTTTTGAGGTTTTTAAAAGAAAACCTTCAAATTTAAGGAAAGTAGAATCTGAAAATTTAAAAAACTTATGAAACTACCAGCATGTAAATACGGATTACGAAAACTCAGGAAATGAAACATACCTTTTGGATTTCTTGGAAGATTATTCGTAATAAGAAAATCTTTTTTGAAGAAATTTTGATTCCAAAAATTTGATTATGAATATTTTTGAATAAAAACATCATTAAAAATAATTTTGAGTACAAATGTTTTCATTTGAGAAATTTTGAGTAGAAATATCTATTATGAAAATTGGGAGTATAAAATTCATCATTACGAAAAAATTTGAAAACAAAACTAACTACGAAAAAATGTCATTATGACGTTTTTTGATTACTAACAAGAAAATGTACCCCCCTTTGAAATTGAGTTTATTATTGTAAGAAGATTTGTTTTAATAGAAAGTTAACAAAGAATATTACCTTCTGGTTATCATTCCTAACATCTGTTTAATGTATTCAAATCTATTGGAGGGTAAATATTTTTTGAAAATATCTGCAAGTTGATCTTGTGTTCCAATAAATTGAAGAATGATATCCACTTTTTGTGTGTGATCCCTAATAATGTGATTCAAAATGTCTATGAACTTTGAACGAGAGTGATGTGCAGGGTTTTTACTAAGGGAAATGGCACTTGTATTATCACACAAAATTTTTGTTTTGGTAAAACTCATACCATAGTCTGTGAGTGTGTCTTGCATCCACAACACTTGAGCACAACAACTTCCAGCTGCTATATATTCAGCAGTGGAAAGTACTAAGGGAAGATAGATCATGGCTCTTAATGTCTTCTAAGTTTAGTGTGTAAACATTCTCTTGCCTATAGGCAGAAAAAATTAATTCTTCTGTGGATTTGTGTACTAAGCACTTATTTTTCCTAAAATTCACAAGGTAGCCTTAATCACATAATTGAGTTATGCTAATGAGGTTGTGATTAAGATCTTTAACAAGTAATACATTTGAAATCATAGTTTTTCCAAGAAGAACGATGTTACCTATACCAATAATTTCTCCCTTAGCATTTTCTCTGAAAGTTACTTTTCCTCTTTTCGTCTTGATAATATTTTCATAGAAATTTTTGTTACCAGACATATTCTAGGAACACCCACTATCTGTGTACCAGGTATTGTTGTTGGTACCTTCTTTATTTTCCTGAAAATAAGAAAGTTAGGCTTTCAAAATACAAAATTTCATGGATCCGGAATTGTTAGACAACAAAATTCTGGGTATCCACATTTGTTCAGAAAAAAATCTTTATGAATCCCAATATATTGAACATTATTCAAAGAGAATATTTTCTTCCAATTCCCACCACTTTGACATTTATTACAAAAATGGGCACTAGAAGGATCAAAATAATTGTTTTTGAAAACAGGTTTTTGGTGAGTATGACCTACTCTAGTAGTGTTTCCTTGAGGATTAATTTGAGAATACATCTTGTAAAAATTTTCTTTACCACTGGTAATTTTTGCAAGAAGTTTCATAAGGGAAAATATTTCAGGCATTAATCTAATGACTAAATTCCTATCCTCAGGGATCATTTCCTTAGAGTTATATTTTAATTAAAAATCATTTATTTTTAAAACAGAATTCTTAAGATCTTTATAATGTTTTACCTTTTCAGAATTTACTTCCTTAAGGTATCTAGAATGTTTTTCTAAAAGCTTATCCTTATCTCTAAGATCTCTAGAGAGGTCTGAAATCTCTTTTGTAATAATTTCTTCTCGAGTATTTTCTTTGTCCAACTTCTTAGAAATTTTACAATTTCCTGCTTCTAACAACTTGGAAATTCTAGATACCTCTTCATAAGAAGGTATTTCTTCATTATCTAAAGATGAAGTATCTTCATTAGAAGTAATATCTTCAAAATAGTATTTCTTATCAAGAGATAAATTTGTTAAAGCCTCGACAGAGTGTACCTTGTCCATAAGACATGTATTAGGGAAAGAAGTAGTAGCAATGAATCATGTATTTTTAGGTGTGGATGATTTATATTTAGAAGATTCACTTTCTGAAGAGTCTCCACCACTAGCACCCCAAGTATCATTGTATTTAATACTTTTATTGTGCTTCAAATGATAGAATATTTCTTCTTGTTCCTTTATAAAGTCGTTTCATTCTTTTCCTTCTTTTTTAATAGAGGGGAATCAGGTCTGATTTGACCTATTTTTATACATTCATAACAAGTAACATCCCCATCATTCTTATCTTTGTAGTCTCTTTTCTTGTACTTATTCTGATTGTTCTTTTGAGATACTATCTTGTTCATTCTCTAGGAAAGATTAGAAAATTCATTCTCAGACTTTTCTGTATCACTAGATTTCTAATAAATAATAAATTTCATAGACTTTGATCTAGTTACTCTTTCTAGGGTATTGGCTTTCGTATGTTTAGAAGTAGTTGTAAAAGAAAATCCTCTATTCTGATTCATCTTTTTAACATTATCAGCATCTCTATTCATTCTAGTCTCATGCTGATGAAGAGTTCCAAACAACTAATCTGATGAAATCTGTTTAACTTTTTTGTTCTAATCAATTGCGATCCTCTTGGACTCCCATTCATTTGGCATGATGTCTATGATCTTATCTACAAGGGCGTCATCATCCAAACCTTTTTCTCCCATAGATTGTAAGCTATTCACGGTAGTCATAAACCTTTGTTTTACTTTTCTTATATGTTCTCCATAAGAAAAATTAAAGTTGTGGTATTCAGCTCTCAACATAGCTCTTATTGTCTCTATGACTTTAGAAGTACCAAAATGTGTAACTTCAAGTTTCTTCCAGATACTGTTTGCATCTTCATATGATTATATTTTACTGTAGATGTTCCTAGTCATGGAACATAGCATGGTATTTCTAACTCTGATATTTTCTTGGTATTTTGATTTCTCCGGATTAGTAAAATTTCTCAATTCCTTATCAATAATCTTATAGTCTCATATTAGCATTAGGTAGTTATCAACTCTAGTATTGATAACAAAAGTATTCATCCTATCTCTCCAGTACTCATAATCATTTACATCAAAAATAGTTGGTCTGGTAGGATTTATATTGTCGATAGAACCAACATTTAAACCTACCATCTTAAGTAAAATCTTGGCACACAAACTTTTTAGTAATATAAGTATGTAATCAAAAAAATATCCTATGAATGGAAAAATAGAACTAAAGTATCTCTAAGAAAAAATGAATCCGAACATTATGAGTCTGAAAATATGAATCCGAAAAAGTATGAATCTGAAAAAGTATGAATATGAAAATTCAATTCTGAAAGTAATAAGAAGAAGAATTCTCTTCTGAATCTAATCGTGAGATTAATTCAGATCTAACCAAAACATTGAATCCAATTGACTTGAGCAAGGAAAACTTATATGTGAATATATGTATTTCAGAGACCTCCTTTGATACCACTTGTAGGATCTAATATATAAAAATGATATTCTCAAATACAAGAGGGGGGTGAATGGTATACATTAAAAATCCCTAAGGAAATTTTTCATAACCAAAATCCACAACACCTCTATGCTCTAATAACATTCTTGATTCCAGAAAAGTGATTTCAGAAATGAAACATGCCAAAAGTTTACAACAAATAAGATTCTACCATAAAGTGTATAGAATCTTATATAATCAGAGTACAAGTGTAAGGAAGTATAATAAGATTATACTTTCCTCAACAACTAAAATATAGCAGAAAAAAATATAAATACTACAAGTAATAAGTAGTAACTCTTTTAACCCAAAGAGAAGAGTATCCAACAACTTGGGATAAAAGGTCCCTTGATTTATACTTTTATAAAAGTCTATCTTACCCAAAACTAGGTAAGCCCTTAATTTGAAGATTGGTATCTGTCTTTCTATCCCCACAAGCCCTAGATTTGAAAGGAAATCGCCACCTATGACTTCACAACCCGAAGTCTCAAATTTCAAGGAAATCGCACCTCTACACTAAGCATGTCTGCACGAAGCAAAGTTTTAACAAGACGTTCAAGCTTTCGGCAGGAATCCTGAGAGTTTATAAGAGACTCTCTCTCTATAAATCACTTCAACAACATATAAGCATAGTTGTAAAAGGTCTTCTCTCAAAAAAAAAGTTGTGAGATTTTTCACATGATCTCCTATTTATATGCATAGCTTCAACGGTCAGCTCCCTCCTCCAATAGTCATATTTTTACATGAATTTAAGAGGGACATGTACACATGGAACTCAACATACGATTAGTTAATTACTAAAATCAGGACATCGTTTTATAAAAAAAAGTTTAAGCAAAAGTATGGTTGCATAAGAAAATTCATTTTTCAGAGTGTTTAAAAATTGTTTGGATTCTAACCAAAAATATATTCAGTGTCTATAATAAAATGATATTCATATTTGGTTTTATGAGGAATTCGGAACCTGAATTCTATAGAATTCTTGAGTCTGAATTTCAAGGAAATTTGGAATCTGTGTTTACAAGAATTCAGAACCTGAATTCAGAATGTTTGGAGTCTGGGTTCCTAGGATTTTGGGGTCAGAACTCTCAAAATTCAGAGCCAGAGTTCATGAGTATTCGGAGTTAGAATTCAGAATAGTTTGGAGTCTATTTTCAAAAATGTTGGAGTTAGAACTCTCAAGAATTCAGAGTCTCTATTTAGAAAACTCGGAGTTAGAATTCTAAGAACACGGAGTCACAATTCTGAGAACTTGGAGTCTGAAATCGGAGTCTGAAAGTAGAAGGATCTTAATCTATGTATTATAAGATTCTGAGGATTTAAATATGAAACAAAATATTCTACTTAGAAAAAATAATGAAAAATGAAAGGCATGGTAAGAATAAATTTCGTTGGAAAAGGAAAATTTTCCATATAGAAGTAAAAAAATGGGTAAAAAGTGATTTTCCTTGAGATATGGTGTTTGTGATTTTCAAAACAAGAATGAATGGTAAATTAATAAGGAGAACCTTATTGACTTAACAATCTCCCACAAACATGAATTATTGGAAAAGTCATAAGGAAAACCTTATTGACTCAACATTTTATGGTTTTTTAAATTGGCTCATATAATAATTGAATTTAAAAACATTTTTAAAATATCTCTTATGATGACATAATAAATTATCCAATGTTAAAAATTAAAAAAGAATCAATGTAAAAGGTTCTTATTTTCACTATTGGAAGATGTTATCATTTTCCTACATTACCATTTCCTGATCCTTAAAATTAAAATAAATACATTCACATGACAAGGGAAATCCTTTATACACTTATATATCAAAGCCTATCCTAGAGATTTCCATTATTAATTAAACGATAATATTTATTTATTAGTATATAAACAATATTCTGAATGAGCTATGTATATTCACATATATAGACTAATATTATTCATTATAAATGGGACCACCCTACAGAGGAACTATTACATGTGGAACATTGTAATATTATCTAACCCAAATTTTTTCAATACCCATAATGTTGTGATTGACGTTTTCCTTCATGTGTGTTCTTGCAACCCTCCCTGTTCAAAACCCATTACACCATGATTATAGTAGGCCACATCCTGGATAAAAACCAACCAAAATCAAATTTACTTGTGATTTCCTCATCACATATTTATGTACAATGACCAAAACAATACCAGTAACAAACCCACAACTATTAAATTAAAAAACAACCATATTTTCACAAATCTACATTCGTTGATTAATAAATAAATTCCATTAAATCAAAAAATATTAATAATCTAAAAATACTTAAAAATAATAAAAACACATATACGGTGTTATAAAAACACCCTAGAAAAGATTCATGTTGTATTGAAACATTCTTGACAACTCAATAAGTTCTAAACACATCTATTCAACCAAATAGCCTCACTGAAATCAAGAAATAAAGATAATGGAAAAAAAATAAATTTAATAATAATAATAAATATGGTCATTGTAGGATAAGTCTCCATGTATTATTAATTTTCACCCTAAATAAATCCTTCATACATCCCTTAGATATATTTTATAACATAGATCATTTAAAATTTCACAAACATGCATATATAAAAATATTATGATGTTTCCTACTTAATAATCATATATTAAATGATCTAATTTGAAAAAAAATACTAAAATGTTACCTAATAATAGAAAATCATTAAATTAATATCCAAACTCCATAATTTAAAATTCTTATAAAACAATTGGACATGAACATTTTCAATAAAATGGTAAGGGTTCCGACATATCTAAATAAAAATATTCATTCCAAATGAAATCATCTTCTAAAACAAGAAACCCTTGAACAATAAAAACATCTTGGAAGGGATGTTTATATATTATTGAAATTGGGAAACACAAATGAACAAAAAAATTAATTTTAAAAGAAAAAACAATAAAAATTTCTCATCAAATATTGTTGATTAATGAAATGACATGATTCCACTATCCTTAAAGACACTACCATATTACATTTACATCCATACTAATATATTTTCAAATGATTAAAATACTGAATCAATAATAACCCAAATAATATCATTGTCTTCAAAAAATTAGAATCATCGTAATCAATATAGTGGTCTAGTGTACAAAATAATCCTCACATCCTCATATAACTGTTATGTTAACGGCTACCATATAAAAATAAAAAAAATCCCAATGAAATTTGTAAATGGATTTCAATATTGATATTCCCAGAATATTATGATTTTCTATAGTTAAATTATTCCCAAAAAATATTTTATGATACAGAATGGAAAGAAAAAAGAGCTAAAGTCTCAAAAAATGATCCACTAATGTAGTTATTTTGTCACCAATGTGATAAACCACAAACATGATGTTTAACATTTTATTGGATAACAAGTATCTTCCAAAAATATTCTATTAATATTTTAGAAATACTATATAATATCAGTGATAACAAAATGAATTGACTGTTTCATAAAATTCAGATTCATTTCAAAAACCTGAATCTAAACCTAAGTCTACTTAGATAACAAATTATATATTATAACATAATACTAAAAAGTAACTCATTATGTATCATGTTTAGTATGGTGTACATTAAGATCATTCAAAGAAGATGATCTATCATCACCTATTTTAATGAATTTCCTTTGTAGAACCTTTATATTTCACCTTAATAACTAGATCTTTGATGGATTTAGGATCTTCCTAACATGAGGTATTCTTATGACCTAACATACTATACTAATGGAAAATCATGGACATTATTCAAGTGTAAATTTATGAGAATAAACCTGAATTTTTTATTCATACAAATAAAGTATAATGAGAATTGGCTCACTTAATTATTTCACTCTGTGTATTTGAATCCCCACCAACATGGATAGATGAAATATCAATCACCTAAATTATTTCATACATTAATACATCCATACTTCTAGAATCCCTCACATCCCCAATCTGAGAGGTTAATCAATAAATAGAAACATTAATATTTTTAAAAATATATATTTTTCAAAATATTAAAAGTATATATAAATAATACATAGATGGTTTAAATATATTGGTTACTTATTTAGTGAAATTATGTTCATAATCAAAAATATTTATGTCATTTTATTAAGTAAATATAACTCTATTTCCTTTGATACTTTCAATATCATGGTTAATTGATGTTAAATAAGAAATTACATTAAACTATTCCATGCTTTTTACTCATGAGGACTTGTATAAATGTTGTAATTCCACAAAATCTAACATAAATAATGAATATGAAATATAACAAACGTTTTCATAATACTCTCATGATTTAAAATAATATTCATTGTTTTCTCTACATTTTCTAACCACCCATTCACTTCATAGAAAATTGGTTTCTAATTTAGTAGTGTGGGAATAAAAATATAAAACATTTTATCATAGGCACTATGTTGAGTTATTAGTGGAAGATAATTATATTTCATATCTATATATAATGGAATAATCAATTCAAATAATCTTTGATCAACTAAAGGGATCACTTATAGAGACTAAATTATATTTCCCTCTGAAAAATCCAAAAACACATTCCGAGGGATTAGTCTAAAAGATAAATAAGAAAAAAATTAACTCCTATAAATCAAAATTTTTTGGAAATTAGTAAATTGTGTGTTGACCTCAACATATCTAGATAAATCAAATTTTGAAAAAATAATGATCCAAATTCACTTAATGAATCATAAAATATATTAAAACCTACAACTTCTTCACTTAAAATCATATTAAATGTATTTTTCAAAATGGATTTTTGAGAATATTTAAATGAATCTACCATATATTGGTAAGAAAATTCAAAAGGAAATCTAATAAAGATTTAAATAAAATCGTTAATGAGTCAATGGAGTATTTGGACCAAAAAATTACAGCCATTAAAATGTTTATAAATCACTTTCTCATATTTTAATCAATTATCAATATATATTCCATTATTTCAATATAAAAACGTGTAGTTACTTTTCCAACCATGAGTTTCAACCCTTTTTAAGAGAACATTTGAAATTATGTGAATGGTATAAACATCAATAACTCCCAAAAATAAGTCCAATAAATCCCAATTTAATAATATAAAAATGTTATAAAAATTAATATCAAATATAAAAAATTATAAAACATTGAAATTTTCCATTATGAAAGGTATAGACACACTGTCTTATAAACTGAAAATCAACCGTGAAAATTCGAATAGAAGCTATATTGATTTTCCTACACGGTCTTTTAAGTTTTTTTAGATTATTAACAACATCCCAAGATCCATTGGTCCCATTCCCTTTTCCACTCTAAATCATGGAATTTCTCCAAAAAACTCATTAATTTTAAATAGAAAAAATAATTGAAAAATAAGGACTACGTATCCAGAAAATAATTGAGAATAAGGAAAAATTCAAGAAACACATGCCTAAAACAACATAGATATCAAATGGTTTAATATTAAAAGTGTTGTACATACAATTACTCACATATTTTTTCTGAGCTTCAATGATCTTATCTCCTACATACTATGACTCCCCAAATAGAAATTAGTCTCTAATAGAATTTTTTCTTGAACCAACCTAATATATGCCTCCTTAGAGTACCCAAGATGAACCCTAGCATAAAATAAAGTAAATACCAAATCTCATTTGAATAAAAACTTATTACTTGGAATCAAACATAATGTATGTTAGATAAAATTCACCATATGATAAAGAAGTTAATAAAATATGAAATACAATAAGAAGTATATCATGATTCTTCTATATGGTGTATAGTTGTGTAACTGATATAATATGTTTTAATAATAAGTGAATAAAAACAGGATGTAATAATATAACATAACACATAAAACATAAGAAATCCCAATAAATATATCCAATAAAGAAAAATAAATTTACATAATGACTAAACATTAATTATATAGCCAGTGTATCCAGATGCATATAGATAATAATAATTTAAAATAAAAATGAGGAAGATAGCCCCATCTTCACCAACCAAGTCAATCATCCTCAATTACAAAGATCATCTTTATTATCTTATAGGATATTATACTATGATTTTATTATGATGGGAGCACAAAAAAATGAACAGAATGAGTTTTCCCAATATCTGATGAAGACCATTTAAAATTAAATCCTTTTATACAAATTTGAACTAAAAAAATTAAAATAATACATATATTTAATGATTAAATTATATAATAGATTCCATTACAAAAAAAATTTAAATTCATTAAAATTTAGACTCTTTCTTTTTTTAAAATTGATGAATATCAAATTGGAATTTATGAATAAAAATACAATAACAAGAATTCCATATTAATATAGTAGAAAAACCAAATGAAATAAACATGATTAGAATGATAATTGAAAATTATTAAAATGATATAATGAGGTAATAAAAAAATCTATCACAGAATAGCCATATCATATTCATCAATAAACAATCTTCAATGAACAACCCGGAATAACTGACAAGAATTCATTATTGAGATTCATAGGATCAAATGAGAAAATATATGAAAACATAAATAAAAAATGTATTTAATTATTTCTTGATGAGGTTCATCTACCAAACCTAGTTTTTACCCAATATGGATATATCTAAAGGGAATATCCCTTATGAGGGTTGTAATTCATTAAAATGGGAATTCAAATTGGTACATACACAAGATATGTTTAGTTTATTTGGTGTTGAAAATATGTTTTAAAATAATAAATATATAATAAATCATTTTTCTTGTGGTCATTGAATATATATTTTGGGTTATGAATCATTGATTAATTTATTTATTTCCTATTATTCAACAACCACAAGTAGTAATGTAAATCAAATGCATCACATAATGTTGTCAAAAGTTTATGATCCTCCTTTGAATCCAACTCTATACTGTGATCAAGATTAATGAGTAAAATATTTTCCACTATAATCAAAAAAACAAATTTCGGTTGGTTTTGCATGGGATCAAATTATAAATCTCACCATATTAGAAAAGTGATATTTAACCATATTTTTTATAAAAAAATTAATTGAATATCACATTTTTTATATTCAATACCACATGTTCCCATTAATATTTCATCTATCCACGTGGATTCTAAATTAGCCATTGATATCATTGCATAAAATATAACATATCTTGATCTTCCTTAGGAGAAGTTTTCCGATTTCCCTCCAACTATCATCAATAATTAATGAAACATCATCTCTATATTCATAGCCTCTATTAAAGATATTATTTATAATTTATACCCTGACATCTCATCCTTAAACTTCATGGTCTTCAACTATATGGAGATCATCATATTTTCTGTATCCATATTTTCTATCAAATTTTTTTCTTATTTGTAAAAATTCGTTGATTGTACAATACTATGAATGATAGTCACTACTTCTAGTGTTATTTTCCTCCTCGTCTTCTTCTTATTAATCATGAATAAACAAATGGTATATATTCTTTATTAATAGAATCATGTTAACTTCTTCATAAACTAATTTAATAAAATTCTGTTATCACTCAGCACAAATTTCAATATTAAAGAACTCTCTTTATTCACCTCTATTTTTTATTTTCTATATTTTATACAACCTTTTATGTACAAGATTCAACATTTAAATCATTATCTCATATAATTTCAATCAATCGAGATATTTTGTAGATATAGTGCAAGAAATTTATATCATGCATATCACTTTTTTATACCACAATCACCAAAACATTTTATTAATTTTTCTCTCCACAAGTATTAAAAAATAAAAACTCCTTATTCTCTTCAATGATTATATATTTTCCATAGACAAAAAAATATCCCATTTCATTCTAACCCCGTCTCCAAATAATTATTCGAAAAAATAATTCACAACTATTTTAATGTATTCATCTTTTTGTATATGTAATCAAATATCCAACAACATCATTTATCGCACGAGACATCTCATTATCGTTAGAGAGATTCCACAATTATCATATAATTTTCAATCATGAATCTACAAATATTTTCTATAATATACTTATCATGATATTTATATCCATAATTGATCATGAAATTATTTTTTGTTTCATAAAATATATTAAATTAGCACACTAATCGTAGAATTTGTATTTCTAAATTTATTGAATCAGAAATTTTTTATTTCAAGTAAATTTAAATTCTAAAAATTTTATCATAACTTTTATATCATTATATAAAACATAAATAAAAATTTCCCAACGGAATTCATAAGTCATGACATATTTTTTTATTTTTAGTAACTAAATTATAGTACCACCACTATCCCATTAAATTAATCTTTAATCACAAATGATGGTTTTAAAATTTTCAAATTTGAAAATAAAATGTAACCTAACAATTATCCTTGAGGAAGTTCATATCATCATACATTATTTTGTGTAATATAAATTTTTTAATAAAATAATTTTTTAAGGATATTTCCCACCATTATTAGGTTTTTATTATAATTCGATATTATTTATGAAAATGGATAAATTTTGGCATTTTATGGATTTTGTATTTCATCCAAAATGTTTTCTACCCAAATAAAAATTTAGAGGTTCATTTTTCAAGATTCAATGCTTTTAATGACTCATTTCATTAAAGAGGAAAAATTGATAAATTTAGACATAAGATTCCTAACTAAATCTCATAATTTGGATTTTTTGAGAGTTTTCATATTTTGGATGAATCTAAAAGTTGAGTCTATTTCAGAAAAAGGACTTTCCCAAATTAGTTGAAATTTTAATTAAATAGAGATTATTTTTCAAGGAAAAAAATAAATTAACAGTGGATACTATAGATTAATCCATCATAGAGGATATAAATTCATATACAACCTATATGTTGGAATTTGAAGAGTCTCTTCAGCAAAACAAATTCATTATAAACCCAATTATAACTTCTTTTACACATTTCCAATGACACTAAAATAATGTGTATATGTATACAAGACATAAGAAAAACCCATTAAAGAAGTGAAAAATATTATACTAAACTATTTAATAGGATTACTATTCATAAACATGATAATAATAAATTTTTATAATAATTTAAGAACCCTACAACCTTATAACTTCTTACACCTACATTATTTAAAAGGAGTTCCCCATTTTTAGTTTCTAAGAAAGAATTTATCAATATAATATTTTCTATATTCTATGTAAATATATATATATATATATTATTTTCTTCTTTATCACTTCATTATATATAAATTTTATGTTATCTTCACAATTCATCTCCTGTCGCTAAGGTTTCAGAGAACTCACACTTAATGATATTTAAGGATGGTGGGGAAGTGGTGATGTTTGAGTTTCATATAATTCAACATATTATCATCTACTTATTATAAGATTTAGGTGGTCTTTATATTTATTATGTAGAGCAGATTCCCCTATTCCACTACCACTAACATTTCTACATATTAGTATATATTCTTCCCTTTTATCATTATAATTTCACATTTGGTTGAGTTTCATTGTGATGATGATCGATGAAGAAGTTTTTTCTTAACAATTTTTCATGATTCTATTATCCCACATATAGAAGTCTCAAAATTGGTTAATTATATTTTTAAGAGCATTGATCAGTGTCTTAGGTCTCAATTACCTCATTGAGTAAGATTATGAGTCATTAATTTTTAAGGAATAATGATTTTATCATTGTTTTCATCACCCGCCTTCACCAAGATTAGGGAATGGACAACATACTGACATACCCTTAATTATTCAAGTTGAAGGAATGATAATAATCCATTGAGTCTCACCTTAAATAGGCCCCAGAGTGGTGACAATTACCATGTGTATAGAATCACACATAATATGGAAGGAATTACCCTTTTATAGAACAAGTTTGGGAGATAAGATGGTCAATCCCAACAACTCCAAAATACTGAATTTAAAAGTAAATAAAAAAATCCAATCCCATATGCTTGTTTAAAATAAACTGATAAAAATTACAAGAAAACTCTGATGAAAAGTTCTAAAAGAATGAAAAACAACAATGACATTTGTCCTGAATTCTGAGGTAGTAAGATCCTCCATGGTCCTCAATGTCCTCCAAGAACCTGAAAATAGTTTTACATGCTATGGTGATTATATAGGTATACTCAGAAGGAAAAAATAAAATCTCTCATGCACAAGTTGGGAGGCATTATAATTCCCCATGATAAATAGAGACATCCAATGCACCTAGCAAGGAAACTATTCACCCAGCCTCACTAAGACACACACCCCAAATAATGTAAACAAGGTAAAGTAATAGTAATAGATAATCGATATTTGGGTACCCCACACCACTTTCCCAGTAGTTATTTAGGACATCCTATGCATCAGACCTCCCCCACAGATCCCACTATAGTCCCACTTCCACCCCCAACCATAACCACATGGTCCATCACAACAGCACACATATCCCACCTGCAAACACTTGGGCCACCACAACCACACATATCCATGCATGTAGATTCCTAGGAGACAACAACCACTACCATGTCCAAATACACCTAGGCCTCAACAACCACACCCATGATAGAAAACACCTGAGCCTCATCCTAAAGACACCTGGGAAACAAACCTGCCCACAAACACTTGGTCCAACCACCATAACAAACAATTCCTAAATATTTTTCAGTCTTAATGATCCTAAGGCCCTCACAATCTACCTGAAGTGTCTTGGGATATATGGTAGAAGAAGAAAAAAGACTCTAAAACCACATACTTATAAGAATTTTGGGAAGAACACCCTCCCCATGACATGGGGGTGATCGGAATGAATTTCTCAACATGGGTGGGGTGTGTATAATAAATAAAAGAACTAAATATTTAACATATGGGTAATCAATCACTCATCCCAACCTAAGGGTTCCAGAATAAGAAAATAGACCGTACATAACAACTCTTGTTGTTATCCCTACATGCACAAATTCACAATAGCCAATACCAGAGCATGACCAATTTTTGGTCAAAACAATTCCCCCATTGTACTAGTTCTCATTACTGTATTAAGGTGATTTCATTTAAATATTTCCCCCACTACTAAAAAACTAACATGCCTAACCATAAGCCAATAACAACAAATAAAACCAAACATCCAGGAAGACATGTATGAATTCATGCCCTGATATCTTGTAAAGTTGAAATAATAAAAGAGATCTGTGTAATCCCTTAGAATACTGGAACCAAATCATGCCCCAATATGCCGGATCCACATGGCCTCATATTCACAATCCATTAACATCTCATTTAGAATATTGCATCCCCCTCTACGTAGCCCCACAAAGCATCAAACATAACAACCATGCATAATACCATAATAGGGTAAGGGAGTTTTTATATTTAATTAAATAATTTATTAAGTTATATCTTTCCATTTGGTTTACCAAGGTGATAACACAAGGGTTATTATTCCTCAGGCATCCATTTAATCAACCAAGTTAATGTGATTAACCAGTTTCTATGTTATATCAAATCAATCACACGATTATCCAGAAACATGGAACATCATTAGTGTGCAATAAATGACCACCAACGTCCACGATTTTTAGTGGACATGTGCCCATAAAAATCACAACATAAAAATGATGCTTAAAAGAATACTGAAACATCATCGTCATTATTCCCACCCCTTAATTCTTTAAAAGTATGTTTATCATCTTTGTTAAAGTTGTCTTCATCTACATCTTGAGGGAATATCATTATATATTCTTTTCACGATGCACAGTTAACGAGAGATGAAGGAAAAACATCTACATGGACGATCAAGGAACGATGTTTTCTCCAGGAATCTTGAACTGGGGATGCGCGACTTGTATAAGAAGAACTCGAAGGACTCCAAGGCTGAGTGGGAAGGTCTCCAACATGGGTGCACAATTCCTCTCCAAAATAGGGACTCCATGTTCACCAAAAAACAAAGGGACAAATGAAGAAGAATATCATGGTTTTTTAAAAGGCCCTATCCTAGAGTTACGGGATGTGTAATCTCTATGTGATTAAAAATCAGATCATGGATTTACCACACATATGGGTGGTTTCTGACGTTAGAATTTATTGAGATTTCAAAATTCTCTTCAGAGATAGTAGAGATAAGGTCTGTGAATTAATAGATTTTTGGAGAAAAAACATTGCGGGGGATGGGTGAGTGGCCACAAGTTTTGGTAGCCCAAGGGTCTCCCCAATCTTAATGGATATTCGAAATATTTTATGGGAATTAAAACTTCCTTATGCTACTATAAAGAGGAATTAAATATTGAAGATGAAAATACAGGAATAATGGGTAAAGAATCCCCGACACACCTCTATGGCCGATTGGTGAAGCTGATTGGAGGAGTTAATCAGTGGAGCTAATTTGGGAAGCAGATCAGTGGAGCAGATTGTTGAAAATGATCAGTGATGATGATCAATGAAGCTAATCAGTGGCGCGTATCTGTGAAGATGATTGGTGAAGTTGATCGGTGAAGCGGATCGGTGAAGCCGATCGGTGCTGCTAATCGGTGGAGCAGATCCGTGAATCTTATTGGTAATGTTTAGCAGATCTGTGAATCTGATCACTGAAGAGGATCATTGAAGCATATATGTGAATCTGATTAGTGATAATGATCTGGGAAGATGATCTATTAAGTAGATCTGTGGAGCTGATCAATTGATTGTATCGGTGAATCGGATAAGTAAGCTGATCGGTGAAGCCAATCGGTGGACCGGATCAGTGGAGCTCATTGGTGAAGCTGGTCGGTGAAGTAGATTGGTGGATTGGATTGGTGCACCAGTTCGGTAAAGCTGATCGGTGAAGCGAATTAGCGAAGAAGATCCATGAATCCAATCAGTGAAGCTTATTGGTGAAGATGGTCGGTGAAGTCGGTCAGTGTAGCGGATCGGTTGAGCGGGTCCATAAGCTGACCAGTGGAGCATATCGGTGAAGTTGATCCATGATTCTGATCGGTTAGAATGATGGGTGAGACTAATCAGTGAGATCGATGGGTGGAACCGATCGGTGAGACAGATGGGTGGAACCGATCGATGGAATTATTAGGTGACACCACGGTGACACGTTGCCAAAGACACTGACAACCTCCAAACTCACCGATGGTGTCCAGGATACCCCAAAACATAGAATATTTCATAGTAATGGACCAAGATGGTCCATGAAATTACATCATATACCTATCAAATTATTCTCATTATCATGAATTCAAGAGTAACCTGAATGAAAGAGAGGGTTCATAACACCCACCTTAGAAGATACCTCTCAATGACAAACCACCCCAAACAACCATATAAACCACAAGGATCCCATTGTCCTGACACAAGTATCAAGTAGATATTTCCTCTATGTCAGGATATTATCTTCTTTGGACATCACTGACTCATGCTCATAGGATTAATCGCATATACGGTGACACATCTTGATTATGAATAATTTTTTCCCTTCCCCAACTAGCGGGACTTTTCATACACATTCACAATGTAAAGGAAACAACTCATCTCATAATGAAACATGGTCAGCATTACATCACATAAAATTACAAAAACAAGAACATCAAGGAAGGCTCGGAACAACAACTCAAAATTGCTCTGGGTACTGGGCACACATCTGAGCTTCTCTCCCCCAAGTACTCTCCTCATGGCCACCATGCATCCACAACACACAAACTAAAGGGATGGTCCATCCATGAATAACATTATCCATTCGATCTTCGATCCCTACTAGTTTCTCCAGGAATGTAGCATCGTCTCCTATATCCATCATTCCCCAATCAATGAAATGGGAGTCATCATGTAGATATCGATGAAGGTGGGACGCGTCGAATGTGTCATGGATCCTTTCCAACTGAGGTGGCAATGCCAACTCATATGACACTTCACCGACTCACCACAACACTCCGAAAGGCCCTATGAACCTTGTATATATAATTCTCCCCTTCCCAAACATTCTCTACCCATGTCGAGGGTAATCCTTGAAAAACACATGGTCTCCATCCTCAAACTCCAAGGGCATCCTCCTACGATCGGCATAAAACCTATACTGATCATTGGTTACCTTATTCCTGTGAATAACAAGCCGAACCTTCTCTGTTGAGCTTTGTACTACCTCAAGGCCCAAAACACATACCTCCTCAACCTCAGTCCCAAACAAGATTGAACAACATAACCTCCCGTACATGGCATCAAACGGTCTCATGCCAATAATATAGTGATAACTATTATTTTAAGTAAACTCTACTACCGAAAAATGTCAAACATGTGATCCCCCAAAGTCCAAAACACATGATCGTAGAATATCCTCCAAATTTTTGGATGGTCAGCTCTGTTTTCCCATCTGTCTGGGGTTGGAAATTAGTGTTATGGCATAGCTTGGTTCCAAAACCATGCTGAAATACCCTTCAGACTTTTTAGGTAAACCATGCATCCCTATTTGTGATTATGGACCTTGGAACTCCATAAAACTACACCACCGCAACATTTTATCTCCATGATAAGGCATCCACCACACTTGCCACATTGATCGCTAGCAAGTTAGCTGATTTCTTCACGCAGCCTACAACTACCTAGAAATCATTGCAAACTCCTTGAACCCTAGCTAGTCCTGTGAATAAATACATAGATATTTCATCCCATATATACTTAGGGGACACATAAAGGCTCCAATAATCCTCCTAGGATGTGGTGTTTAGCCTTCACCTACTAACACACTAGGGACCTTTCCACAAACTCCTACACTGCTCGTTTCACCTGGGGCCACCAAAATGATTCCCCTAGGCCACAGTTCATCCAGGAAATTCATGGGTTTACTGCTAGGGGTGAGTCATGGAACTTGTGGAGAACTCCCTCATGAATTGTATCTGGAAAAATCAACTTCCCATGGAAAATAATCTGATTCTAACCATCCTCCGACCACCCATCTAGATCATTTCCCTAGTCAACCAGATCATGCATCACAATACTCTTTGAGTATTCCCCTATGAGGAATCCACCTTCTGTAACAGATATGACTTTACATTCATCAAAAATAAACAACCTCTACCACTATCCACACTTGCATCTAGGTGTAGGGCATCCAACTCCTCCATCACATTCAAAGAATATAATGAATCTTGACCCATATCCTTTTCTGACTTCCTGCTCAAGGCATCGCCCACCATGATACCCTTACAATCAGTGTAATAGATGTCAAAGTCGTAGTCCTAAATAAACTCCACCCACCTTCGATGTCACAAGTTCAGGTCCCGCTAGGTAAAGATATGCCTCAAAATCTTGTGATATGTGAAGAAAAAAATTGTGCTCCCTCTTAAGGTAATTCCGCCACAACATCAACACGAACACTACTACTATAAGATCTAGGTCATTGGTTTTATAGTTACACTCTTGAGGAAGTAACTTATCAGACCCATAAGAGAACACTCCCTACTGCGACATCAGTACACATCAGAAGAAAAGACCAGAAGAATCATAAAACACATCAAACAATAACCCTGCCTTTGGAAACATTTTCAATAGAGCATTGAACAAACATTCTTTTAGATATCTAAATGTTTCCCGACAATGATCTCTCTAAACGGAGGTTGGGTCCTTTATTGTCAAAGATTTCAAATGAGCTGAAACTCGAGAGAATTCGGGTACGAACCTCCAATAAAAACCAGCCAAACCTAGGAAACAAGGAACCTCCATCACATTGTGGTGTTTTTTCCAAGAAAAAACTGCAACATCCTTTGATAAATCCACCACTACCCCTTGTTGAGGACCCACATTTACAATAAAGTCCACTTCTTGTTTCATAAACATTCACTTGGACAGTATCCCATAAAGCTGGTGGTGTAGAAGAATCTGTAAGACCATCATGAAGTGCTCAGTATGCTCCTCCTTTGATCTTGAATAGATTAGTACATCTTCACTGAACATGATGATGAACTGGTCCAGAAAATCATGGAGAAAATATTTTATGATCCCCATGAACACAGCAGGTGCATTTGTAACACCGAACGACATGACTAGAAACTCGAAGTTCTCATACCTTCACTTGAAAGAAGTATTTGGGATATAACCATCTTTCACCCTTAAATGGTGGTACCCATGCCATATATTGATCATAGAAAACCAACATACTCCATTATCTGGTAAAAGAGGGCCTCTATCTTTAAGAGAAGGTAACAGTTCTTGAAAGTTACCAGATTCAGTCTCTAATAATCAATGCATAACTAGAGAATAATATCTTCCTTATTTTTGAACAATAATAATATCTTCCCTATTTTCGAACAATTATTGAGCACCACATGGAAATACACTCAGTCAGTAAAAAAACTTCTTCATCAGATAGTCAATTCAAATCCTCCACTCCCATAACTCAGAAGGCATCATCCAATAAGGATCCATCAAAATTTGATGGGCACCAGGTTTTATGTATATATCTAACTCAATGTAAAATCGAGGGGTGGATTCACAACAACCTAAGGAAAAACATCCAGAAACTCTCTGAAAACTCCAAGAAAATCCAACATATTTGTGTCTATCGAATCCACGGAAATCTCAACTAACAAGGATTGGAGGGGCTTCACATGACAGATTCCCCCTAGAAACCCCACTCGCTAACGAAAGCTGCATGTTGGCCGCCCATATCTGAAAACATGACCCTTCTTCAGAAGCTGTCGATTAAAATGTGTTTGGAAAACAACCAGTCTTTGCCTATGATGACATAATATGGATTCATTTGGAGAAAAAGTAGATCCCCACTAGACTTATGTGTCCCCAATACCATTCTTCATCCTTGAGATATATCAAACACGTTGGTCTGGCCTCTAACTGGCGTACTCAACACCTGGGGCATGGAGAGTATCTCTACATCTATACCCAAGGCATGAGCTAGACTGGGTGAAATGAAGGAATGGTAATCTCTTGGATCAAATAAGGAACAACAAATAGGGATAAGCAAACTGATCATACATAGAACGACCTTTGGACCTTCTCGAACTGCTACCTCTATGATGTGAAACTGTTCGTGCCTAGATCCTCTTGTTAGCCCTCTGTCTCCAAGTCAGAAACACTACCCCTGTACTTCTTGAGGGTATACTTATAAGTCCCTAGACTTAACCATCACTTAACATTGAATTAAATGAATAATTACCACTGAGTATCTTTTTAGGTTTAGAGTTTTAGAGAATTAGATCTTAACTATTACATCTCAAAAGATTACAAAGTATACACATCTACTAAGTTTCCATAAAATGAAAACTCTTAAAAAGAAACATTTCTAGTTCCATGTTTTATATAGCATGACTTTCCCTTGATCCCATCCTTGACACTATTCCACATTATGTCCTGTGAAAAACATTTCAAAAAACTTGGGGTGAGCATAAAAGGCTCTGTAAGGGAAACACAAAGAATGAAAACTGTTAGTTTTTTCAAAACAACAAGTAAACCATGTATACTTTATCAAGGTAATACTTTTCCACTTTTATGAAGTAGTAAAAACTATTCACTGAATAAAAGATCAATACTTACCCATTTGTAACCAAGAGATTACCATAAAACCAATTCAAAGAACACATAACATATAAAGGTAACTTGGGACATAAACATACTTAAATGGAATAACCATACGGTCAACTTCCACACATATCACTTAATGGAATAGCCCTATGGCCGACTTCCATAACCAATTCATTGGAGGTTATAATATAACCACTCGTCCTGGTATTCACGGCACCACCCGTCATATGGTTTATCACATAACCACCCGTCAAATGTCCAAGTACCATTATAAAATTTTAAGACATAAAACAAATATAATGGAAAGAAAACAATTCCACACTTTGATCATAATATATCACTTAAATATATTTGACATAATAAATACATTATAAAAACCATTTTCAATACCAAAATACATAAAAGAGTATATGGTACTTATTACATTTTAAAGACATTATGTCTTGTTGAGGAAGCCGAAGACCAAATAATACTCGCAGCCGCGGAAAAGGTCGTTGTCACCGTGTACGCTAAAATAAACATTCCTTTTTGTCGTTTAGTAAAAAGCATCATAGAAAAAGATTCCTTTTGAATAAAATTAAAATTCAAAGGGGTTTATACACTGTATAAAATAAAGTTGTGTATAAAACAAAATATTCCTCAATGAAAGGAGATTGAGACGAAGTCCCTTACCTCGGGTCTGACTTGACTCGATCATTCTTTAACGTCCTGAATAATAAACTTGAGTTAATTTATACTTGCTTAAGAACCTTTTTCAAGTTCATTATTCATTTTATATCACTTATAACCATGTTATGATCACTATGTAATTTTTTATGTTAATAATGGTCGTTTTGTCGATCAATGGTACTTGAGTCAAATGTAAACTCTTTATAATTACAAGTTGTTCATGGGGTAAAATATCCATAACATCCAAAATTATATTCAAGATGTAGATATCATATATGTCATATATATCCAGTATATACATGCATTTATAATATTACATAACATTTAGAGGTAAGAAATGAAATGCACCGTTCATGGAGATAGTAAGCCGTACGTGTGCATGAACGCTACTTCCATTTTTATTTGATATTTTATGGAATTAAAACATAATGATACATAAAAGTATTATAATTACAGTATTGTATCATATATAATATCATTAAATATATCCTTTATACATACCACATATGGTATTAACGAAACAAATCACTTTGAGGGGGCGGTAGTCCGCACTTCCTAAAATGAAGATATCGTGTTTACCCATAATGGAAACCATAAAGGTATGACATAAAAGAAAAATACAGAAGCTTAAGGAAAACATAAACATATTATATATCATATATTAATATAGTGATATATTAATGGCCACCTTTGAAGGTGTTATATGAGTGTTGAATAATCATCGTTTCGTGAGGCAGAAATTCGCCATCCACGGAAACAGTATGTTCTTTAACCATTAGATGTAGGTGTGTGTAAGTGTAGCTCGAATAATTTTAATAAAAACATCCTAGTATATTTAGGATACTGGTGTTTTTGCAAAAGAAATTAATAAAAGGATTTTATGGTGTTGGATAAGAAAAATAAAACAAAAGAGCACAAGTGAAGACGTTACCTTAAAATTGGGTAACTCCCTTTAATTTGAACCAAAAGGGTTTCTTGAAGAGCATCCTGCCTAAGGTAAGGATTATAGGATGAGGATAGGAATGTGTAGAGACAAAATTATCAGATATTGGCCGAAACAAAGGCTTGAGAGGTGTGGGTAAGGAGGTAGAGGTGGGGGCCTTTTATAAGAGGAGAGGAGGGGAACTGTTGGAAAGTTATGAAAAGATACTTTATTATAAAATGATTTTTGGTTTTTAAAGGTCCCAACATTATATATTTATAGGATAAGGTCATAAGGGTTTTAAATACAGCCATAAAATTGTTTTTTTTGACAATTTTAGGTAATAGAATTTACATTGTCGTCTCATTTTATTTAAATCGTTAAATAATGAGGTAACTGATGCATCATCGAGGTGTCATAAATAATTTATTTTATTTAATGCCGAAAAATTTAAAAAAAAACTATTATGATGTAGGAAATCCTTTTATCTTTCCAATGAATATTTATAGTCAAAATTATGACTTGTATAACCCCATTTAAAATTTTTTTTTAGTAAAACAACTCATGTTTGTGTCATTTTTTACTTTTACTTTAAATAAAAGGCATTAATGTCATTATCGTACCCAAGTGGCTCCATGGGGTCCCACAAATAGACCCATGGGTTTTCTTTTTTGGACATGACACATCCAATAATGGTAGGACATGTTTCAAGGTCATTTCATATTCTTAAAACATTATTTTTACCTTAAATTACTCTAATTACCTCTAATCGCGATTAAAAACATAAAAGTTACTATTCACCAAAAAAAAATATTTTAATCCCATTGCACCACATTTTTCTTATTAATGAAAATCATTTATATTGGATTTTTTAAATTCAAATCACAGAAGTGGTAAAGTTCCATTTAAATGAAAAATCAGTTTTCGTAACTACCACTTTGGGGTTTCACTATTCATCAAAAATTAAGGTTTTTCAGAAAAATACCAAAACTTCACCCTAAGCTATATTTGATATTCTGAATTCAAAAATGATGACTATTTTCCAAAATTAAAAACATATAATTTGCATTAATTAATTTAATAATTAATTCCCGCTGTCAAAACAAATAGCGTGTTTTTATGAAACAATATGTATCAAAAGATTGACACTAGTTTAAGTCCAATTTCAAAGTGAAATCAATTCCAATGACAACCATTGGATTAAATGGTAAAAATATATTCTAATTGCACTTTAAAACCAATTCAAAAGATAATCTAATCATATAAATAAATTATATTAAAAATAGGTTTTGAATTAAAATACAACATTTTTTCACTATTCATTAAAAAATGATCTTTATCGGAAAAATGTCAAAAATTTACACAAAGTAAATTTTGATGTCCTGATTCCAAAGAATAGTTTTATTTGGTCCAATAGATTTTATAAGAGTGAAAAAAACTATATTTAAAGAGTTTTCGCCATCAAAAGGCGATAGTTTGACCTTTTAGTGAAAATTAGAATATATATGCCTAAAATTGAATTCTTTTCTTATTTTAAGACTTTATCTTTTATTGGATAAATATAAAAACATTTAAAAAGAATATATAATCATATTTTAGTTATTTCTATTCATTCCCTCCAATACAATGACTACGTGTTAACTACCATTTAAAATAATATTATTTTATTACTAGTGTGCAACGTAAGATTTCAAAGAAACTCTTTGTTGCGTATTGGGTATGGTATCGAACATAGAAACCCCTTTAAAGTAAAATTTATATTTAATTTGTAAATATTAATAAATATGAAAATGTTTTATTCTTTATTTACCTGGGATGTTACATCCTTCCCCACTTTTCGTAATTACGTCCTCGCAATTTTATTAACTTATCAGAATAAGTGGGGGTATTTATCCCTCATAGAATTTTCAGATTCCCATGTTGCCACTTCAACCATATGGTTTTTCCTCAAAACCTTTACCTGGTGAATTACCTTATTTCGCAACACTTGCTATCTTCGGTCAAGAATCTGGACTGGTTGTTCTTTATAAGAGAGATTCTCTTCCAACTGACCTACCTCTGGGCTCAAAACACGAGATTGATCTGGCATATACTTTCTCAACATCAAAACATGAAAAAAAAATTGTGTACCTGAGATAAACTCGGAGGTAAATCCACTCGGTAAGCAACTGATCCAACTTTCTCCAGAATTTCATATGGTCCAATGAACCTTGGACTCAGATTTCCTTTCTTACCAAATCGCATCACACTTTTCCATGGTGAAACTTTGAGAAAAACATGATCACCTACCTCGAAAGATAGATCCTTCCTCCGGTAATCTGCATAAATCTTCTGCCTGCTCTGAGATGCTCTCATTTGCTTCTGAAGCAACTGTACTTTTTCTACCATCTCTTCTACCAATTCTGGTCCCATCAGGTTCCTTTTACCCACTTCATCCCAAAAATCTGGAGTTCGACACCGTTTACCATATAATGCCTCAAACGGAGCCATCTGTATACTGGAATAAAAACTGTTATTATATGAAAATTCAATAAAAGAAAGATGTTGGTCCCAACTTCCCTGATAATCCATCGAACAAGCACATGGCATATCCTATAAAGTCTGAATTGTTCGTTCTGACTGCCCAACTGAATGAGGATGAAAATCTATACTAAAATTTAATGTTGTACCCAACGACTTCTGAAGTCCCTTTCAAAAGTTAGAAGTAAACCTGGGATCATAATCAGATACAATGGATAGGGGAACTCCATGCAACCTGACTATCTCTTTAAGATACAATCAGGAAAGTTGATCTAGAGATAAAGTATCTCGAATAGGAAGGAAATTAGCAGATTTAGTCAATCGATCATCAATAACCCAGATTGCATTATTACCTCTAGATGCCTTTGGTAAACCCACAACAAAGTCCATGGATATATTTTCCCATTTCCACTCTGGCACTGGTAAAGGCTGAAGCATTCATTTCGGTAACTTCCGCTCTACTTTAATATACTGACAAGTCAAACACTTCACAGTAAAATCAGCAATATCTCTTTTCATTCCATCCCACCAGTAATACTCTCGCAGATCTCTGTACATCTTAGTACTGCCAGGATGAACTGAAAATGGGGAACTATTAGCTTAACATAACAACTCTCTCTTCAACTGTGAATCACAAGGCACACACAATCACTTCCCAAATCTCAAAACACAATAATTATCAATGTTGAATTCATGCAACTTACCCTTCTAAACCATGTCTACCTTTTCCTGCAACTCGCTATCTTGCTTCTGTGCTTGCTTAATTCTGTCTGATAGAGAAGATTTCACTGATACCTGAAACAAAACAGAAGGACATCCTGCACCAACAACTTCTATGACAAAGTTCATCAAATCAAAAACCAAAGGATCTCGTTCCAAATGTAGAATGGTTAATGAAGCATTACTTTTTCAACTCAAAGAATCAGACACTTTATTTGATTTTCCGAGATGGTAATGAATTGTACAATCATAATCCTTGATTAATTCCAACCATCTCCTCTGTCTCATGTTCAATTATTTCTCAGTGAATATATACTTTAATATTTTGTGATCAGTATATATTTCACACTTTACTCCATACAAATGATGCCTCCAAATTTTTAGAGCAAAAAAACAGCAGCTAATTCCAATTCATTTATAGGGAAATTTACCTCATGAGTTTTCAACTGACATGAAGCATATGCAATTACCTGATCATTCTACATAAGGACACAGCCAAGTCCCTTCAATGAATCATCACTATATATAACAAACTCACCATTCCTGAAGGAAGTGCCAAAACTGAAGCATTCACCAATCTTCTTTTCAACTCTTGAAAACAATCATCACATTATTTTGTCCAGATAAACTTAACACCCTTTTGAGTTAGCTTTGTCATTTGACTAGATAACCGTGAAAAATTTTCAACAAACCTTCTGTAGTAACCTTCCAAACCAAGAAAACCACGGATCTCGGTTACATTTGTGGGTCTTGGACATTCTACAACAAAATTTGTTTTTGCAGGATCAACAGTTATCCCATCTTTAGAAACAATATCACCAAGGAAAAAAATTTGTTGCAACCAAAACTCACACTTTCTGAATTTCCCATACAGTTTCTATTCATTTATGGTTTGAAAAATAACCCTTAAATGTCTTTCAAGCTCCTCGTTACATTTAGAAAACACCAAAATATCATCAATGAAAACAACCACAAACTTAACCAAGAACTCATGGAAAATTCTATTCATAAGGTCCATGAATACAGTAGGTGCATTTGTTAACCCAAAAGGCATAACTACAAATTCATAATGGCCATATCTAGTACGGAACGCAGTATTCGGAACATCTGCTTCTTTTACTTTCAACTGATGGTACCCCGACCTCAATTCAATCTTCGAAAAATAAAGAGCTCCCTAGAGCTGATCAAACAAATCATCGATATGAGGCAAAGGATACTTGTTCTTAAGAGTAATTTTATTCAAGGCTCTATAATCAATGAAAAGCCTCATTGAACCATCTTTCTTTTTAACAAACAAGACAGGAGCACCCCAGGGTGATGTTCTAGGTCGAATGAAACCTTTATCTAATAACTCCTAAAATTGTTTCTTTAACTCTAAAAGTTCAACTTGAGCCATTCGATAAGGGGGTTTTGAAATTAGATTAGAATCAGGAACTAAGTCAACAGTAAATTCAACTTCCTGATCATGAATAATACTAGGAATCTCATCAGGAAAAACATCAAGATAATCCTTTACCACTGGCACATCATTAATCTGAACAGTTCCCTTGTTTTCAATGATATGTGTAATATAACATTCATTTCCATATTTTACTAGTTTCTCAACTTCCTAATATGTTATAAAAAACAAGGGTTCATTCTTGTACACAAACTGAAAATATTTCTGAAACAGAACAATATTAGCTCTACAATCAATCTTAGCATGATAAACAGAAATCCAATCCATACCCAAAATAAAATCAAACTCTACTAGAGGCAAAACAAAAAGGTTTGCTGGTAGATTCTTTCCGCACACAAGGATAGGAAGGTTCTTATAATTTCTATTTGTCTCAATGTTCCCTCCGGGTGATTTTACCATAAGTTCAGGATTCATATCTTGAGATGGAATTTCCAATTTAAATAGAAAACTTCTCAGAAATGAAAGAATGTGTAGACCCTGAATCAAACAACACATTGGCATAATATGAACAAACAAACAGTGTACCTGAAACTTCTTCATTCGATGGCCCAACATCTGCTGAAGTAGTTTCAAATGATTTCACCACCCCTTTCTTCTTGATGTCTCACTGCTTTCCCCTAGTTATGTTCTTCATTAGACACTCATTTTCATAGTGAACCATTTCATTACACTTAAAACATCTTACCGCTGGCTTTTCATTTCCTTCTTGTTCATCTTCCTTACAGTTACGATCAATATGCCCAGACTTACCACACCGAAAGCACTTTATAGACATTGATAAACATTCTCCAGGATGCATTTTACCACACTTCTCACAGGATGGATATTTGGTTTTCTTACCTCGTTGTTTCTTTGATGAATTCTTCCCCTTTTCCTGCCAACTAGACCTCTTATTCTATTGTTTGTTAAAGATCACCTGATCATCGACAAACTCCATTTCCACCTTCTCCGCACATCGAACAAGTTTTTCATAACTTTTGAACTCATGAGAAGCTAAAGCCCTTCGATACCTTGACTTTAACCCTGAGTAAAAATGGTTGATTTTTCTATCAAGATATCGTATGAAGTTTGGAGCATACCTTACCAGTCAAGTGAACTTTTCTTCATAAGCATCCACTAAATCATCCTCCTACCTCAATTCAAGGAATTGTTTTTCCATCCTAAGACGAACCACCTTAGGAAAATATTTCTCAATAAACATACCTTTGAATTCGTCCCAGTGAAGATCATCAACTTCATCACTATCCCTGATATTTTTCAGCATCGACCACCACTGATCTTCTTCGCCTTCAAAATGGTAAATAGTAAGACTAACCTTTTGATGTTCTGAACAACCCATGACATCAAAAATCTGCTCCAGTGCTTTAATCTTCCCTTCAGCTAGCACAGGGTCAGATGATCCTCTGAATGATGGGGGATGTTGCCTCAGTAAATGTTCCACCACTGACATGTTCCTCTGGAGTTGATCTGGCTGATCTCGTGGATGGATACCACCACCATTTATAGACTGAGTCAACTGTTCCATCACTGCAACAAACAGTTCAGTTCCAATTCTGACCATCTCAGGTTGCTGATTTGGAAGGTTGTCTTCCTTCTGATGGCGTCCCAACATAGCTTTCTTGTTTCCCCTATTGAAAACCATTCTAAACACAAAAATATCTTAGCTGAATCAACATGGTAATCTTTAAATGCTATATCATTTCAGTCATACCATAAATTAATTTATAATTTAACAGTTTTCTAATTTCTAAAGTTGTCTAAACCGACCTCTGATACCAACTATATGGCCACAGCCTTAAACATTACTTAACATTGAATTAAATAAATAATTCCCATTGAGGATCTTTTTAGGTTTAGAGTTTTAGATAATTAGAGCTTAACTATTACATCTCAAAATATTACAAAGTAGACACTTCTACTAAGTTTCCATAAAATAAAAACTATTAAAAAGAAACATGTCTAGTTAAATGTTTTATATAGCATGACTTTCCCTTGATCCCATCCTTGACACTATTCCACATTAAGTCCTGTGAAAAACATTTCAAAAAACTTGGGGTGAGCATAAAAAGATCAGTAAGGGAAACACAAATAATGAAAACTGTTAGTTTTTCAAAACAACAAGTAAACCATGTATACATTATCAAGGGAATACTTTTCACCTTTATGAAGTAGTAAAAACTCATCACTAAATAAAAGATCAATACTTACCCTTTTGTAACCAAAAGATTACTATAAAACCCATTCAAAGAACACATAACATATAAAGGTAACTTAGGACATAAACATACTTAAATAGAATAACCATACGGTCGACTTCCACACATATCACTTAATGGAATAGCCATACGGCCGACTTCCATACCCAATGAATTAGAGGTTATAATCTAACCACCTGTCCTGGTATTCACGACACCACCCGTCATATGGTTTATCACGTAACCACCCGTCAAATGTCCAAGTACCATTATAAAATCATAAGACATAAAACAAATATAATGAAAAGAAAACATTTCAACACTTTGATCACAATATATCACTTAAATATATTGACATAACAAATCCATTATAAAAACAATTTTCAATACCAAAATACATAAAATATTATATGGTATTTATTTCATTTTAAAAACATTACGGCTTGTTGAGGAAGCCAAAGACCAAAAAATACTCGCGGCGGCGGAAAAGGCCGTTGTCACCGTGTACGTTAAAAGAAACATTCATTTTTGTCGTTTAGTAAAATGCATCGTATATAAAGATTCCTATTGTATAAAATTAAAAGTCAAATGGGTTTATACACAGTATAAAATAATATTGTGTATAAAACAAAATATGCCTCAATGAATGGAGACTGAGACGAAGTCCCTTACCTCGGGTCCGACTTGACTCGATCGTTATTTAACGTCCTGAATAATAAACTTGAGTTAATTTATACTTGATTAAGAACCTTTTTCAAGTTCATTATTCCTTTTATATCACTTATTACCATGTTATGAACACTATGTAATTTTTTAAGTTAATAATGGTCATTTTGTCGGTCAATGGTACTTGAGTCAAAAGTAAACTCTTTGTAATTACAAGTTGTTCATGGGGTAAAATATCCATTATATCCAGAATTATATTCAAGATATAGATTTCATATATGTCATATATATCCAGTATATACATGCATTTATAATATTACATAACATTTAGGGGTAAGAAATGAAATGCACCGTTCATGGAGACAGTAAGCCGTACGTACGCATGAACGCTACTTCGATTTCTATTTCATATTTAATGGAATTAAAACATAATGATACATAATAGTATTATAATTCCACTATTTTATCATATATAATATCATTAAAGCTATCCTTTATACGTAACACATATGGTATTAACGAATCAAATTACTTTGAGGGGGCGGTAGTCCGCACTTCCTAAAATGATGATATCACATTTACCCATAATGGAAACCATAAAGGTATGACATAAAAGAAAAATACAGAATATTAAAGAAAACATAAACATATTATATATCATATATAAATATAGTTACATCTTAATGTCCACCTTTGAAGGTGTTATATGAGTGTTGAACAATCATCGTTTCGGGAGGCAGAAATTCTCCATCCACGGAAACAGTATGTTCTTTAACCATTAGATGTAGGTGTGTGTAAGTGCAGCTAGAATACATTTTATAAAAACATCCTAGTATATTGAGGATACTGGTTTTGTTACAAAATAAATGAATAGAAAGATTTTAGGGGTTTGGATAATAAAAACAAATCAAAAGAGCACAAGTGAAGATGTTACCTTAAAATCTGGTAACTCCCATTGGTTTGAACCAAAAGGGTTTCTTGAAGAGCTTCATGCCTAAGGTAAGGCTTATAGGATGAGGAGAGGGATTTTAAGAGACAAAATGATCAGATATTGGCAAAACCAAAGGCTTGAGAGGTGTGGGTAAGGAGGTCGAGGTGGGGGCCTTTTATAAGAGGAGAGGAGGGGCACTCTTGGAAAGTTAAGAAAAGATACTTTATTATAAAATGAGTTTTGGTTATTAAAGGTCCCACAATTATATATTTAGAGGATAATGTGATAAGGGTTTGAAATCCACCCATACAATATGTTTTTGACAAGTTTAGGTCTTAGATTTTAGATTATCATCTAATTTTATTTAAATCGTTAAATAATGAGGTAACCGCTGCACCATCATGGTGTCATAAATAATTTAATTTATTTAATGTCTAAAAATTATAAAAAAAATATATAATGATGTTGTAAATATTTTTATCTTTCTAATGAATATTTATATTCAAAATTATGACTTGTATAACCCCATTTAAAAATTGTTTTAGTAAAACAACTCATGTTTGTGTCATTTTTTACTTTTACATTAAATAAAAGGCATTAATGTCATTATCTTACTCAAGTGGCTCCATGGGGTCCCAAAAATCAACCCATGGGTTTTCCTGGTCGTCCATGACACATAAAATAAGGGTAGGAAATGTGTAGAGGTCATTTCATATTTTTAAAACATTATTTTTATCTTAAATTACACTAATTACCTCTAATCGCGATTAAAAACTTAAAAGTTACTATTCACCAAAAAAAATTATTTTAATCCCATTGAACCACATTTTACTTCTTAATGAAAATAATTCATATTTTATTTTTGAAATTCAAATCACATAAGTGTTAAATTTCTATTTAAACGAAAAATCAGTTTTTGTAACTACCACTTTGTGGTTTCACTATTCATCAAAAATTAAGGTTTTTCAGAAAAATACCAAAACATCACCCTAAGCTATATTTGATATTCCTAATTCAAAAATGATATCTATTTGACAAAATTCAAAACATATAAGTTTCATTAATTAATTTAATAATTAATTCCCGTTGTCAAAACAAATAGCGTGTTTTTATGAAACAATATGTATCAAAAGATTGGCACTAGTTTAAGTCCAATTTCAATGTGAAATCAATTCCAATGATCACCATTGGATTAAATGGTAAAAATATATTCTAATTCAAATTTAAAACCAATTCAAAAGATAATATAATCATATAAATAAATTATATTAAAAATAGGTTTTGAATTAAAATACAACATTTTTTCACTATTCATTAAAAATGATCTTTATCAGAAAAATACCAAAAATTTACACAAAGTAAATTTTGATGTGTCGATTCAAAAGAGGAGTTCTATTTGTTCCAATAGAATGTATAAGAGTGACCAAAACTATATTTAAATATGGTTCCCCATTAGAAGGCGATAATTTGACCTTTTTGTGAAAAATAGTGTATATATGCTTAAAATTGAATTCTTTTCATATTTTAACCCTTTATCTTTTGTTGGATAAATATAAAAACATTTAAAAACATATATAATCATATTTTAGTTATTTCTATTCATTCCCACCAATAAAATGGCTACGTGTCAACTACCATTTAAAATAATATTATTTTATTACTAGTGTGCAATGTAAGATTTCAAAGAAACTATTTGTTGCGTATCGGGTACGCTATCGAATATAGAAACCCCTTTAAAGTAAAATTAATATTTAATTCGTAAATATAAATAAATATGAAAAAAATTTATTCTTTATTTCCCTGGGATGTTTCAATACCACTATAAAGAATGTAGATTCTGCTGCCACTTTTTATCCTCTTCCTCTCGGTCAACAATACACTGATCAACCAGATCAGCCTAATGGACCTTGATCACCCGTACCACTTGTGGAAATCATCCAGGTGCCATAGCTGCTAGGTAAACAATGATTTTCTAATCCCAAGTAGTGTAGAAGATTCCTTTTTAATTTTTCTTAAACATTTTATTTATTTTAAATTCCAAAAATACACAAATCATACCTAAAAACATGTCATTCTGATGCATTATCTTTCCTAGGGTCTCTACACTGTAATAAGTGTATCCTCACATGGTTATTCAGTAGGTCCAGATTCCATGTGACGGATCACCAGGGGGGCTTAAATCTCATGTCCTAGCCAGTCTTCCCTTGCCTATTTCATGCACCATGACTGCCTAACACTATTTCCCTAAAATCTCATACAATCCTCACTATGCCTAACCCCAAACTCCATATTATCTCTCAACCATCAGGCTCTAAAACAGTTCATTCACAACCTGACTTCATCATAATTAGGGAAGGGATAGTGGACGATAAGAACATTTTATCTTCAAGTTGAAGGAGAGATATTTACCCCTCAACTCCCTCCTTTAGTAGGCCCCTGAGTAGATACTATCACCAAGGGTATAAAATCACACGTAATATGAAATGCATTACCCTTTTTTAGAACAATTCCAAGAGATAAGATGGTAAATCCAAACAACTAAAAAAAATGAATATAAATGTAAATCCAAAAAACAATTCACATATGCATGTTCAAAATAAACTGATACAAATTACAAGAAAACTATGATGAAATGTAACAAAATAGATAAAAATGGCAATGACAGTTGTCTTGATGTACATGCTAGTATGGCCTAGCGTGGTCCACAATGTCCTCCAAGAACCTAAAATTAGTTTTATATACATAGGGTGAGTGTATAGGTATACTCAGTAAGGAAAAAAAACTCTCATGCACAATTGGGGAATAATTATAATTTATCATGAGAAATAGAGAAAACCAAATCACATAGCAAGGAAACTATCCACCAAGCCTCACCAAAATACATTAACCAAATAATGCATGTCTGGTAAATTAATAGTAATAGAACATCGATATTTGGGTACCCCGCATCGCTTTCCCACTAGTTATTTTGGACTTCCAACACATCAAAACTCCCCCACAGATCCCACTCCAGTCCCACTTCCTCCCCCCAAAACAACCAGATGGGCCATCCAAACCGAAAATTTATCCCACATGCAAAAAACTAGGCCACCAAAACCACACGTAGAAATTCTCACAGACACCATGGCCACAAAACCCATGGCCACGCTCGAAGACACTTGGGCCTCAACAACCATTTTCATGCCTGAAAACACCTGGTCCACATCCCAACGACACATTGGAAAAAAACCTTCCCACATACACTTGTTCCAAACACCACAACACACCATGACCGATGATTATTGTTCCATAATGAACCTTTGACCATAAAATCCTACCAAAAACGTCTTTAGGCACTTAGGAGAGGAAGAAAAAAAGTGCTAATAACTAACCACTCATAATATTGTTGAGAAAAACACCCTCTCCCATGAAATGGGGTTTTTTGGCACAAAGTTCTCAATATGGGTGGGGTGTGTATAAGAAACATAAGAACTAATTATTATAAATATTGGTAAAAAAGCACTGATCCCAACCTAAGGGTTAAAAGAGAGACAACCAGTCCATACATAACCACTCTCGATACTATTTATACGTGATCAAGTGAACAATGGCAATAACTAGAGCACAACCCATTTATGTCAAAACAATTGCCCCATTTTACTAGTTCTCTTTATTGTATTCAGGTTATTTCATTTAAATATTTCTCACACTACCAGGCAACTAGAAGGAATGACCACAATCCATGAACAACAATTGAAACAAAATAGCCAAGAATACATTTATGAATTTACATCCTCTCCTATTCCAAAGTCACAACAAAAAAAGGGATATGTGAGATCCCTAAGATTACTATAACCAAACCAAGTCCCAACATAACGGCTCTAGATGGTCTCAAGTTCACATGCCAAGAACATCTCAACCAGAATATTCCATCCACCACTATGTCACCCCACAGTGTGTCAAACATAACAACTATGAATAATACCATGACATAGTAATGGAGTTTTTATTTTTAATCACACCATTAAATAAGTTTCTTATTTTTGCATGGTTAACCGGGGTGATCACACAAGGGTTCTTATTCTTCCAGATTCCATTTAATCAACCAAGTTTATGTGATTAACCATTTTCCATGTTACATCCAATCAATCCCAACATTATCCAGAAAAACTGAGCTTCATTAGGGCGCAAGAAAGGACCACTAATGGCCATGATTTTAATTGGATATAAGACCATATAACTCACAACATAAAAAACAAGTTAAAAAGATTACAGAAACTACATCATCATATTTCCACCCCATTGTTCTTTAAAAGTTTGTTTATTATCTTTGATAAAGCTTGTTTCATGTATGAACTGAGGGAAAATCATTATATCTACCCCGTAAGATGCACAATTAAAGGAAGACAGAGGAAAACCCTCTTCTTGGATGATCAAGGATCAATGTTTTCTCTGGTTTCCATGAACTGGGTACGTGCGACCTGTAGAGGAAGAACTCCAAGGAATCTAAAGATGAGCAGGAAGGGTTCTAGTATGGGTTCACAATTCGTTTCTAAAAGAGGGACACCAAGTGCCACATTAAATATAAAGGGAGCATGGAAGAAGAAGATATGAATGTGTTAAAATTCATGATCTTAGAGTTATGGGATGTGAAATATTGAATGGAATAAAAATCAGATCGTGGATTGAACATGCGGATGGGTAGTTTCTCATATTAGAATTTATTGAGATTTAAAAATTCTACTTAGATATGGAGGAGATAATAGATGTGTGCTAATATATTTCCATATAAAACTCGTAAAGGGGGTGGGGGTAAGAGGCCACATGTTTTGGTAACCCACGAGTCACCCCACTATTAGAGGATTTAAAATATCATTTATGGTGTTAAAAATGGCATTAATCTACTTTAAAGATGTATTATAACTGAAACGAGAATCTATGAGAAAACTGGGTTAAAAAAACCCTGACACCCCTCTCTAGAGGATCGGTGGAGCTGATCGGTGGATGGGATTAGTGGAGCAGATCGGTGAAGTTGATTAGTGGGGATGATTGCTAAAGCGGATCGGTAAAGCTAATTGGTGAAGTGGATCGGTGATGTCGATCGGTGAAGCCAATCAGTGGAGAGGATCGATGAATTAGATTGGTGGGGCAGATCAGTGGAGCCAATCGGTGGAGCGGATCGGTGCAGCGGATCGGTGGAGAGGATCGGTGAAGTAGATCAGTGATGCGGACCATTGAAGCTGATTAGTGGATGGGATTAGGGAAGCGGATCATTACAGCTGATCAATGCAGCAGATTAGTGAAGTAGATCAGTGAAACCGGTCGGTGCAGTCTATCGGTGAAGCAGATCGGTGAAGCGGATTGATGAAGCGATCAGTGAAATAGATAAGTACAGAAGATCGGTGGATCATAATAGTGAAGCCAATTGGTGGAGCAGATCGGTGATGTAGATATGTGAAGCTAATCAGTGAGACCAATCAGTGAGACTGATGGGTGGAACTGATCGGTGGCACCAATAGGTGACACCATAGTGACAGGTTTCCACTAACACTGACATACTTTAGTCTCAATGATGGTGTCCAGGACACCCCAACACATAGAATTTGGAAAAGTAATGGACTAGGAGGGTCCACGCCATTACAACTATCAAATCCTAAGTGAATTAGCTATATATCAATGAATATATTTTTTTGGTTTTAAATTATTTTTATTTTAGTATATTAATATATATATATATATATCATATTATTTTATAAAATCAACAATGTTGAGTACTTTATTATAATATAATAGTTAAAATACTAATTCAGTGTTATTTAGTGGCATCCTAAAGTGATGATATCTAGGTCCTACACAATAATTAATACTTAGTTAATAGATAATTTATCATCTAGTTATCCATGAAAATCTACATGTATCATATTAGAATAATTTCTATGGGGGATGAATGATTGCATTCACATTTTTCTCTAAAAAAATAAAAAATATAAAAAAAATAAAAAATATAAATTCATGGTATATCGTTTCATTTATTATGTAAATGATGGACATTCATGGTGGATTTTATTATACCATGACTGATGTTAAGACAATAATTAAAGCATGATATATTATTCATATCGAGGATAATTTTAAAATTATTGAATAAGTGACCGTAAAACTGGAGAACCATTTCACGTCACTCAATTAAATCAATTATTTATGGTTGGAGTAGAAAAGAATTAATGATTTGACATATATTTTTTCACTAATACTTGTAGTTGAATGAAACAAATAAAAAATGAGGGATTGTAATGAATATCCATTTTAACTATTTCAACTTTAATATGAGGAGGTTTTTTATATTTATAAGAAGAAAATACACGTGGGAGATCAAGATTGTTTGGATAGTGTCAGTATGATTTAAAAAAAATAAGTAATTATCCAATATTTAGTAATGAAAAATTAACTCATCTCCACCTCCAATTTCCCAGGGATGGTGAAATAACACATGTGGTGGAATTTGAATTAATATATTTGGATATTGACTAAATACCTTTAGCTCTCATAGGAAAAATATATGGGGCATTGAGAAAAGAATAAATATTTCAGTTTGTATATACTCAAGGATATAATACATCCTTGATCTCATTTATATATAATTATATTAAAAGTAAATTTAGTATTACCGCCCACTATTTTGGTATTTGGGATTCTCCCATCACATGGATTTCCCTGGTGTATTATGATGATAATGAAGACACCCCTGCTAAGATAAAAATTATAGTGGCCTTTGTGGAAGAAATATTATGATAATATACCCCACTAAAATGGTAATAATTTTTTATTTATACATCAAGATTTAATAAGATTAAAGTGTATGTTTTTGTCGAATTTTCCATTAATAAAATTTCTAATACACTTATAAATGAAAAACAACTGTAGAAACATGATGTATAAGATGAAGTAGTTATTTTCAAATAAAGAATTACCAATCTATTATCACCACTCAACTTATAAGTTATACTACATTAATTTGGAGATAATATAAATATATTCAATTTTTGTGTTACTCTATATGAAGTGTGGGGAGATAATAACATGAATAAAATTGTTTTAGTTATTAATGCCAAAGAAGACACACCCGCTATATGTTTTTTGTTAGCTACAACATCCAACTCAAACAAATAAAAACCTAGTACTATATTGGGGAGTTCAAAATCTTATATCCAACATCTTTTCCATTACCATTATTTTTTTAAACTTAAATTTTAAAATGTTTTTATTTATTTTAAATTATTTATTTTATGTTTAATGTGAAAGTATCTAGAATCTTATCTTAATTCTCATACCATCAAAATAATTTCCGGTTATTTATTTCCTTCTATTTTGTTTTAGTTTTAATTATATTTAAATATTTTTGGCTGAAGTGAGACGGTATATAAATCATTTGTTTTGGGGGATGTCAAGCTATTATTTGGAATTATTATCTATTAAATTATTCTTTCTATGATTATTCATGTTTATTTTCTGTTTTTTATTCTAATAGTTTTTTAGGATTCTGTGATCTAAATGAAATGATTTGGGAAAATTTGGACCATATTGGTATTTTTTGTATATTACATGATTTAGAAATTTGAAGACATAATTGATTGATTATGTGTTTTATTTTATCTATATTTACATTCATTTAAGTTATGTTTGTTTCTATAAATAACATGGGAACCTGTTATATCTAAAAAGAATATATTTACCTACCCAAGGGGTTTCTAAGACGTATATTTAATCTTCTATACATTTCACTTTTTTATTGAGATACATAAGTCATGCAATGAGTTCATGAATTTCATTATATCTTTTTAATCATTGGAGTTCATGAAATATTTTTGATGAGATTTTATTATTTCATTGCAGAGCTACATTTCAAACATGAGACAAATCATTATAAATACCCTTAGTAACCCTTATAATCTATGAAAATTCAGGTAGGATGATGCTATATTACAATATTCTTAACCCTTACGTACCTTCATACATAATTAATTTTTCAATAATATTTCACATTTTAGTGTGTTGAAGGTAATTTATTGTGTTTTCTATTGGATGGATCTCATTATACTTCAATTCAGGTGAGTATCAACGTTTTAGGAATTTGAAAAATTGGTATGATAAAATTTCCTTATTTTTTCCTCTTTTCATTCATATTATTCTCTAAAAATAGAAAAATTAATAAATTATTGGGATTTAATTATTTATTATTCTTAAATTAAATTTATTAATTCAATCACTGCATTTATTTTTCATCTTATACTCTATGAAAAACCTAAAAATTGATAAATACTATGAAATTAAATCATTAAATAATGGTTATAAAGATGAATTCATTCGTTTCATACATTATATGATTCATTCATCATGTCATAGAAATGGGTAAGGATTGAATAATATAAGAAAAATTATACGAGGACTTCCATGTTTTTAACATGAATATTCATGTGTTTTACTTGATTTTTTAACCTCTTATTTTCTACCATAATTTTTTTTGTTTATTTACCCACTAATCAATTTACACAAATAAATTTAAAAAATCCACCTCATTAAAATTATTTTTATTTCCCACATTATAGAGAGAAATTTCATTCATAAGACTATTAAGATCTGAAATATTCTACTGAATGAGAAAAAATTATAATAGTATTTTTTTAATGAAGAAAAAAATATGTTTTGAAAGAATTAGGTACAACATGAACATGAGGATTAACATGATATTTAATTGTATATTATTATTGGTGACGAGTAAAAAAATTTTATTCCATGAATAAGGTATGGACTTTTCTTTTGAGGGTGATAATTTAGTTCCATGTCAAAAAATGTTACAGTATGTTTTTTTTTAATTTAGTATAATTGATTTCATTTGTCTGTAATTTTTGTGTTTGTGGGACAGATAAAGCTAATATTTTAATTATTTTTATCCTGTACAATCAATGTTTTACTCTCAAAAAAATATGCTTTAAGGGTAAGTATCTAATTTTAATGTTTGTAGAAAAATTTGATCTTAATTGTGAAATTAGGTTAATTTATGAATTTAATGTGTTTTTGTTTATTATTTTATTTCATCCATCAATTTTTATAAAGAGATCATTATTAAAAAATTCATTCTTTAGGTTTATGTACTCATTTAAATAAATTTTATTGAACAAGTTAATATTCCTAATTGAAATGGATGTTTCTAAAACAAAGATCACATGTGAGTCCTTGTAATCTATGAAGAGTGAGGATGAATTTTGAAGATGATTTTATATATCACAAATTGCATATCCTAACAATCTAAAAGATTAAAGGAAGACAAACATGAATCTTATGAACTAATTAATTAATTGGGGATAATCATCATTCATCCATAATAATGTTCATTAATACAAAGTAACTAGGATTATAGGATTCTAAAGAGTCTATCATGCTATTAAATAATTCATTAATAGATTAGTTAAAACATCATTTTGGTGTTATTAATTATGGTAGAATTTTTTTGATGAATAAAATTCCTAGAAGTTCAAATTTCAATAAGACAACTTTTAAATATTCATCCATTATTAGGGAAACCACATGTAATACATTGAATACTAATTTTTTAGAAAAATTTTAGCCATCTCTCTCCCTTATAGTGTTATACATCCACTTCATTTCAAATGCATTGGACATTTTCAATATGCAGGTTTTTATTTCACTGTGTAATAATTTTATACATTATATATATATATATATATATTCAATTTTTCTATTTCTTTTTTCAAATTTTTATTTTCCAAATTATATGTATATTTATCGATTGTTATGGAGAACTGACCCTCACTATTGTTCGAGGGGTGGAAGAAATGATGTTTGTGTTTATTATATATAAATATGTTCTTATTATTTTTTCCATGGATTTTAGTATGATTTTAATTTATTAATGAGGGAGGATTTAATTTTTTATCATCATATGAATTAATATTACTCTTTTTCTACATTCTAATCGTTTATCATTGTTATTTTAATTCTGTGGATTAGTATTATCATAGTGATGTCTAGAAGAGGGGTTTCAAATCCATACTTCAAGATAGCATTACCCCACATGCAGTGGACTCTATGTGGGATAATTAAAATATAAATAGGATAGTAGTGTGATATATTTTAATTACTAAATTTATTTGGAAGAAGATACATATATCTTTTAAGAACAATTCCTACATCACTTTGAACTAATAAATAATTCATATTCTTCTCACTAAATTTTCAATGCCATTATTTTTATTTTAAATATATTTTTCATTTGAATTTATATATTTATATTTAAAAATGATTTTATAAAACCCTAATTTTATTATTTTTTTTGTTCAATATAATAGTGAATATTGATATTAAATGTGATTGAGTGGACTTCTTGAGAGATCAACATCAGGTATTTCACTATATTGAATTCTTATGTAATAAAAAATAGTTTTATTTGGATATTTTGGGGTACAAGAATATCAATATTATCCCTTAAAGTTCATGGCATAAAAGATTGAAGCATTGATTAAAAAATAATCATAATGTTTTGAACTATAATGAATAACTACAATGCCTTTTAATTTTATTTTATCATCAAAATATTATTTTTTTAATCTTAAAAGTTTAGTATACATGATTATAAATTTTTTAGAAAGTGTTGATTAATATTAATAACTTGATTTCTCATAAAATCAAATTCCTTAATCTTAAATAGAAATTGATGAAACATATGCAGCATCAAATAACTCATAGGGAATTCATGATATGAGTGAATGAATCATACATTATTTTGATTAACTATTTAATAGTGTTCAATGAATATTATTAATTTCCATATCAATTGTTCATTTCTCCTAATGAATCATACCTTTTGTGAGATATAACCAAATTTTTATCAACAATATAATAATATCAATGAATGAATAATACATAAAAATATTGAAATGACTTATAAACAATGTTTATTCACACAAATATGGTTCATAGAGAGATTAATACATAGCTATCCTTCCTCCATAACCTAAAATTCTAGTGTATCTTCAATTAAATTTAGAAATTATTTTTTTCATCTAAAACCATCATAATAACTTCATATAACCTTAGACCAACTTAAAATAATTCATTGAATTATCATAAAAATCCTTAAACACGTTAGATTATTCCCAATGTACTTTGAGATATAATATATGAAGATTTTTTATTTCAAGTAACTTGATACCTTCTTATAACACAACAAATTTTAGTACATATTCTCATTTAAATAAATACTATTTTTTTATATCGTGTAACATAGACAACGCCAAATTAAAATAATATAAATATATATTTTTACAATAAGAATAAATCTTTAGTAAATATGATTATGGTAGTCAATTAAGATAATTAAATTTTATTATTTGTTATTTTGATGAATTTTATTAATTAGAAATAAATTAATTAATTTGATAATAATAAAATACTTCAATGTCAAAAAGGATTATTTATTAATGAATTTATTTCTGATGTGTTGTGTAATTTAATAAATTTACCACAATTAAAAAACTAAAATATATGAACTAATAAATTAATGATAAATTATTTTAAAAATTATATGAAAAATGATTAAAAACACATGAAGTATGTAAATGTTGTTTTCATTATATATATATATTTCATTAAAATCATATATTTATAATTTTAATAATTTTTATTTAGTGAAATTTAATTCATTTTGGAATTTATTTTTTCAAAATTAGATTATGGTGAATTTATTTTAATGTTTTAAATGTTTTATTATTAAGTCTATACTAAAAAATATTGGTTTTAAAAATATTTCAAAATTTAAAATAAAATCATATTATATGAATTAATTAAAATTTTATTTAACATATTTTATCAACCAACTGTATTTTTAAGGATTGAAATAATATGTTTGAATATATTAAATTTAATTTATAAAATAATGTTTGAAATTTTATACCCTTATTGATGTTTTATTCCAATAAAAGAACTAATTTTTTCATTTAGTATAATAAAGTAATTATGATGATAAAATATGTTTTTTATTTGTTTTAATTCCCCATATCCCACATTGTTTTACTCATAAAAAGCAAAATTCATGATTATTAATTCTATATATTATTTACCTATAAAAATAAGATATAAAAGGAATTTTTCTAGAAAAATTTATTTTTAATTCTACTTTCCATGCTTATATAAAAATTAATTTTTACACATCATTAATTTTAATAATATATAATGGATTAAATATATGAATCACTATATTAACATTATTTAATAATTATCATTTAATTTTTATTCACAATTAATAGATATCAGGGTATATTTTTGTCACTACGGTAAGGGTTAATTCTGTAAATAATGGGGTTATACTAATAGATAATGCTTCATGAAACACTAAAAAATCTATGAATTTTACTCGATTAGTGCATACCAACTCAAACTCACATTATCATCCAAATATGTATTATTATTTCCTATATACCTTTAATGTTTAATTATTTTACTTTATTGTCATCAGTTTACAAAAGAGTTCAACTCCCCATGTTTATAAATGGAGAGCCCACCCCCTCACTTATTCACAAACATGTACAAACATATCTTTACTAAAATACACCCAAATAAATCTCAAATATCATTCCCATGACTTATAATTCTGTTACACTAAAAGGAAAAAACTAATAATGAATAATTTATAATCCAAAAGATGATATCCATGGAAGAGGTAGATTTCAGGACCTAATTATTTCATGTTTCATTATTCTTCCACATCATTTATATCTACTATAATATTAATAATATTAATAAATAATTATATATTATATAATTAATTGTTTGGGTCTATGGAACTATAAATATTTATCTCTTTTTAACCAAAAGGAAAAATAAAATGTCTCTCTTGTGTACGTGTAGCCTCCAAAAAGGGAAGTATTTAATTTTTCATCACTACCATTCATATATGGTTATATAGAAATATTTAATAAATAAATATAATTTTTAATACATAATTACTATTATATAATGATAAAATATTTTTGCCTATATTTCATTCCCATGATTAAAAAATAAAAATGTATATCATTTATATGTGACAATTGCCACATGCATGAGTTATGTATTTCATTTTTGTTGACTAAATAATATGGATGGTTATAAAATATAATTAAATTTATGTAAATATAATTAATTATTAACATTCACGATTTTTATGGATGTTTTACCATGGTGAAAAGACCAAAACCGTCGAATCAAAACATGCATTAAAAGAAGAGATGTTAACACAAAAATAATTGATCTTAAAAAAATTATAATTAAATCTTTAAAATTATTATTTTTAAATGATATAAATTAATATATCATAAAATATTGATAATATATATATGAATAATAAATATAAATTATTTATACTATATGTTGGAATGCGTCCAAATGGATGATAAACCAATATAAGGTTTTATTTTACAATCATACTTTAATTTGGGATTATTGATTGTAACATTTTCTTGAGGAAAATTATATTATATTTTTTTAAACTCATCAATTTTTTCAAAAACTATTATTTCTATATTTGTTTCATTGTGACTTACATTTTTCAGTATTGGTACATATACCCACACAAAGAACATTTATTAGAAAACTATCCTTATATTTATTTTTTAGTCAAGAATATTTATCTTCCATTCCTGTACTATTTATAATATTTTAACAATTTTTATATTTATAATACAATTATTTTTTCTGTTCATTATAAAATAAATTTTCCATTTTTACAAATTATTAAAAATGAATCATATTAATTTTTTCTGGTATAAGTCGCTTTTGAAACCATGTACAAAAGAAAGGAAAAAATGTTATTTAACGCTTACGAGTTGAATGTCCTTACCCATTATCGTAAACATTATAATTTATAAAAACGATTTTCTATGATTAAATATTTTTTTTGAATAAAATATATCTCTCATTAACTTATATAATTTACATTTTATACAAAATAGAATTTTTTTTATTATCTAAAAAATTATAATGTATTTTATTTCACATAGGTATATTTTTCATCATCTAAAAAAAATTTCTTACTTAAGAATACATTATTTTATATATTTTACTATTGTGAAAGGTTTATAAAAAAACATCAACACACCACTATTTAAATATTGTGAAAATATTTTTTGAAATGACTTTTAACTCCATTTTTTGTGAAAACATAAAAAATTTAATAATAATTTTTTTCAATGATTCGCTTAATTTTTCATAAATAATTTCTAAAAGGATTTAATTTTAAAAAAAATTAAACAAAATTATGCTCTTCTTTTATTCCTTAGTTATTAATGGTTTATAATACCTTTTACAAAATATTATTTATTATAGTTTCTCTATCTGTCTCCATTATTTTATTAAAATTATTTTTTCCCTTCATGTTGGGGTTCTATTATCTCATCTACATATTTATAATAATTTATTTTTTCAATAAACCATAAAATAATTGATATATTTAGTTTTAATTGAAGAAATAATACTGATAAATTTATTCCACCATCTTGGGAAATATTCATGTTCTGTATACATGGTCAGGTATGGTAATTTTATTGTTTTTTATGGCATATTGGAGACAAATTGTATCGTTCCTCTAATACATTTGTAATTCATTATACATGTGTATATGATGGGTGGGGTTTTTTATATACCCTTTTTTCATCGATTAGTTCTCATTATATAAATAAAAATTCTTATCCAAGTGTACGTCTTCCAAAATAATTTTGTTTTCTATAAAGAGTACTTTGATGGAATGAAGGATGACATAACCCAATTTTTTAACAGTAAGATCATGATGTGATGGAAAGGGTCCCAGAATGTAAAATCAGGGTGTCAAATCTTGTGTATTATGATATCATTCATTATAAATTCCATAATTTTGAAATCAGTTTTTTTTCATGTGATTTTATTATCCATGAATTTATTTTAGTCAGGATTTATTAAATATATTGTATATTAATTTATTATTTATTTCATATTTTATTGATTTATGTTTCCATGATACCATGTATTTTATGTAAACCCTTTTTTGGTATTTGATCTCAAAATTTTATTTGTTTTTTTTTTCACTGGGTTATCAGTTATGTGCCTCTGAAATATCTCAATGCTGTTCTAATTAGAATAATAATTTTAAAACATAAATTATAATCTATGTTTTATGTTTATAATATAATATGAGAATCAATTTTTTATCGAGTATCAAATAACTAAAAATATGGTTAATGATTTATTATGTAATATCATTAATTCTGTTTCCATATAAAAAATTAGTAACTAGGTCTAGGTTACTAGATTTTGGGATGTTATAGTTGGAATCAATGCAATTTTAGTCGAAGCCTTTGGAATATGTTTTTTGAAAAAAATTGTTATCCCAGAAATTATTATAAACCCCTTTATTATTTAATATCTTATTAGTATTTTTATATTTTTTCCTTATATTCATATTAATTATGTATAATTATTTGTATTAAATTATTTACTGATGGAACTTCATGTGATTAATAGAATATTCATCAACGTACATAATAAATTTTGGTATTTCCCTCTTCGTAAATTCTACGAGGATGGTGCTAAAGATGAGAATAGTGTGACTATATTATTAATATTGACATAGGTTTTGACCAATAACCATTATGGTATATAAAAAAATTATTTTCTTATAGGATGAATTAATGTTGGACCGCTTCTTGTTGTAGAAACCTCTATACATTGTTGGAACAACTAATCTATTTACTTTTGAACAATGGATTGGGTCCCTTTACAAGATATTATATCTTCTTAGAAATACAGAATTAGAGCAATTTATAACACTATTCTATTGATTAAAATTAGATATTGATCAATAGTGATCATTTATTCAATATAAAAAGGAGGAGCATGAGATATGGATAAAATGATTGAATAATTTTATCATGATATCATTTAAGTAATATTTTTATGGAGTTTAAAGAACAAATATATCATGGTAGTTCAGTTTTATAGATAGAATAAAGGGTAATGTATTTATAACTATGAGAACATATTAATGAGATAAGAAATGAATTCAACATAATACATACAATAAAAGAAAAGTAATATTGTCCATTTATCTATTGGGAATAATAGAAGCCTCTATAGGGTACTAGTCTATCAAAAAAACTCTTCATATGACTATATATTATATATTCTCATCAAGGTAAAGAATAAACTCTAAATGTAGTATAATTTAAATTCAAATAAATAGAAGATAACGATTTGTAAATGGAACCGAAAAAATAGATGATGTGAATTAGAATAAGTGAATTATGGAACACCCAATATGTGCTATTTTGGGAAGGAACCATGCCTGTACATTTCGAAATGGAATTGGAGTTTACTACATGCATGAATATAGGGGCCCTCCCTCCCATTAATGTAGTGAAATAAAAAAAACCACCAATATATAGTGTTTTAACTATAAGGATATGAGGAACTATTTTAACTAATTCCCAAATCATTATGTTAATTTACCCTAAGATAGGTTGATAGAAGGAGCCCAAGCTTATACAATTTCTTTACCTAAATTTCAATTCTGTTATGTTTATATAGTTGTTACATTTACCATAAAATCATGGAAATTGTTTTTATGGATTTACACACTATTTTATATTTTTCATTTCTATTGAATAATACAATGAAACACTAAGGATATAGTTATAGAGTATAAATCATTATGGGATTCAATTTTCAAATAGAATATATTGACAGTCCTTTATTAAGATAATAAATATTCCCTAGATCAAAACATTGTTTTTATACCTATCATTTCATTTTATAATCCTAATTTAAGGGTTTAATTAACTAACATGATTAAGGAACTATTAGATAATTTGTAAAATAATATCCTCAAAATCCCCATTTTTGTTTTATTATGAGGTTAAAGGCATGAACAATATCTTAGCATTCTTTTTTGGACCTTATGATTCAATATATATTTATATTCACACCTTGGACCTGAAAAATTCATTAGGGTAATTCAATATATAGAATTTTTAATGAATGAATCTTGAAAAAATGATTAAAACATAATCAAATTCTAAAATAATATTTATAGAATGGAAAAAAACTGAAATATTACCCCAAATTTATGAACTCAAAGGTAAAATATTTCCTCAAACATCAACAAGTGGAAGATATATTTTTCAATTCTTATGTGAGAAATATATGTAAAAAAATAATGGTACGAATCTCAAAATTTGTTCACTTTTATTTTTACTATAACAGTACATACACAGTTTTATAAAAATTTAATAATGATATATTAATATATGTAATTGTAACTTAAAAATTAATTATCAAGATAAGATTTATAAGCTATTATTATATTTATATAAAGAATAATTTTTTTTCTAGGTGGAAAATAAAATCATAACGTCAAAATTTATTTATTATCCGAGAATATAAGACCCTCGGTATTTTAGTTTGTATTTTCAATTAAATAAATATTATGATTAATAGCCCGTACAACATACCACATTGAACCAAAATAAGTCGTGAAAAATTACAATTTCAAGAATAATAAATCATTTGTAAATAAAACTATATCAATAATATATGATATAAAATTTTTAATATTTTTTATAATTGATGAAATTCAATACTTAGAAATTTAATAATTTTTGGGATATTATAAAAATCACACATTATTAAAAGGGTAAAATTATCAAAGAACTGTTCTTTGATGTATTATTTATTTTTATAATTTATAAATTATAAATGTCCTAAATTATTTAAATAATAAATTAACACTTAATTAATTATTAATTGGAAAAAATAAGATTGTGGATATATGAATTTTTAAAATCCATTTCTCTATATAATTTAGTTTTGTTTATAATTTATATTTAAATTTAAAAGATAATTATATATATTTTATAAAAAAATATTTTATTTGGAATTTATTTTTGAATTCATAGTCAAAATTATCTTAGAGCTAATTATTAAGATTCTCTTGAAATGGTTGATTTTTTTCGAACAGTGAAAAAAAATATTTCTACAGATATCATCATTTTGAAAACATAATCTTGGTATAAAAAATGGAAAAATAGTTTATGAAAATATTTTCAGAAACTAAATATAAATTCAATAAGTTAAATAATGAATTTTATAACATTATTCTCTATTTAAAGATCCATGTTTTTTATTTTATAATATAAGTATTGTTTTATTCTAATAAATGAACTATATTTACCAATTTCATTAATTGAATAATTAAAAGGATAAATTTCGTTTTAAATTAGTTTTGAATCCATATAGAAAATCATTGGTAATTCATAAACCAATTAGTATCATGAAATTAAAAAATTTCCATGATTTTGGGGTAAAACCATCTTTTGGATTAAAAAGATTCTAAAAAAATCTCACAACTTGAAATGGAATATTTTAAAAAAGTATCCATATTTTGAATCAAAATTTTAGAATTATGTAATAATGATCATTTCATTTTTAGTTATAATTTATAGTAACTATGGTAAAAGTTTGTTACAATGGTATAGATTTATGTGGATATTTATGGGGTTAATCTAAGATATAATGCTACAAAGTAACAATAAACATCCTAGATTATATATCATTATTGTATTTAAAACTATTACTAGACTTATATTATATTTTGGGATTATTTTGGGAAACATTTCATTCATAGTGAATTTATTTTACTTTAAATTTATATGTAGTTATAAATGTCTCACTTCCTCTACATATAAAGGGGAATCTGAATCCTCACACATTCACATGTATTAAGAACCTTATCAAAACAAATTTTAATGAATCTAAAATCACAGTTATCCTCCCCATGTGATAGAGGTACATTTCTCACTAAATAACTATTAAGAAGATATAACAGTGTCCATTTCATGCCATTTCTTCTATTACCTCGATAATATATATTATAAACTAAATATAATAATAATATAATTATATTTAATATTATATAATTTAATTATGTTCATGTTTCGACATTTATTATCTTCATTCCATCCTTTGAAAAATACAAATATCGCTAGTGTTTATGTACAGACGATTACCTATCCAAAGTGACTTATTTCATTTTAAATCATATCCTCACATGGGTTTTTATATATATTTATTTAGTAAGTTGAAATTATAATTATGAAACAATTCTGGTGATATAAATATAAATCATTATCTTCCTTTCATTCTCTCTACCTATTAAATATTTAAAATGTCAAACATTCATATATGAAAACTACCTCCTTAATGAATGGTGTATTCAATTTTTCATAAATATCAAATATGGAATGTTATAAAAGTTTATTTAATGTATAAATATCAAATATATTACATTATTAAAAAATTTAATGTAATTAATACATGACAAAGATGCAAGGACTAGAACCTATGAATTAAACATGCATGATAAATAGAATAATTAACACATAATAGTTGATTTTAACAATCAATTATTAGAAAATGGATAAAATGAATTTATAAATAAATGTTATACATAAAGAATGATATAAATATTTTTATTATATAGATTTATATTAAATATAATGTTATTATATTGAATATTGGAATGTTTTGGACAATACTAGAGTCCAGGGGTAGGGTTTATTTTAAAAGCCATGTTTTTTGAATTATGTATTTTTAAATTTATGTTAGATGAATAATATTCTATTTATCTCTAAAACATTATTTATATTATTCCCATTTGGTTATTTATTTGTTTTTAAATTATTATTTATATTTTTCTTTTTCTAGAATTCAAACACACCAAAAATAATGTTTATAAGAAAATATAAACTTATATTTTTTAATTAGGTATCCTTTCATTCCATACCCATATTTATTCTAACATTTTAATATAATTTTTTTTTCTAAAATACGGTAATTTTTATGGTTAATTCCTATGTTATATAACCTTTTTAAAAATATTAAATTAGTTTTCTCAATATTTTTCATACATTCACTTTTTAATCTCTTTATTAATATAGGAAAATAATATATCATTAAAAATAACCTCAAGACCACCTTTTCTTATCATCGTGAAAGTTATCCATTTTTTAAATTCTTTTTTATAATACCATATTTTTTTAATTAAATTTATTTTCTCAATATTCAATGGACTTTTTATTTTATATTATAATAAAACTACATTATTTTTCAAATAATTTTGTAATGGAATATCATTTCATTTATGTATTTTGTTATTCCACATAAAAAATTACATAATCATACTTTAGATTATATATTTCATTATTATTAAATATTTTGAATATATTATTTTAAATATTATTTTTAACGCCTCATGAAAAGAGTTATGGAAGTGAATTTTAACATTGATTTTGTACACATGTTAAAAAAGAATTTATAATGTTCATAACAATATTTTTTATTCATTTTCCTGTCTAATTTTTCAAATACATGTTCTTACTAAAAAACTTATTTTTGATGAATTTATAGTCTCCTTTCATCGCTTACTTATTTATTTATTATACCACATTTTACAAACACTAATTTAGTCAAAAAAATCATTATACATAATTATTTTGACATTATTGATCTCTTTAAGGTTAATGTTATTTTTTATGATGGATTAATTTAGAATAATTTGAATTTTGACTAAAAATAATAATAATTAATATATATATTGTAAATATAAAGTTGATTTCTATTAAATTGACTCTATTTATTGGAGAAATAATAATAATGTGTATATGTGATTAGGTATGGTTGTTTATTTATTTTTAAAGCATATTGGTGATGAATGTATTAATCATTTAATACATAGGAAAGTAAATGGACATTTCTAATTTTTTGGGTGGGATCCATTATATCCCATTGATGCATAATTTAGTTCACTTTTGACAAACATTAATGGGTAAACTATTGAATTTATTCCCAAATAATTTTGATGTATTTTCATTGGCCATTGATGCTATATTTGATGGAATTGAAAGTGTTGTTTTTGATAAAATCTTGATGTCTGGGAACAAGGCCTTAACGGTAGGATCATGATAAAATAGATCATGGATTAAGATGTCTGAAAATATCTATTATGTAATTATTATATAGTTATTATTTTCCTTGTGATTTTATTTCCTAGGAATATATTTCATATTTTTTTATTAAATATATGGAATTCCTATTTATTTTTCACTTCGACATATATTTTATGTCTTATGTATCATTGATAAATTATTCTTAATGAATACCTTTTTAGGTATATAAGAAAAACAATTTATTTTTTTATTCCCGAAGGTATCAGGAAGGGATATGTAAATATTCTCTAGGGTTTACTAATAGAGAATATTTTGAATAGTTTATAGTTTTTTATTCATATTTTCAATGTAAAATTAAAATCATATATCTAAATAGTCTACTAATACTACTAAATCATTCCAACCATTTGTATGGAATATCTTGTATCATATACAAATGTAATAATGTATATACCACCTCTGTGAAAATGGAGTCACAGTTTTTAAACATATAATCATAGTTTAAACAAAATCCTCTAAAATTATTCATCGAGGTGTATTTTTCAATAATTTTAACATCCTTCTTAAAATGTAACATAGAGATGGATTATCTATAATGTCAAAAAGATTATATTAAAACACTAACCCAATTATTTAATACTTTTAATTAAAATAATTCATACATTATATTATAGTCTAGTTTAGCAAAACAATCCTCTATGATTTTTTATAAATTAATTTAGAAAGAAATGATTGCAATTTTGTTACTTTCTTTAGAAATGTTGACTTTCTCACCAATCATCTGATTCATTATCATGCACTTAAAATAATTCCAAATACATATTACAAGAGTATAACCTCACTCTTAGTTCCTTTTTAAAAAATTTATAGGAAGAACATTAAACATATTTTTAATAAATATCACTTCATCAACAAATTTTAACACGAATTAAAAATCATATAGTAACTATGTTGACAAAACATATGACCTTAAATCAATGGGTATTTCAATCCTTTAAAAAATTAAATACTAAATCCATGTACATATTCATATTAAAGGTTAATGACTTTCCTCAACCCTTTATTTAAAATCAATGAAAATTTCAACTTGGGGTCTTCTCTCTCACAATCCATCCCGAGTCAACCCTGAACAGGTACCCCATGCTAGTTTGTAGCATGGCCCGAGTGGCATTTACAATCCTCATAGGCTAATAACCAAGGCCGAGCATCCAATATTAACCATTGGGAATGATTTTCCCCATAAAAAAATATAAAAAATAAATATAAAGAATGATGATAAAAATAAAACCAGTTGCATAATGAATGTGAAGTCGAACATACCTTCACATGACCTTCCAAGTCACCACGCATCAAAAATTCATCCATGCTATAATATTGGGAAACTCATCCAAGAGGACATTAGAAGTGGTAACCTAAAAATGGAATGAAAAAATATGCATGAGCCTTAAAAATGATCAGTAGGATTTCCAGGATAAGCCATAGAAACCAGGAATATCACTTCCCAAAGAAATCCAATTACAAAAGATTGAAATACAGTTATAAAAGTTGGTTTTTCACATTTTAGAATAAATAAAATGGTTTCCCCATTCAGAAATCTATCATATGCTAGAGGCTATTTAAAAAAACCATTTTTCATTTTATAAACATAATCCAAAACAAAATATATCAAAGATGGGTTAAAATGATATTGGTAAACATTGAAAGCTAGAAATAAACATGTATGATAGAAAGTAAACAAGAAATGTAAATAAATGAGTGAACATAAAATATCCTAAAACCCCTAGAAGATCCCTATACGTACCCAATTTTGGAACTACCTGCCAGAGTATGGTGATGCTCATATGTCTATAACCAACTAGTCGCCCTATAACTGACTCATCCAGTGGAAAATCCCCACTTGGATAGCAACCAATCCAGGGGATACCAACCCATCTAATCAGGGTTGATCAGTAATTATCACTCGATCATCTAAAAGATTCCCATGAACCCAAGATGATTTTAATAATACTTTTTTATTAGGAGGGCCTCGCATGCATGACTCATATCACCACACTTGCCTACCCCAAACACGAACACCAATATATGATAAGCCCTAATGTGTATCCCTTCTATAAAGGTTCCATATATTTATATACATACATTTAAAACCACATGAAGGAGAAAAATGGGCCGCCATACTATTTAAAATTTATACCATTTTATAAAATGCTCTAAGTTTCCAATCAGGCATACACTTTCGCCAAAACAAAATCTTCTTTCAAAGTTAGTACAAACATTTCCCTTGGGATGAAAGTTCTTAAAAATCATTTATATCAACATTTCAAAATACATTTACCCCAACCATCACACCAATACTTATTTTAAATTTACAAATCCTAATGAGCCCTTAATCAAACATTCACCAAATCCCACACCAAGAGCCAAACATGCACACAGTTTCAAATGCCGACACAAAAAAACATTCAAGGATAAAAGGAAAAAACCATGACTAATACATTTAGTCCCATGCTTTTAAATGTCATAATTAACCCCCATCCTCTACAAGCTGAAGAGAATTGTTTGGGAACCATGTTTTTTTAAACACCATTTTATGTCACCATATTCATTTAGAGGCACATCCATGTGTGCTCCTAGTGCACCCATGGATGTGTCAGCATATAATGATGCATAACACATCCAAAATTATTCCCAAAAACCAATTCCATACAACACAATTTTCATTAAAACCATCGCCACTCACCCACATTATTTTAAAATAACACAAACCAAAATATTGAAGAAATTAAATCATTACCAAAGTGTTTTAACACAATAACCAAACCATAACATATGAAAATCATATACACCAAACCAATATTAGTAACGTACAATGTCATTACAACATAAAATTGGCTATAAACTTCATAAAATAACCAACTCTGCATTAAATGAACAAAGTCAATTTGAATAAGCTTCCTATGTACCACAAACCTAGGTAAATTGTGAACAGCTCATTTGAAAATTATTTTTAGAAATCCAAATAAAATCAAAATTAGTATAATAACATAGAAAAGGGTTCCATTGAGCTTCAAAATATTGTTTATAAATTTATTTATAATTGAAAACATCAAATGAAAGGCATTAGGAATGAAAAATGTGGAAACGCCTTCCTGAAACCAAGAGCAGACCCAATGAAACTCCAACGGAAAGTGGAACAATCCCTCACAGACTAATTGTACATGCTTAGTAGTGATAAATGAACACAAAACACAATTTAGGTGTTAGGGTTTCAATTAATTATAGAAAAAACCCTAAAAATTAATAGGCAACCCAACATGGAGTGTACCCACCGGAGATGGAGAAGACCAGAGAGGTGAAGCCGGTGAAACGTAATATAGGGAGTCACTGGGTTTGTTGTGCTACTTGTCGAAGGGTGAGCACAGGTTAGAGAATGGAAGAGGTGATAACAAGGGGAGGGGTGCACTAAGGAGGGGTGGCTTCAACTGGAGTGGGAGAATGGGGTTGGATGGCTGGAAACTGAACAGGGCGCAAAAGACCGGAGTGGTGGGAGGCCGAATCATGGGAGGTCGGAATGGAGACGGATAGAATGGGAGTGGTAGAAGGTGATTTTGGTGCTGGGGGGTCAAGGCGAGGTGGCTGCTGTGAGTATGAGGGGTGAGTGTGGAGGGGTCTGGGTGCACACCACTTGAATGAGGGGTGAGGCCAGATGTGCGGGAGGTCGAGGGGACCAACATGGGAGATAGAAGAGGTTGATCGCGGGACGGATATAGTAGGGCAATGCAGTGTTGGCGGATGAGGGAGGAGGTGGCTCGCACAGCTGGGAGGGGGATCCTGGGAAGGCACACAGTAGATGAAGGGAAGGGGTTGCATCAATATTAGGTTAGGTTTATTGTTTTTTTATTACAATAGTAGTATTAAATTAATAAAAATAATAATAATAATACAAATAATAATAATACAAATAATAATAATAATAAAAATAAAAATAATAATAATAATGACAATAATAAAGATAATAATAATAAAAATTAATATCAAACAAAATAATAATTATAAATTTTTTAAAAATAATTAAATAAATACAATAATTATAATATTAAGTAGAAGGTGTAACTTCCTAACTCCTTCGCTGGCTGTGCGGCTACCTCTAATCGCCCAGTGACTGCGCATAGGTCCGAAGCCCAGTAAAAATAATAAATGAAAATAATTTGAATCCATGACCTATCCCGAACCTTGGTGAAAGACCCCAGAGCCAAGAATTAATAAAAAAATAATCTCATAAATTGGGGTGTGACAATTCTCCCCACCACAGACACTTTCTGCCACCAGAAAGTCACCCATCCGAATGATATTCAAAAGAAGAATCCATGTCTGATTGAAACTGAAGTAAACACCAACACAATAGAATAGAAGAACTTGAGAGGGTTCTCCCCACCACAAAAACTCAAATAGTGATGAAATTTAACACCAAAACATACCATACCGAGAAGGGGGGCCGACGTAGGAACTCTGAACCAATCCAAACTACCTTCTATAGGGCGATCAAAAAACACCTCTGTTAAACCATGGAACTCTTGATCCAGAGCAAAAACCCTAAATACTGGAGAAAACTCTCCAAGGAGAACATAATCCGAGTAGTAAACTTGAGCATAACTACAATCCTTGACTCCTTCATATGAACTTAGATATCCAAACAAACACCACTAAACAAAGAATAACCCATAGAAGGGCCAAACACACTTTTAAGGAAAACACAAAATTCCAAAAACCCTAATGAGAAAAAAAAATCTATGTGGATTACAATAGAACTTTTTCAACATAAATTCACAACAATACAATGATCTTAAAACAACATCAAAACTTTAACAACATAAAAACAAGAATGAAAAGAAATTAAATGTTCCTCTATCGAAACAGAACACAAAAACTGAACCGAGGTGTCGTGTACCTGGAAACTCCTTACTATCTGCGAGCATCACCCCAAGACCTATGGTTGGTTCTTTGGTGGATGAATAATCTCCTACCTCAAAATCTTGAATTTAATCCTCTAGTCACAACATCTTTTTCAGGTGATGCTTCCTTCAAAACTTCATTAGATGACCCAGACACCCGCAATGATGACATGAATTTGGTTGGATGCAACACGATTGCTTTGTGTGCCCTGAACGTCCACAATGATGGAAAACCATTGAAAGGAATGACGGAATTGAATCCAAAACCACTAAACAGAACTCATTAGAAGGAGGTCCCTCTAACACAACCTAATCACCACATGGGAAACCTTCATGACAAACTTTATACGCTGGATTTCCGACCATCTGTGCTTCGAAGACCAACTCCTGTAAGAATGCCTCATCCACCATCTTCTCAAAATGATAATCCTCAAAAGGGAGTACATGCTACATGATCTCAAGAAAAATACCCCTGATGAAGAGTGAAGTCTTAACCAAATCCTACGATGCTACCTCCACTAACAAGGTCACAAGCTCATTGAAATGGTCAGCATTAGGCTTCACCGTCTTTTGACCTTGTTGAATATGCATGATTTCATCCATTTTATTCATCTTCTCATCTTTAGGTATGAACTTTCAATCAAAGAAATATTTAAATACATCCCATGTCATCCCATATTTCATTGATGGAGGGGAAAAAAAATCCCATTCTTATAGAGCTAGAACTTCAAATAGAGCCAAAACGGCACACACTCTAACAATTTTAGGAGTTCACAGTATCCTAAAGATGTTCTCGACCTATCCAAGACACTATTCTTCCTCTAATGGCCCCCAATCAACATAATGGTCATGAAAAATCTTAGAAGAACCAAAAACTAGGAAAGACTTATTAAAAACCTGGGGGACCTTTATATGAATCATTTTCTAAACAACCTATAAAACACAGAGCCAAAACTAATATCAAGCTGAAGAAACACCATTGAAATCGGCTACATCAAAAAACAACCAACTCAAAAAAAAAATACAAACACATCCCCAAATTCCCTTTTCAATATCCCACTTACATTTTAGATTTCAAAACTACCTTCTTTTAAGGACACTTTCCTAACCAAATTAAATTTCAAAAATCATTTCTCTTTTTTATAAATCACCTTACATAAACAATGTCAATCCTTTAATTCCAAGTACACACTCTCGTAATCTCATAAACTGTTGCACATTTCTTCATATGTTTTCATGAATATGCCCCATAATGTACTTCCCATGCATTCCCTCACATGTGTAAATGTTCATAAAGAGTACCCAAGGTTTCACCAAAACCATTTATCTACTAATTCCAACAAAACACCATATTTTTTAAAAATAACATTGTGTTTTAAAACCCATTTCATGAATTATGATCCATTTAAAAGGAATCATTGTCATTTCAATGCCCCCTTTTTATTTTCAAAATAACATTTACACCAACAAAAACCATGAGAACACTCAACTTGCTAGAAACTACCAGAGTGAGGGACTAGTAGACATGCTTTACCTGGCGACATGGTTGTGGGACATGCCCCTAGTAAGAACCAACAACTAGAAGCATCTTACACTATGTACTCGGACTCTATATGGGTCACTAATCCATTTGAAATCATGATATAACATCCTCTTGTCTCTGTTATTATACCTCAATCTAAAACAAACTAGAATGGGACAAATATTCAATTCCCAAACTCCCCCTGGCGACTCGAGGTTTGGAACTAGCGAGGGATAATGAAGTTCTTCCCATACCTACCTATCAATTCTCGACAGTCCTAATATCCATCTATCAGACACCCCAAAAAACATGAACCTTCCATTAATACAATTTTTTGACAAACCATCCGGGGTCGACCATGAACCAGTCACCCGAGTTAGTCGGCGACATGACCCGAGAGGCATTCCTGATCCCCAAAGGCTAGAAACCAGTGTCAGGCATCAAATATTAACCCTTAGGAATGATTTTCCTCTAAACAAAAGATAAAAACATAAATAAAAGATAATAATTAAAATAAACCTTGCAGCAGAAAAAAATGTAAAACCAAATATACCTCCAAGTGGCCTTCTAGGTCATCACCCAACCAAAATTTGACCATGATCTTATATTAAGAAAATCAGCCAAGAGAACATGAAAAAAAGGTAACTTGCAAATTGAATGATAAAATATGTGTGAGAATTGAAAATATTAGTAGGATTGACAAACTAATCCAAAGAAACCATGAATCTCACTTCCTAAAAAAATCCAATGACACAGGTTTGAAATAAAATTATTAAAGTATGGTTTTCACATTTCAAAATAGGAAACATGTTTTCCCATTTATAAATCCAGAAAACACTACATTTTAATTCTATAAAACCAACTTTCATTTTATATACCAAAAGAAAAACAATAGATACCAATGTTGGGTAAAATGATACAATTAAATAGGGAAGCATGAAATAAACTAGTACGATAGAAAGTAAACAAGAAATGTAAATAAATTAGTAACCATGGGTAATACTAAACATACCGAGAATATCATTGGATGTACATAATTTTAAAACCACATACCAGCATATGTTGAAGCTCCTAAGTCTATAACCAATCGGCTGCCTTTAACTGACCCATCTAGTGGCAAAGCCCACCTTCCCTAATAACCAATCTAGGGTGTACCAACCCATCTTGATAGGTTTCATAATCAACTGTCACTTGATCACCTAAAATAATCCCATGAACCCATGGTGATAATAATAATGTTGTTTATGTAGGAGGCCCTCACACCTGTGACTCATCTCACCGTAGTTGCCTACCCCAAGCACAGACACCAATATACGATTACCCTTAAGGGATATCCCCCTATAAAGGTGCCACTTATTGAAATACATGCATGTCATATCACATGATGCTTCCAACCGGGCCACCAAAAAATTTAACATTTAAACCATTTCATAGAATTCTCAATGTTACAAACTGGGCATACACTTTCTCCAAAACACAATCTTCTTTAAAAGTTAGTAAAAACATTAGCCTTGGGTAAAAAGTGTCAAATGAACCTTTATCTCAACATGACGAAATACAATTACCCAAAACATAATAACAATATCACTTTTAAATTTATAAATCCTAATTATCCCTTACGAAAACATTCATCAAAACCCACACCAAGAGCCAAACTATCACATAGTTTCAAATGCACACACCAAATCATTTTTCAATTCTAAAAGAACCAAAACCCCGAGGAATACATTTAAATGAATCCTTTGAAAATTCACAACATACCCCCATCCTTTAAAATCAGAAGATGCATTTTTTGTAACCAAAATTTATTTTTGAAAAACACAATTTTATTTCTCCATATTCATTTAGAGAAACAACCATGTGTGCATGTAGTGCACCCAAGGATGTGTCAACATTTAATGGTGCATCACACATCCAAAAGGCTACCCAAAAACAATTTCCATAAAACACCATTTTATTTAAAACCATCACCACCCACCCTATTTATTTCATAATAACACAAACCAAAAAATTGAAATTATTAAATCCTTAGCAAAATGTTTTTCATATTAACCAAGAAATAACATATCTAATACATACACACCAAACCAAGGTCAGTAACCAAAAATGTCATTGAAACATAGAAATGGCTATAAATTTCATAAAATACTCAAATATTCATTAAAATAACAAAGAAAACTTGATCAATCTTCCTAGATACCACAAACATAGGTAAATTATGAAAAAATCATTAAAAACTTATTTTTAAAAGACCAAATAAATTCCAAATTACTATAATAACTTTGACCAGTGTTCCATAGATCTTAGAAACTAGTTTATAACTTAATTTAAAATGGAATGCATCAAATTAAATTATTTAGGAATGAAAAACATTGAAACTCCTAGCTCAAACCATGTTCGGGCATGACAAAACTCTGACAAAAGGTAGAAAAAATACTCACGGACTAATTGTGCACGCAAAACCGCGAGAAAAGAACACGAAACACAATTGGAGTGTTAGGGTTTCAATAAATTAAAAAAACACTAAAAATTAATAGGCAAACCAACATGGAATGTACCCACTAGAGTGGGAGACGACTAGAGAGGAAAATCCGGCATGGCGGAATGTTGGGAGTCACCAGGTTCAGGTGCGCCACAGAATGAAGGGAGAAGCAGGTCAGAGGGCGGAAGGGCATGAACCGAGGGAGGGGTGCAATGTGGATGGGAGGCTTAAGCTAGATTGGGAGAGTGAGGAATCCTAGCTGGAACCCGAAGAGGGTGTAGGATATCAGAGTTGTATGAGGCCAGAGCGGGGGAGGCTGGAACAACGAGGGTGTGAGTAGGAGTGGTAGAAGTTCGGTCTTGTGTGGGGTGTCAAGGCGAGGTGGTGGCCAGGAGCAATAGGGGTGAGTGCGGAGAAGGATGGGTGCACACTGTGTGTAGGAGGGATGAGGCCAGGTGTGTGGGGGGCCCAGGGGACTTGCAGAGGTGAGAGAAGAGAGCGATCATGGGCCAGATGCAGGAGGGAGAGGTGTTGCTGGGGGATGTGGGTGTCGGTGGCTCGCGCATCTGGGAAGTGAAGCCTAGGTAGGTGCGCAGCGGATGGGGGGAATGGGGTGCACTAGGACTAATCTAGGTTTTGTGTTTCATTATAATTATAATATTATTACAGTAATAATAATACAAATAGTAAAAATAATAATAATACAAATAATGATAATAATAATGAAAATAATAAAGATAACAATAACAAAATTATATTAATAAAAAAAATAATTATAAAAATTGTAATAATAATAATATAAATACAATAATAATAATATAAATAATAATGAACAATTTTCCGAATCTTGGGCCGATTGTGCGGCTATTGAAAACTGCATAGTGATCACGCACGGGTCTAAAGCAGAGTGATAATATAAAATGGCATAAATTTTAATCTAGGTCCCAGACGAGACCTTGGTGCGAAAAGTCAGATCCAAGAATTAATAAAACAAAAATAAACATAAAAATTAGGGTGTGAGATTCCCCCTTATATTGGAAGCCTGATTTCATAGGATGGTCATGCTCGAGAAATGAATTCTCCCATTTACTCTTTAAATATTAGTAAAAAACATCTCACCTTTTATTTATTCCCAAAATTATGGAATAATTAAGTCAAATTACATATGGGAAATGTGTTATCATATGTTTCATAGGAATTATCCTTTAACTAATATACTATAAGTCTATATGGTCACCCCCAATGAAAAAACAATTATGATTAACTTTAAAAAATACCTAATATAATCACTACGTTATACTAACTTTGATATTCCCAAATTATGTTCTTTTCAAATATATATTAATGATGTTTTGATAACCTTCTATCAACTTCAATAAAAACATCAAAAAGTCATTTTCATTTTAGGTTTTTATCCTTTTCATTGTATAATCATTAACCCTTGAATACCAGTTTAAACATAAACCAATAACAAATTTCTTGAGTGAATATCAATCCACAATATTATTTTTTCATGAATTATCTAAAAATATAGATTTATCAAGAATTATTAATTATTAGTAGTTTTCTTCCACATCAATTCCCACAAAAGGTATTCTCTAAAAAATCATCATGGCCTTATATTCTTCAAGTGATAAAATATAATCATTTTGATTATATATTATATATCATATACCAATTGAGATTTTACAGGTCATATATTGTAAAGTGGCACTATGATAAAAAATTAAATATTTTTCATAATTTATTAATTTAATTATCTCTATATAAATTTTAGATTTCATGATTTATTTTCATTCATACTATACCTTTAGTTACCTCTTCCATTATGCACGTCCATAAATATATGGGAATATAGTGTTTCTTTAATCGCTTCTAAATTTCATAAATAGGGTTGATACATCTTACTCACCCCAATTAAATACATTTTTTGAGGATATAATATGTTTTTAGTTCTTAAGACCTACTCCTCTCTTGGCCTTCTAGATATGTTATTCTCTGGGTATCAAATATTCTCTTTATCCATTCAACATTTTAGTTGAAATTGGATTCTTCACTATATCAATTAGAGAACATTGAATTTTATGAATCCACACAAAATTTTTATCCTCTTCCATATGATATATACATATTTTTAATCATTAATTTAAATTAAGGAAAATATTATTTTTGTGTCTATACATATTTTTCATAGCAGTATTTTTGGTACAAGGAGTCAGAGGTGATTTACCTTTGATTTCTGAAAACATATCTTATTATAAAGTCATTTTCTTGCACATTAAATAATTCTTTTTCCATTATTCATTTACCACATACTTCTTCACTATTATTGAGGATACCTCTCATTGGAAACCACTCTTGAAATTATTTTTCATAATTTATAATCTCAACCACTAAACATATCCTATTATCTATTTTTTATTGATTCCTTTTTGGAATATATCTAAATCCAATTATACTCGATACTACTGTGGATTTTTTAATGATCGATTATGTGTTCACTCTTAACCAAATGGAATAATCTTATACATATAGTTGAAGATCATTGTGAGATTTATTTTTCATCCTCTTTGTAGTGGTAGGTTCCACATTTTTTTTACTCTGAAGGCATACATCCCGTATTTTATCATTGACTACATTTTTTAGTTTTCAGCATATCTAAAAATATGTATAACAGATGTGATGGATTGGTCCATACAAACAATATTTATAATAGTGATAAAAAATTTAAAATACTTATAAACACTTTCTTAGAAGACAAATATATTCCTTTTTGATAGATTCTCCTTTTTATATGATGTATTATTTTTTAATAGAATATATTCTTTATGGATCAAATCTCCAACTCCTATCATCATGTGTTCTATATATTACATGTAAATATATTTTTTCACATATTCAAAGGTCATATTCTTGAATCCTCTAATAACACCATCAATGAAGTAAAAACCTATTTTCTTTCTGTATATACAGTTTGGCATTATTGTGAACCTAGTCATTTTTTGAGAAATTGATTTTTTTATTAGGCTCCAATTAGAAAGATTTGTTTCTTAATGTTTCCAAAACATACCCATTATGTATTTTCCAATTTTTATTATTATCTTCCATCAATATTTTTTAAAATTTTGACTTTAGCCCCCCAATTTTTTCAATGATATATTTAGTGAAATCTAATTTTTAAGGATATTGGGAAACATTTTTATAGGATATGGTTTTTTGTTGATAAAAATACCCATATATGTTTTTTCCAGTAGTTTGATTGTTATTATAAGCAATAATTCCTTTGTAATATTTTAATAGATCTTATCTTCTCATCTTCAAGGTAGATCAAGCTTTATCCACATCATGATTTTTCAATTTGATTTAAATCTAAAGGCAATGTAATCTAAGGATATTCATATAAGAATTAAAATATCTATCACTATATTCCTTTTATTTCTTTATCTTTATAGAGTTATATTCATGAATGTTTATGAATTATCAAAATTATTTTTAGTGTCCTGCACCCTTTATGATTTATTTTCAAACTATGATTTCATGAAAACTATAGTATCTATATGTGATTTTTCAAGGGAAAAGATATTATATTCAAATATATTTCAAGTCATTAAATTTTCATAATGCTTATATTTAATATTTTATTAAACCATTGTTATTTTTTATCTACATATTTGTAAGTACTAATCATTATCTTTCTAGTTCTTTTGGTATGAAAATTTCATTTTTTTACAACTTTCCTTCTATTGATTTTTTCATTTCTATAGGATCTTCAACAATCTATTGATTTCATTAATATATTTATTAGATGATCTAAATTATGTATATCCCATTATTTCCATGTATAGTTTCTATGTATTACATAACCTTAAATTAGATACTTTTGACTGATTTTATAATAAAATTATGTTAACAAAATCAACATAATTCATTTAATGAATCATATTAAATTTTGTTAACAAATGAAAAAAATACGATTTTAAGTACTAAAAACTAATGGTTTTTATAATTTGAAAATTTATTTATTTTTTTGATACTTTTCTTTTTTTCTATGGCTGGTTTAAAACTTGAATTCAGATTGGATAGGGATGGACAAAACATATTTCATCAGAGTCTTTTCCATTTCAAATTTTCTATTTATAATAATATTATAAAAATTTGAATAAATTTATATTAAATTAGATGAAACCTTTTCCTCTAATACTAATTTAATATTCCATTTAGGATAACTATAGAAACGAAGGGGCAAGAATCAGGTGATGAAATTTTTTTAATAAATTAAAAATCATCCTTAAATGTTTTCTAATTTAGTATTTAAAACTCTCTTTATAGTTAATAAAAATAGATTAATTAATTTATTACCTATAATTTAATAAAATCATGAAAATAAATTAAGGAAGTTAAATTTAGTACATTGAGTTTTTAAAAGGTAAAATCCATCTGGATAATTCTAGTACATTTTGGTTTTTATGATGTAGATGTCAAATATTATCCATTATAATCATACCACCATGTTATTGTCGGTTGTAAGAACCCAATTCTTCATTGAGGCACAAATTCCATGTTTTACAATAATTGTTAGTTTAGTTGCATAAATATGTCCTAATATAAATTCTCATTGAGGTCATATAGGGCTTGGGGGTTTCTAGGGCTTTTCTAGAGCCAAAAACCTATGTTTTGGGTGAAAACAGGATGCCACATGGTTTGGTAATCCACACATCCATGTCTATAGTTTTTTTCGAACATGGAAGTGGTTCTTTAGACGTTTTGTGCATAATTAGTAAACCATGTGGGTAACCACTGCATTATCCTCCAATCTTATAAAAACCAATGAATTATTGGACATTTAATAATTTATAATTAAATTGAAATTCTAATTTAAACCTTATTTAGGTTATTTTTTTATATTAATAGAAAGGGACCCCTTTGAGAACTCTCACCATTGGTAATTCTTGGATTCAAGGTGACTATTCCATCCAATATTGAAATCGAATTCTATCTATTGAGTTGGATCAATATAGGTAAGTTCTAAATTTTTTAGTCATTCTTCATTCATCAGATAATGGCTTCACTATTTGGATTTAGGCTAATATGCCCTAATTTCACGTTCATCATCTATTAATCTTATTTCTCAAAACCTATGTCAAATAATGATTTGAAACTGGGTGATCTATCTATAACATGCTAATTTTAGGTTATCCTACAATTTTCATTAATTTTAGAGCTATTTATGTAAATTTTCATGATGTATGCCCAATTTTCAGTTGTTTTACAAATGAAAATCACAGCCTAGAATTTATAAGAATGAACTACTCAATTAAATGGGATTTATTATGCTTACAATAGGATTTATACCATGAATTTGAATCACCCCTTGGGTATTGACATTAAGGTACCATCTGACTACTTAGCCCATGGATTCCTTTTTTCATCAAAGGTCCATTTTTATTGAACAGAGAAAAGAACAATAAGGGAAACAAGAGGAAAAAAGAAGGGTATCTATCCTAAGGAGGCCTAAAATGATGCAGGCCAAGGGAATCCCCTCAGATTAATGACATACCCTCACTATTGAAGAAATATTTGTTTGTAAAATTAGTGACTTCAATGGATTGTTTAGCTGAGAGGCAAGATGATCTTCTACCTTATTTCCTTCTCACTATGTGTGAGTGACCTTAATTCCATTGATGAGAAGAGCTATGCATTCCCTTATTAGGTATGATATTGACCATGGTATTTGACTTTTACCTTGTAAGGAGTTATGTTTAATCTTTGAGTCTAGCTCCACTTGGGATAGATTTATGTTTTTATAGATGCTCAATTTGATCCCTATCAACATAGAATTTTCCTATGCCTGTATATTTTTTCGGTTTCCCTAGTCTACCTTAAACTCTCTGATAACACTACCTCTCCTGTCATGAATGAATCCACCTCCGTGAGCAATTCCCTCTTTGCTGGAACCATTCATGGTCATATTTAAACCATCATTATGGGGGAACCACCACACCAAATGGCCATTTACCCCTAGTGGAATATGAATGAGACATATGGTATGGAACACAGAGATACCTTAGAGATGACACTTCTTGCCATTTTTTTTAAAAAGGGAACTAAATCTACAATCATGTTCTTGGTCCTAGTGATGATGGACCGCCCAATTGACGGATTCCCATCATATTTCTCCATGTTCCTTTCATTCCATAAAAACCAACACAATACATTGAGTATTATGGAACGATCTGGCCAATTCGTGCCCACATTTTCCATCCACTGAAACCACCTTTCTATGAACGGTTTATGCAGATTATCCGGTGAATCATACGCTGTAAACTCAACTAAAAAACATCATAATTCCTATGCCCATTCAACTTTATTGAAAATGTGGTTTTCATCCTATTCACTTCTACTTATGAAACATTTACAACAGGACGCGATGCTAATTCCCAAACTCTTGATGCTGTCATAAGTGGGATTGGAATTGTTTCTGATCTGTCTGATTAGGAAGCAATATTAGGAAGGGATCATGTTGCACCAAACCTCCAAGATCTATCTATCGCTTTTGTTATGATGGTTAGAAATCCTTTTAAAGTCCCATGAATTAAAATTCCCCAAGGAGAATGGAGAAAAAACACACTTATTATATTCTAAGTTGGTGCTTATACGATTAAAAGACTCTTTCTTCAACGCGTACAATTCCATCGAGATGATGTTGGGGAAGTGACTCATTTCATTGAAAGAAATGGTAGGTGTAGGGTAGCCTGGGAACCCTAACACCTCTGTTTTCCAATTTTCGATCTAGAACTAGATGTTCCCCTCACATGTGAATTGATATATAAATCAAATTAATAATTTGGTTTATTAATAGATTTGTAAATGATATGAAGTAAAGGAATGAGATTTATAAAATGATTCAATTTCCTTAATATGTCATTATTTTATTAAGCTTATTTTCCTTTCTTTGGAATTTCTCATGAGAGTAAATAGAGGCTATTCCATGAATTGGATTACATGTATTGAAATGCTTTAAATAAATTTTAATAAGAAATGTAATAGCTTTCTTTGTTTGTGATGTTTGTTATGTTGAAAATTCACACATGAGCAATTGGAATGGTCCAGCCTTATGATGTTTTAAAATAACATAGAACACCTATTGTGTTGTGATAGATATTGAATACTCTTGGTTTTAACCTTGTCATGTTAAATTAAATTTTTAATTTTAATTGGATTTAAGAAATTTTTAATATAATTGGATGAATCCAGGATCTAATTGGAGGATTAAATGATTGGAATCAATGGAATGAACTTATTTATTCCTTGGGGGAATCATGGATCCAATTTAAGGATGTTGTGTATAGACTCAATAGCTTGAACCTATTTATGCATTGGGTGAATCATGGATCAAGTTGAACGATTCCATGGATAGACTCAATGGATTGATCCATGATTTATATGTTGATAGGATCATTGATCCATATAAACTAATCCATGTAAGGACTCATTGAGTCTTAATTTATATGCCAATTCAATCATAGATCCAAATGAAGGCTTCCATTGACAGACTCAAAAACCAAATTTGGCCTTATACGCCACGAGTGATACACGGGGCTTCCATAAAGGACCTCCAATGATAGAATCATAAGGAATGAATTTTACCTCTCCTATAGAGATACTGGGATCCTAATGGGTTCATTAGTACAGGCTTATAGGTTGTTTTTGGATACTATACATAAACGATTCAATAATTGTGACATAGAAATGTCAAGGATGGGCATAGATTGATATCATACCTAGAGATATAACCGAATTATATCATAGGAATTTTAGGGATGGGATGAGGTTAAAAAATGAATTAATAATAAAAAACTATATGAAATTTATTCTAAAAAACAATATTGGAATCAATCTCGACACATATGATTATAGATGGCTTGTTTAAGAATCTATTTGGGATGTTAACATTACGAGGGATGTCAAGCTTGATATGGATCCCGATACTTATAAATTCAATGAAATTGAATTATTTAATTATATTGATTAAAAGAGATGGATATTTACATTTTATTATTTCATTTTTTAATTATTATACCACATATACACATGTTATATATATTCACAAACTAATTGGAATCATTTATCAGTGGTAGCCTACTGGGATTATATCTCACACACTATTTCAGTAACATTTCTAAGCCCAAATATATTATATGATTTTTTGGTGTTGATAATGGTAAGATCTCTAATATAGGTACTTGATATTCTATATGGGATAAGGATATTGTGGGACCAAGATGAGGATTGTGATGTTACTAGGATTAATTTCACCTTTTTTAAATTTGGGATATGTATTGCATATGGCTAGTGTGTACCTATTTTGGATTTTTTATTAGAAACATGTGACATGTATAATCATTATATGTATCAAATTCCTTATGGCTTGGTTTATATTATCATCATGTCGTTGTTTCTATTTTTTGTATGGTTTACTACTTCCTTTATTGAATTGTTGTTGTATTTCCTCTATGTGACACTCTCGTAATGAGGGAATAGTCTCCCAAATGACACACCTAGGCCTTTGATGTTAGTCGGAAGACTATAGAATGTGGGGAGATGAGATTGGGGAAATGTTTCCAATCAGGTATGAAAACTCTCTGAGTGTCTTCTGGAATCATGCTTTTACAAGGTGGTATCATAGGAGATCTATTCTGGTTTTCATTACAATAAGGAAATAATATTAAGGGGTATGAAGGTATAGAAATTTGGTATTGATCTGTTCATGTAATTAGATAACCCACATATATGAAAAATCCCAATTACCTGAATTTAATTGTTTTTTCAATATTTTGACTATTATAGTTGATTCAATTCCATCATTGGGTGACACACATGATTTTTTATTTTTTTTTAATATGATTATGGGATCATTTTTTATTTCAGCCCTATGAGATAAGGGTATTTCATATCATGCATTGATTTATAAGCTAAGTATAAATAACATGTCATAATTTTCTCTGGGACATTTAGGGAGCATTAATATTTCATGATGTTATGATATATGATAGGATATATGTACCCATTGATGTGATAGGTATATTGGGGTGTGTGGTGGTGCAGATTAGATCGGTTCAAAGCTTTGGTCTGTGGGGAGTATGGGCCATCATGGATCATATTTTAGTTAACCATGTATTATCTTTCTCAATTGAATTGTGATATACTTGTGAGTATTCCTAAATTCAAACCTAAAATGAGAATAAATAAGTGAACTTAATTGAAAATAAATTAAACTAAAATGAAATATAATCTTGAGGTGTTTTTAAATGAGTAGTTGAAAATACCCGACCATTTAGTGGGATTATTGTATTGTCTCTCATTTATATCTGATTGGTATGACTATTATACTAGACTAACAGAGTAGGAATTGTGGTGTGTTCTTATAAAGGAAGGATTTTTCCTTTCATGATTGAATATGTACTCCTTTAATATGTGAACATTGATAGTGATCATGAACTAAGGTGTGTGTTTGTAATTATAGATAAATTCCACCATGATGACCTCAAGGGGTATTCCATAATGGTGGTGATGATCATACTCGAGAGGTGGTGGGGAAAGGGCTACCAGCGGATCCTCAAGTTGTGCCTACCATGGGCTCAGGAGTTGTACTAGAAATTGGTGCTGAGAAATAATTCATTGAAGGCTTTATGTGGTTTATGCAGACTATTCATGGAGCACCACACCATACCGTGAATATCATAGAGTTGACATGTGAGTTTCAGCAGTAGTATTCGCTCACATTTATGGGGGATGGTGGACCAGAGGTTTCTGAGTTGTGGATAGTGTCCATGTTATATATCATTGACCACTCATAGATGCCTCCTAGGAGGATGATAATGAAATATTAGTACATGGTGCATGATTCTTTTATGTGTTGGCGGATGTTATCACTCAAATTGATCATTTTTAAAATATGAACCGGAGGGATTTTTACATGGCCTTCTACGATTATTTATATCCATATACTTTTAGGTATAGAAATGCTAGGGACTTCATACATATTGAGGAGGGTGTTCTGTCAGTTTTGGATTATTATCCCTTTTTCATTGCTCCAGTGCTTCACACCTATTCTGATGGGTGACGATATATCTAGATCCATAAAATTCAATGATGGTCTCATGAATGACATCTAATCATAGGTGAATTTCATTCAACTGAATAATGTTTCTTGAATAGTGAATCAGGTACTTATAATATAGAGTAACCTAAGAGAGGATACTGATATGAGCTAGGGATTTTCAGAATCTTGATCTGGTACTACTTAGAATAGTAGTAGGAAGCATCATCTAAAGATTGCATGATGTGATAATAGCAGTAAGTCAACTCCTTCAGATATATAGGTGAGGTTCTACTAATATGGTAAGATTTTATAACAATGGACATAGTGTCTAAGGGATCCTTTTCTATGTTGACATTATGGTAAAGCATTCCATGTATTGTGCTTCCATGTAACATTTATACCAGTATCTAGTGATAGAGGTCATTTTTTGACTCCAAATTCATGATTTGGGTTAGAAACATCTCATCAGAAAGAGAGCTAGGTTGTAGATAGCCAAATATTCTAGGGAGGTGGTCATGGATATAGTAGTGAGACCCCAAGTTCACAGTGACAGTAGGGTGGATCAGATAATGGTAGACAGTAAGCTTCATAAGGGTTTGGTACATTCTAGGTATATGTAATGCAACAGAACATCAAGGAGAAGGATCCCTGAACATCTACTATCAAATTTTCTTTTCTAGTAGCCTCCACATTAGTTTATTCACTCTTTAGTACATCAGATTCACATAGATTTATGTTTGTTTCCAATGTGGAGGACCTTGTAATAATTTTGTGGCCTATAGATGATATCATGACTCATGACTCTCCCATGGGAATTATAAATGAGGGTGTAAAATAGTGCATGGATTTTCCCTCAAGATTGGAATGTGTCACATTGTATGGTACCACACCATCGTTGAGATGACAGGATTTTATATCATTCTCGAGAAGGACTAGTTGGATCTCTTCCATGATTTCATAGACCATTGTTACTGAAGGGTGAGATTTACATCACTAGGGGGAAGATATTATATTCACAAAGGTAAATGGGATATCCCGTTGAGTTGAGCTGGACCCAATCATCATGGGATGGGAAGGATTATATCTTATATTACATGTTTTTATTTCGATGACTCGAGGAAATGATAGTCTAATTTCCCTTCATTGGGTGATAATTTTAGGGATGTCTTCTCGAATGACTTCTTAATTTTATTTATGGTGAGATAAGTAGTGTTCAATATTGATTTAGTGAAAGGATCTTCACTGGTATCCATTCCTCCTTACAGGATAGATACGATGTAGTTCCAAGATATCAAGAGGAATATAGAGGATTTATAGAAAAAGGTTTTCATTAGACCCAATAAATTATTTTGGGATTCTCCAAGACTTTTTTAATGAAAAGATGATGATACCCTTAGGCTATGTGTGGATTACAAGATGTTCACCCAGTTGACTATTATTAATGGGTATCCTCTATTGTGAATGGATGATAACTTTGACCAGATCATCAGATATCAAGTCTTCTCAATGATTTATTTGAGATCCATTTATCATCAAGTTCAATTTTGTCCATCATAAATACCTCGAATAGCCTTAAATATAAGGTTTGATATATATGAGTATCTTTTTGTTGTTTAGTGTCCCAAAAGAGCCAACAATCTTTATAGAACTAATGAACTGAGTGTTCGATCCATAACTCAATTAATTTATGGAGTTTTCATGGATGATATCTTTCTGTATTATCATAATCAACATAACCATGAAACCCATCTTGAAATCATGTTGAATACCCTGTAAGGGAATCATTTATATGGTAAGATTATAAGTGTGACTTATATATGGATCAAATTCACTTCTTGAGGGACATCATCATTGAGACAAGATTATTAGTGGACCAGGAGATTTTGAGAGATGTATTCTTCACAAAGAATCCCAATAATTTCATTGATGGAATAGATTATTATGGTTTTCGGGAAACTATTACCATTTTATACAGGACTTCTCACACATAGTAGAGTCGTTGATTGACTTGACTAAAAATGGAATGAAGTATGTATTTTTAAATTCCTACAAGATGACATTTTAGGAGTTAAAAGGTAGATTAAAATTAGTGTCGATACTAATTCTATCATATCTTGCAAGGAGTAACATTGAGTACTATGATGTATTAGGTATCAAGCTGGGATTAGTTCATATGCAAAGGGAATGGGTCATCTCATGGAGGACTCAGCTGTTGAGGCCACATGAGAGGAATTACCTGACACATGATCTTGGGATAGCTATATCTATTAACTTATTGTGCTGTTGGAGACATTACATATTAGGATAGATTTTTTTGGTGTACACAGACCACAAAATCATGATGTATATATTTACACAACATGATCTGATTCTGAGGCAGCGAAGGTGTGATGAATACCTTTACTATTTTGAGATTGATCTTACCTATATGCCTAGTGATGGTAATGCGGTGGTCAATCCATTGAGTAGGATGACTCATATATAAGATGTTTATTAGTCTAGTAGGGAGTGGAAGCATATGGATTTTTTTATGAGATTCACATTGAGACGCATAATGTTTAGGGAAGACTTTCCACTCATCTTTAGTTGTTACCTCTACCTTACTTGATATAATGAGGATGTGGTAGCTATCAGGCTCAGTTGTCCTAGTTATATGTGAGAGTTTGGTATGTAAGGACCCTCTTCCTGGATGGACCATAGGTGATCATGATATCCTATGAGTATGTCATCAATTATAGTTCTCTTCAGACATGTATGAGGAGATGATGTATGATTTTCATGATTCAACATGGGTAGTACATCCTGGTGTCACCAAGATGTATCAGGATTTTCATCACCAATACTATTGGCCATGTATGAATGGTGGTGTGGCTTTTTTTATATGGTCTTCCACCTATAAGTAGGTGAAGGTGTAACACCAGCAACCAGCTAGACATTCATAGTAGCTACCCATTTCCGAGGTGGAAGTGGAAAGATCTCATGATAGATTTCATGACTGGTTTACCTTGGTTTCCCCGAGTTAATGATGTAATATGTGTTCTTTTTTATAGTATCATGATGTTCTATCACATTAGACATATCAATGATACCATTTCATTAAATGATATTGGGTTGTTGTATATTTCTAAGATATTATGACTTCATTGGGTCTTGAATTATATGTTTTCAAATAGGGATGCTCAGTTTACTTCATCATTCTGGAATGGGATACAATGGGTGATAGGTACTTAGATTATTTAGAGCACAACATACCTCCCCTAGAAATATGTCCAATCATAGTGCATGATTCTAGTTCATTGGGACATGATTCGAGAATGTATCTAGGATTGGAAAGTTCTTGGGAGTGACATATACCCATGGTTGAAATATCTATCTAAAATAGCTTTAAGGATACAATACATATAGTCCCATATGAGACATTGTATGTTGGTAAATTTCAAATAAACCCTGTGTTTTTTGGAGGTAGGAGATGAATAATTGATGGGACCAAGTCTTATTTAACAGACTATAGAGTAGGTGTAGTTGATTCGGAAGTGGATGGATGTTGCACAGTATCATGATAAATCATATTTCGATTTCCACAAACAACCGTTACAGTATGAGATCGGGGCATGGTTTTTCCTATGTTTTTTACCAAGGATAGTAAATAATAAGATTAGGATACACAGGAAGATTTCATGGAGATATGTCGGGTCATTTGAGATTCTGGATAGAGTTAGTTTGGATTCCTATCAGCTGTAGTTTGCTCAAAAGTATCAACATGTGCATGATGTCTTCAATGTTTCTCAACTACGACATTACTAATAAAACCCGTCTCATTCCACTCAGAGAGTGGAGGTTGATTTATAGGTAGATGTTTCTTTTCAGGAGCATCATATTCATATTTTTTATTTTATCCTGAAGGAATTAAAATATCAGTTTGTTCTGTTAGCATGGGAACTTTGGTAGCACGACCAAATACAATACATGACCTAGGAATGGGAGGACGATGTCTGATCATGGTGACCTAAGTTATTCTATTATCATCCATCAGCACTCTTGTAAGGAAAATTCGGGGACAAATTTCATTAAGGGTGGAATTTTATAAAAACCCAGTTATTCTTTGATGTACATATTCTTTTTCCATAAATTTTCAATTTAGTTACATATATATATATATATCACAATATGAATGCATGTCGAGGTCATAGATTGATTAGGGTATTTGAGTCTATTCTGGAGCCCGAAAACCACATTTTGGATAATGATAGGAGGTCACATGATTTGGTCAACCATGCAGGTAGGGTCGCACAGTAGTGCATCAAGCACTGCAGTTTTTGCATGGATTTGTAGTGGATATTCTCCCTTTTTGCACTATTCCCCAATCCTATATGAACCCATGCCTGTTTTGCACATGTTTTGGTAAACCTAGCCAATAAACCTTGCGACTTGGGTAGTTTTTGCATTTAAATAATTTTTAATAAATTATAAATATAATTTAATCATAAATAGGTTCTATTCCCATAAACACAGCAATGATACCCCTTTGAGGTCTCTAAAATTTTGTTATTCATGTATACAAAGTAGATAATCTATCCAAACATGAATTCTAAGGGCTTTTATATCATTCAATCTATATCGGTAAGGTCTAAATTTATTTTTAGCCGCTCTCTATTATTCTGGATATTAGTTTCACTATTTGGATTTGGAATAGATGCCCAAATTTCTCCTTCATTGTCCATTATTCATATTTCTCCCAAATTGGGTCGAATTAGGAGTGGATACTGGATGAGTTATCTAGCATGGACCTAAGGTAGGTGGTCTCACATGTTTTGTTAATAGTCATATATTTATATATATTGTCATGTCACGCTCCCAATTCCTAAGCATCGCCTAAATTAAAATTGAATCCTTGACTTTATAGGAATGACCTACTAATTTAAAGGGGGTCATTTATGATTTTTTTATGTTGTAGACATTAAATATAAACCACACCTTGGTTGTTAATTTAAAGGAACCATTTGAGGGACTGATTGTTTGATGCCAATGAGGGCTTCTTTTTCTCCTTATATGGGATGGAATTTGAGAATTATCATGTATATCATGTTGATTAATTGGTTTATGAATTGAATTGTCAATAATATACTTCAGAATCATTGGATGGATGACTTGATTCCTTGGTTTTAATATATCATTGCTTTGTTATGTTTTTTTTCTTTTTGACCCTTTCCATGGTCAGTAAATATAGGTTATGAAATAAATTGGTATACATGGCTTGAATTTCTATAAATGTTTGTTTTCCCATGTCAGGTAAATGATAAATAAGCCATTTAATACCTTTTTGTGCATGTGATACTTATTATGTGGAAAATGACCACCTGGGTAATTGGAAAGGCCAGTCCTTATGAAGTTGTTCAATGACATAGAACAGCTCTTGAGGTGTAATTGATATTTAATGCTCTTAGTTTGGACCATGGAATGTTAAATGATATTTTTAAATTGAATTTAATTGAATAAATGCTTAATATCCTAAGGTGAATCATGGATACTATTTAAGGATTCCTTGGAAAGACTCAAAGACTTAATATTAATTATGCATTTGGTGTATCAATGATATATTTGAAGGATTCCATAGATGGAATCAATTTCATAGACTGATTTAGGACTTTGTTGAATCTTGGATCCAGTTGAAGGATTCCATGGAGGGACACAATGGATTGAACCTAGATTAAACTACAAATTGAATCATGGATCCAATTGAAGGATTCAACGGATGGACTCATTGATGCTGAATTTATGTATCAAATCAATCCTGAATCAAAAAGAATGTTTCCATCGATGGACTGAAAATGGAATATCACTAAATAAGACATGAGTGATACTTGGTGCATCATTAATGGATTACCAAGAATGGACTCGTATGGAATGGAAATTACCTCACCTAAACTGATATCGTGTTACTAATAGGTACACTAAGATGCAAATGTAGGGTGTTGGTGGATATCATACTTCAGTGATACTTTACATCCAACATCATAATTTCAATGGAGGGCATAGTTTAATATCATACATTGATCAATAAATGAATTCCATTTTATGAATGTCAGTGATGGGATCATGTTCCAAATTAAATTAATAATAAAATACTTGATGAAATCTCATCCATGTCAATATAAAAACATGGATTCAAGATCGACTCATATCTTGAAAGATAGATTTTTTTGTCATAAATTTTTTATTTTGATTATATTGGGGATTTTCAGCATGATCTGAAACTTGAGACTCATAAATTCAGTGATATTTAATTAGTAAAATAAATTATTTAAATTGTATGGATGTTTAATTTTGATTAATTTATTTTTTATTTATTTTATTTCATGAACAGTTGTTATATATATTCATTCACTGATTGGCACAAACCCTTGGTTTTTTCCTACTAGGATTATATATCACAACCTTTTGGGTCACCATTTTAGATACAAACAGATTATATATTTATAGGTGTCAATAAGAAAAAGTTACCTAATAAAAGTATTTGATATTCAACATAGGAGCATGAGATCATGAGACCAAGATGAGGCTAACAATGCTACTATTATTCTTTTGGCCTTCTTATAATTTTGAAACATGTATTGTATATGAGTAATGTGTACCTATTTTTCCAGATTTATAGAAAACAATTGAAATGTATCATAACCTTTTATGTGACATTAATTTTGAATTTTTTTATTCTATTAGTCTTCCGCTAATTATTTCTATTATATGGTTTGTCAATTTTTCAATTGAATGGTTGTTGTATTTTCTCCATGATTCAATTTTCTAATGAGGGAATAGTCTCCCCACTAAAACACATATGCCCTCGTTGCTAGTTAGTAGTCTATGGTTCTTTGTAGATGTGTTTGAGGCCATGCGTCCTGCTAGGTATGGAGCTCCTCTGAGTGGAATTCGAAACCAGTATGTCACATAAATTTTGGAAGGGAACATCATGTAACATCTAGGTAAGATTCATAGGTGATTATTAGTCTTATTTTAAAGAAAATCATGAATTGCATCTTAAATGTTATTGATACTCGTTATTTTAGGTTCTAAACACTTCTTCCAAATTTTGATGTTGATCATAAGTCATCGTTGGATTTCACTACATAACCAAAATCTGATTTTCTTCTTCCCCAAGCATAGTGTATTTAACTTAATTAGAAAAAAAGATAACTAATTAATGTATAATGTTATATTATCATTTCCATGTATTATTAAAAATATTTATTATCAATTATCACACACACAAAAAATGTTTTATATCAATCTGTATTTAATACGTTACACTGTATCCATTTAGGCATTCTAAAACTCTTCTTCATTTATAAAACTCATTACTAATATAAATTTTATGTATTATATGAACTTGTTTTAGTACCAGTCACTAAAATTTATTCTGTTTTTTTTAACATTGATACACATATGATATATCATCCTCATAATAGTATTATTTTTTATGATCTTATTTCAAGGGAACTCCTAGTTATATCAGTAAAAACATCTGTTTTTATATGTACTCCCTTTATCCTCATTTATTTATTACTTTCTTTATTCGATTTCACTATATATTTATAGGTGGATATATTTAATTCTTGTTTTTATTCAATTTCTATAATTGTAAATATATTAGGAATATCATGAATGTAAAAAACCATGTGAAATAGATTTTTCTACTCCCATAATTTCCAATTTTTTCTATAATTTTACCTTCTAGAGTATTATAATAAATCTCCTTCTTTATTTTCTTCCCATTTTTATATCATTTTTCATCCCTAATAAATATATTACATGATTATAAAATAGTATCAATAATTTTAATAAAAAATCATTCAATGAATTCTAATTTAATTAAATTTTTATAGACCTATAAAATTATACAATAACCATATTTTCGTTGTGGCAATTCTCATTTGAGTGTGAGAATATTAGACATTCCATTATAGAATTCAATATTGAATCCTTAAATAATTGAAATCATATATTAAAAATCATATTAATATATATAATGAATTATAAAACTATTTTTTGATATTTAAATTTATAGAGAAAAACATAATAATTTTCAACTTTTCTTTTCATGATTTATTAAAAAAAATTTCATTTCATGGAAATTTCAAATTCAATTTTAATAAATTTTCACTCACTCAGGATGATCAACACCTAAAAATAAAGTCTCCAATCAAAATAAAATTTTTAATGTATTTATCACTAAATAAAATAATCAACATCAACTATTTTAATTCTTCATTGATTTCAACAATGATTTTCAAACATTCCAATTTTAAAATTAATATTAACAGAATAATGAACTTCTCACTCAATATATTTCAAATATAAGCTACAGTAATGGCTTAACTAAGAATCATGTTGTTTTAAAAATAAAATAAAAACATTAACATCTTTATATTCTATTCTCTATCCATAAAAATAATTCTACTTCCTACAATTTCTAGTCTATTGGATTCTTTGATTTTCACAATGTCTTTACTCATATAATGATCACGTCCACTCATACAATGCGAAAATGGCATGTACATTGAATAATATGAATCATGGAAAATAGCATTTTACTTTATCATAAGTCATCATATGATTGAATGAATTATATAATGTTCTTGTAAGACCATGACACGAGATTGAAGAAGATACTCTAGGATGTTGTATTTATCTTGAAAATTAATATTGGAGAATCATAAAGTAGATGTAATGGTTGTGTTTTGTTTTATAGAAAAATAATAATTTATGTTCAAATACATGTTATGATTGATGAAATGATTGTCATGTTAAAGACATTTACTGATGATGTCTATGTGCTATCTAAATAAAATTATTGAAGTCTAAAGATTATAGAATGTTTCGAAATTGGATATGTAGTAGAATCTATGTAAGAATAAATTCATTCTCTAGAAGTTAAATTCACAAGTCACTGAATCTATGAAAACATAAGTTCTAATTGAATAAGGATGCTATTGACTTTAATCTTCCTTTGTGTAAACATCATCCATTATATATATATATATATATATGATATTCTCTATTGTATTTCCATGAAACTCTCAATAATAACAACATTGAGATGTGTATTAGCATAATTTCGAAAAATGTGTATGCTTCTAAAATAACCTAGGTAATATTTATCTACCAACCACATATGGGAAATGATATCTTTGAAACCATCTATACATAAATAATTTTGAGAAGTCTCCTAGGTGAAAAGTATAGTTTCATGAATATTATATATTTGATGAATGAATTAAATTATAAAATGAAAATACAAATATTTCATTGATTTAATCATCATAACAATTCTATAAGATCTTTATCCAAGGAATCTTTTTTGAAGAGATGGTAAAGTAATGATATATTATTTCATAGAGGAGTTCCCCACCAAATAAAGAGGGAAATATTAATATGTTCACACTATTTTGTATTCTTTCTTTACTGTAAAATTAAAATAACATGATATTTTGATATTTCATTAGGTTATTTGGTCACTATGTTTCCAAAACAAGAGAAATTTGAACACAAGTCATAATAGAGGGTGTTTTAGATAAGAATACCACATATCATAAATGGAATCATAGATCATAATATGTTTAATTTTTAGTGGAAATTTTGAGATGCTTCGACATGAGGGTTCTAAGGTCATTCATGGGGAGATCCATGACACTGAATACATCATGGAAATTTATGATTCATATAGATTTGGAAACACTATTTATATATTTCAATCATCATGGGATGTCGAGGATATAATTTTTGGATAATTTAAGCAATGTGGAACTTGTTCAATACTAGATTAAACATTGAATTTAATATTTGAAATTTATAATTTTTGGGAATGATAATAAAGGGTTAGGGAGTTGATAAAATTATTTCATGAGAGTAATTAATTTCAAGGGAATACTAAAATTAACTAATAGAAATTGTATTCACCATGATTTAGATAATATTTAGGGTAAAAATGAAAAAGAATCGTAATGTTGTTGAATTTTTTATAAACAATCCTATATATTGAATTTGATAAAATTAGTATCTTAATTAGAGATAGAATAAAAATGTTGATGAATTAGATGATCTTGATCACTATTTTTTCCTATTTTAAGAAGTAAATTATTTTTATAGTACATGTGGGGAAGAAGAGGGAATCAGTAAAATGAAAATGAACATGTGTTTTAAATATTAGGTACACAGTTCTTATTATTGACAAAACTAGATGAATTAATATTAATTTTTGGATACACATAAACCATTGAGAGACTATGTTGAATCAAATCATAAGTGTTATACCCTACTTTATATAATGCACATGATTTTTTCTAGTAGATTTGGTGATCTAAGATGTTTCAATATTATTCCAAGAAGCGGATACTCTTAAAGAGTAGTTCATCTATAAATGGTTTTGTGTCTATATACGTGTTAATGTGTGTTTGTTTAAATATTGACATCAATTACGCTAACTAATAAAATACACTACATAAATTTTGAAACATTTCTATTTTTACTTATCATTGATCCACCACCACCTCCTTCTCCACCACCCTCAGTGAATTTACAAATCCTATGGGTGGATTTTAAATTTTTATTGGAGAGACAACCATCATTGGAATAACTACTAGTCAGAGGCCGAGATGAAGGTGTTTCTCTAGTGTTCATGATTCAGTAATGATATTAGTTTAATTGAATTATATAAAACGATAATTCAGTAAATGAAAATACAATTACCATGTTTGATAGTGTAAATGCATTTTTTATTACTTGTATGATTTTGAAATATTTCAATATATATTTCCAAATCTGGGATCTAAGACATTGTGTGATTATAAGCCACATTGTACCCAAAATTAATTTTATAAAAATATTAAATATATATTATATTATGTGAACATAGCTTCAAAAAGTGAATCGAATAACTCTTAAATAGAAGCTTAGATTATAAATCGATGACCATTGACCATTTTTGAGTCTATATTGTAGTGTTTATCCTGGAAAAAATTTAAGATATGTTGATGTGGGGCATTCAAATTCATCCCCCATTAGTGGTACATTCATTAAAATAGTAATTTATTTATTTATTTCATTTTAACATAGTGAAATGTTCTATAATAATAAATTCATAGAGACTTTTTTAGGGTTATCCTTATTAAATATAGGGGTCTAATGACCCAAACATGAAATACATGGTCTTTACATTACTTTTCTGGAATACTTAATACATGAAACAAAAATATTCCCAAACACCATATTAGTTTAGATTATTTGGAAACTTGAAACACATTCTTCTAGCTAGGTGAAAGATCTTAAACATCTCTCATAAAGATCTTCCCCATTAGTTTTCCTACCTAATACCTTTCTTTATATCCTGGGGAAACAAAAACATAAAATGAGTGAGCCTAAATGCTCAGAAATGGTAAACATTGAGAACATAAATCAAACCATAAACACTATAATGTAAAAACATGAACATCATGTTTAAATATCAAAATATTGAGTGACAGAATAAATCATGGTAGTATGTAAGGTATGGATTATAAAGGGACATTAACCATGATAAAATAGAATTTACATAAACAATGTAATTTTGGAAAACAAATAAGAACATAATATTATTTCCATAGTAGCCAAAGTGTTTCTTTCAAGACAATCATAGTGGACAATGTGCTTTACTGAACCGGGTTTACTTTACATTCCAACCATGTATTACTGAACTAGATTTACTTGTTGTTCCATCCCTTATTAATGAATCATATTTATATTCCTTTCCATCTATGTCTATCTCATGAGATATAAATCTTTACCCAATTCACCGGAGAGACATATTAGTCCCACCCATCTCATAATGATATCATTCTTACATGTTTCTCAAAAACAAAAATCATTCATCATAGCATAACCCATGAAATAAAATGGGTTTCTTAAACATCATTAAATCATAATCCTCATAAAATAAATGGATTTAATAAAAATAATTCTGTCATATACACAATAAAATAAAAGAAATAATAGGGATAGAACATACCCCGATGTCATCTTAGATGGAAAATAATTTCGATAAAACAAGTGATCTTAATTATAGAGGAAAATATCCTTTCTTCTTCAAAAATAGTTTTTTTCTCAAAATTCCACTCAATTTTAAAAGAAATGTGTTAGGTCTTCTACATCAAATACCTTGAGAGGGGGGAGAATCAGGGTATGGATGTTTAAAACATTCTCTTTTTTGGATCCTATTTTGTTGTTAGAAAATACGCAATTCTCTCTTCCTCCTATAGAAATATATAATTAGATATGAAATCATGCACATGAAATAACAATTTTTACTTGGTTCACCCTCACTGGGCTATGTCCAAGGAGCATACCATAACGATGGGATGATGTACCAAATTCACTAAGGCTCACATCCAATAATGAGTAAATTGTTCAGGCTATATCTTCTATGCCCAAGCTCACTCACTTTAAAAAATTTAGGGTTTCCTCACTGCATTCCAATTGTTCACTCCTTAAACCTATTTCTATGGCTCACTACTAGTGTAAAGGGACACCATCTTCCTCTTCCTACACTCACTACTCTTAGAAAAGAATCCACAAAAAGTTTATCGTCTTATAGGTCAAGCATATTTTATGGGCATGTTGGTCCCTTAATTTTCACGAATTCCTATATCCTAAAATATAGGTAGATGCACCGTTGAAGTTCATTTTTCACTCACAGATTAATTCTACCTTCCAGAGAAAAGCTAGTTACCGGAAAATAATTTTGCAAACTGATTTGAGGCTTTTGCAAGCATCCTTGTTCAAATTGTGAACCACCTTCCTATCTCGCATACTAAGTAGCAGTTTTTTTATGTGGAACACCTCATTCGCGTACCAAATCTTCTTCCACAAACCTCACATAGTCCACAGACCACCTATTCATACCCTATCAGGTACCGCCTCAATGATACCCTTTCTGTCTGTGAACTATTCTATGTTTGAGGAATGCCTCTGTGAATCACCCTACATCTGTAAAATATTATTGTTTTGAGGAATACCTTCGTTAACCACCCACGTACGGAATATTCTTCCCTCATGTACCATGTCATATGCGGGTTATAGCTCTTTGAAAAATCCTTCAACATAATTTCTTCTGTGCTAACCACTTCATGCTTCGTGGCATTATCCCTCACAAACATCCTTCGAAATTTTCAGAATTCCCTAATCCAAAAGATATTATCTAATGATATTTGACCTCCAAATTAATTTGTGGGGTTAGTAATTCTAATATAAGAAAGTATACCGAAAAAATACATTAATCTAAGATTTACCAAATATTCAATCCATCCTTCACCGCATACAGGTCCTTTTTCCACCACGAACCGCAAGACTCGTGTGAACTGTTTTTTTTATTTGGTCTACAAACTCTGTATGTTCATACGTGGTCGATCTCCTATGCCGAGAACCATTTTCAGTTTCACAAATTGCTCTGGTGTAACGTTCCTGCTGCTCTGCATACCATTCCCGCGACTCTGTATACTGTTCTTGGAACATGGTATGCGGTCCATGAATTTTGTTATGCAGTTCTCATCATTTTCCAATTTTCTTTAACGTTCATCATACTGTTCACTCTTTTGAATAAATCCATCCTTTTCTAACATCAAACATCCAATTTTTTGGCCCAAAAATTTGGAAAACACTAGGAAATTATGCCACTATAAAAACATGTCTTTAGAAAACACCAACCAAACTCATTTGCGGTCTTATGGAATTGTCAACAAACACAACCAAAACCAAAACATACCAGTAAGACACCTTGAGGGATTTTTCCCCAAACAAATCCCCCTCTGTGTCTGTTAATAGCTCTTATGATAACAATTTTATACATTTTGATACCTCATTAAAACACCTTCCATCTTTATCCACCATTTGCTTCATGAGAATAAGATAGCGATCGAGGATTTAATCAAGACATACTCTTGTCCCACATGAGCCATTACGGCCTAATAAACATGATTATAATGAAAATTTCAACAATGAATCACTTCATTGAGAATCAATAATTGCTGATAGTATACCAATAAACTCATACCAATGAACTACTTCATCATGAACCTCATTAATCTTGATATCTATTCATTGATCGATCACTTCAACCATTATCATATTAAATGGACACCCTATGTTATATCTCATCTTACTAGCTTCATCTCAGATTCAAATCCCCCTATCTCACTTCTGCACTTAGAAACTTCTCCCAGTGACTTTTCTTCCCCTGAATAGTCACACTTCCCCTCTTTGTCAACGAACCTGAAGAGCACTTTCAGGATGTCTCCAACAGGGTAAAGAACGCATATCAGTACATTAGGGGGAAACACATCCTACCACGAGGAGAGTGGGTCCCACATCCACACTTTTTCAAATGTAGTAAGTCAACCACACTACTAAATCCATTCAATTCCTTTCAAATACTTCTTTGGGTGAGGCCTTTGTCAGAATATCTGGAACTTGTTGTCCATTAGACGCATACTCCAACTTCCCAAGCCATTTTTCAATTATCTCCTTGATAAAATTATACTTGATTTCAATGTTCCGGGTCCTTGAGAGATGGACGGAAATTTTTCTGAAATTTATAGAATTTTAATTATTAGAAGGGATTCTTATTTGAGATTTCACACCAATTCCAATATCCTCATGTTACTACTTCATCCCCAATAGTTTTGTGCAATCTTGAGTAGTTGCAATGTATTCATATTCTGCAGTGATCGATGAAATGAAATCTTTTTTCTTTCTCAACCAAGAAATATATAATCCACCAAGATAGAAAGCACCTCCTACCATTGATTTCCTATCATCCACTGAACTGACCCAATCTGCATCTATATATCACAATAACTCTGGCTAAAATTTTTTATCATACATCAAACAGAAATCCATGGTTCTTTTGATATACTAAACTATCCTTTGTAATACATGCATGTGTATTTCCTTGTGATTTCATTGAAATATTTCTTTTGAGCTTGTGGTGAATACAATGTTAGGCCATGTTGTGGTCATGTATAGAAGACTTCCAATTATTTTCCTATATTTTGTGGTGTTAACTACCTTTCTGTCATCTTCACTGTATTGTTTCATTCGAGAATAAATCAAAGTCTTTATATATTTGAAATTATCTATTTAAAACCTTCTCAAAACCGACTCAAAATATTTAGATTGATAAATTAATGTGTTATTCCTTCCTTGAGTCACTTTTATGCCAAGGAAAAATGTCATCTCACTAATTATTGACATTTCAAACTCACTTTTCACGAATTTAGAAAACCATCTACATTGGGATTCATCTAATCCACCAAATATTATTCCATCGAAATAACCCATCACTATAATCCTTTGACTATTACCATTTTTTAAATACCAATTGTTATTAAGACCACCACACTGGAAACCGAGATCATTTAAAAATTTATCAGGCCTTGAATAACATGCTCTTGATTCTTGTTTCAAATTATATAAATCCCTCTTTAACTGACATACACTGTTCTTATCTTCATGAATGAGAAAATCAGCTGGTTTCTCAATGTAGAATTCTTCTTCTATAATTCCATTTAGAAATTTTGACTTAACATCCATCAGAAAAAAATTATTCTTTCTTTTCACAGTTATGGCCAAGCATAATGTAATTTCTTCTAGCATGGAAATACGTCTAAATGTCTCGTCGAAATCAATATCCTCTATGTGGGAGTATACTTTTCACAGTAGTCATGCTTTGTTTCGAATTAAAACACAATCTCTATTCATTTTGTTGCAAAAACCCCATTTTTTCTCTATGACATACTTCTCTGTTTGTATTGAAATAATTTCCCATGTCCGATTATCCTCTATTTGTTCAGTCTTCTCATTCATTTCTTGATCCCAATTCTCATCTCCAGTTTATTAATTAATACATTTAGGCTCAACTTGGGATAAGTATGATTCTTTTTGTAGATACATATTTTTTCTTTTTTGTACTAGTGTTGTCTGGTCATCATTTTTGTCCGTCCTACCAATTTCTGCCCTTCTCTCCTGTCCTTCGGTAGACACGTATTTATTATCATAATCTAATTCTTTATCTAAATCATCCTCTTTAGGTGGAACATCTCTTGTTCTGCTCATCTCTTCATCACTATCCTCCTGATTTTGGTCGTGTATTTTCTAAAGAGTTTGATCATTCTATACTATATTCACAACATCACTTTCAACATTCTTTACTATACTCTTATTAAATAATTTATACGGGTTGATTTTCATTGAGTAGACATGAAATATTCCTTCATGTCCACATGATCAAAACATTCTATGTTTCTCCTTATTGAGAATTAAACACTTAATTCCAAAACAAGAAAGTATTTCAATGATGACTTCTTTCCATACCATATCTCATATAGTTTCCTCTCCTATATTGCACAAAATAAGTCTCTATTTGATGTGTAGACTGACGTCATCACCTCCTCTTTCCAAAACATTTCTAGAAGATCTTTCTCAATGAGAATTGTTCTAGCCATGTTGTTCACAAATAAATTTTTTCTCTTAGATACTCTATTCTATTATGTAGGTATTATTGTTGAAACATGGTACATTATCCCATTTTTCTCGAGATAATATTTCACATGACTTTTTGTGAATTCATTTCCATTATCTGTTCAAGTCGTCCAGACTTTCTAACCAAGCATCTTTTCACATTATCATTGATATCATGTAATGCAACTAAACACTTCATATTTGCAGGTGATTATTGATACCCATGTCACTCTTCTATATTCATAAATGTGTAGAAAATACTATCTCCTCCCATAAGTAGCCCTTGGAAAAAATTTCCCACACACATCCATATTAACCAACTAAAGAATTCTTGTTATCCTTTACTCTATTGGCTTATATGTCTTTTGAATAATCTTCCCTTGTCGATAGGCATCACATATAAGAGTACAATCACACGATAAGATAGGGAGATTTTGAATGGAATCATATTTCACCAAATCATACAAGGAACCTTGGTATATGTTTCCAAGACACTTATTCCATATTTGGATTTCTTTATCCTTGGACAGAAATCACATATCTTCTTCTCCACTCACGTGGTAGAGATTCCCTTTCATACACATTCCATGTAACACAACAACACCATCCATTGCATTGATGATACATAATTTCTTGGAAAAATGTATGGCATTCCCAGAGTCACACAACAGACTGAAACTAAGTAGGTTGAGAATAATACCCTCGACAACCAATACAATTGCTTGTCACGTGTCTTTTCTTCCAAACAAGGCTTTTCATAAAAAAATAAGTTTCAATCCATAATCATTAGCCAATATGACAATACATTTTTTTATCGTACCTAATTCCAGTCACTATATCCATATTTCACATTATGTGGGATTTTCAAATACTCTCAATGATCTATATCCCAATGGGATCGGATGCCTTGAACTCAATTTCTACATCCACCACCTATTCTACCCTTTTCTTTTTGACACAAGTATTTGGCTTTATATCTGACATGGAAGGGTAATGTTGATCTTCCCTAGTATGTGATAGACCATCTTCAACCATTAGAACTGCCAATCAAATTTCCATTTTTATCTCTCTCGAAGATACATTTTGCTGCTTCTTATGAGAACATTCAGTATGCCTTAGCACATTCCCCTACATTTTTTAGTTAAAATATATTTCCATATGTCAATGTCCTTTACACCTCAAATAATGAGCATCAATTGATAAATTAGAATATTGATCTCTATACAACCACCTCTATTGCTCTTGTTCCCTTTAGTATCTCTTTGCTATCGAACATATGTTTTGAGAGTGTCTCATCCTACCACAACAATAGCATCATATGTTTGTTCCCTTTAATATCTCTTTGCTATCGAACATATGTTTTGAGAGTGTCTCATCCTACCACAACAATAGCATCATATGTGAGGTACATTATTTTGTGGAATTGATACACTACTACTTGTGCCTTGGGTTCTCTGATACAATGGATTCTTGTTCGTACTCTAATAAATCATTAATATTGGAGTGGGTTCTTGTTGTCTGACATAAACCATAACTTTTGTTTATTTTTGATCAAGCCCCATACTAGCCTTATCATTCATAATTGATTGTTTTTTCTGTTCTGATGGACCACTCTTCTAAAATTTCATCTTATCCGTTACTTGTATGATCTTTTATCTTGATGAAGAACTGATTGTTAGTAGTTTCTCATAATCTTCAATTATTCATCGCATATTGATGAATTCCTCTTCTAGTTTTCAATAAGTTTTATTTAATATTTTCCAATTTCATTAAAATATCAATTTTTATTTTCTATTCTACAATTTTGAGTTTGTACTAAACCACAATTTCTAGGAATTTTGGCATTAAAGACCTCATCTTTTTAATTTCTGCATTCATCTTAGAGTTATCTTCTACCTTCTGCTTCATAAGTATTTTGGCATCATGACCAACATGGTTATATTTCATTGTTTTGGCTCTCAAAATAATACCTCTTCAAGGGAATCATCTAATTCTACTTGAAGATTGACTCTCCCTTCAATTTATCCTTCTTCGTTGTCACTTTCATCTCTTGTTAATGAATTTTTGACAACGGAATCCAAAGAATCTATTTTATGATCCTTGAAGTCCTCCAAATAATATTCCTCAAATTCTTCTGAACATTCATCCTCTCTTGAAAGAAGATTATTCCTTTTAAAAAACATTATCCTATTAATTCTCCTCCCATTCTCATTTGATGAATACTTTTTTAAGGGAATTTCGTCATTTTTTTCATCATAAAACATATTAGGACACTTCCATGTAAAATTCCCAATCCTTCCACATCGAAATAATACAAATGACAGTTTAACATTGAACATTCCTTATACCCTTTGCAGATTGGAGGAGAGAAAGGACATGACATCATCCATATTGTCCTCCTCAGAACTATCTTCAACAGTGAAATTATTCATGGCCTTGAATGCCACTTCCTTCGACTTCTCCTTTTAGACTGCATCGAAATCATAATTACTCAATTCAAATAACAAAAGTGTAATGTGTAGGTTATTGAGGGTCAGCTCTTTCAGGCCTTTGTCTTCCAACACTGAAACTTTTGAATTGAACCACATTGGAAGTTTCCTCAAGGTACATTTCATAATCATTATATCATCAATGAGTTTAATATGACCTCACATGTATTCCAAAACAATATTAATCCTATCAAATAATTCATCAATAGTCTCATGGGGATTCATTTTGAGATCCTCATACTAGTTCCACAGAACCTGCAGCTTTGATTCTTGGACTTTTGAATTTCCCACATAAATTGTTAACAAATTTTACCATATTTCATGTGATGTTTTAGAGGACATCACCTTCATATGAATTTTATTTTATAGGGATCCTCCAAAATCATTGATCCCTTTTTCATCGTCATCCTATTACCTTTGTTAATATTCTAATATAGCACCACTATTAATGTCAGCTGATATTCCATGCATAGCTTCTGTGAAGAAATCCATCCCTACTGATTGGAAGTAGTGTTGTATCTGATTCTTCCATAGTTTAAAATTATTTCCATCAACGATCAGAATTCATTTATGACTTACAAACACCTCTTCTTTTTCTTGAGAGGGAACCACTAACTTTTAATCTTTCCCTCTGATATCAATTGTTAGGTCCAGTATGGAGATAACACAATGTGGGGGGTGAATTAGTGTTTGGCAAATTAAAAATTTCTCCCTATTGGATCATGTTTCGTTGTTAGAAATAAATCAAGTCGCTCTTACTCCCATAACAATATATAACCAAACATGAAATTGTGCACAGGAAACATCAATTATTACTTGGTTCACCCTCACTAGGCTACATCTAAGGGGAATACAACAGTGATGTACCGGTGTACCAAATTCACTAAAGCTCACAGAAAATAATGAGTACAAATTTTGGGCTAGGTGTTCTATGCCCAAGAACATTGCCTCTCCAAATTTTAGGGTCTGATAAATGAATTCCTAAGAATCACTCCCTATGAATCTATCTCTAGCTCACTATCGGTGGAAATGGTCACCGTCTTCCTCTTCCTATGCTCACTGCACTTGGAAAGGAATCTAGAAATAGTTTATCGACTTGTAGGTCAAACACAGTTTTTGGACATATGGGTCCCATAATTTCCATGAATTACATCATCCTCAACTGTAGGTATATGAACCATTGATTTTCATTTTTCACCCATAGTTGAAGCCAACCATCCTGAGTACTACTAGGTACCGGAAAATAATTTCACAAATAGATTTGAAGCCTTCCTAATCATCCTTGTGAAAATCATGAACCACCTACCTCTCCGGTGTACTGAGTACTAGGTTTGGTATGTAGAACACCTCATTCTCGTACAACATCAACTTATACGAACCTCCCTTAATCCACAGACCACCTCCGCCTACAGTATCATGTACCATCTCTGTGAAACCCCTCCTATCCGTGAACTATTCTTTGTTCTTGGACTCCCTCTGTGAATCACCCTACAACCATGAACTGTTATTTTTTCATAGACTACCTTCCCTAATTGCCTTTGGACTACATCTTCTACCTCTGTGTACCTTGCCTGATGTGGGTTATATCTCTTCTTAAAGAGCATCAGCAGAATTTCATCTGTGTGAACCACATGATCCTTGGTGGAATTGTCTCGTATTAACTTCCTTTCATATTTCTTATTTCTCATATGAAAAATCTGTTATTTAATTATATTAAATCTCAATAGTAATCGGTGGGATTATAGATTCTTATAAAGGTAAAGATACCCTCAAAATCTTCTAATCTAATATTTACAAAAACATCAATCCAGTCTTCAGCGCATATTGATCCTTCTTCTCCCATGAAACACAATCCTCCCATGAATATTTTTCTTATCTGGTCCACATACTTTCATTGTACCTACACTATCAATGTCCTCCATTGACATCAATCCATCTGCATACCACTCCTCCTCCCTCTACGAACTGTTTTTGGTTTCGTGAATCGCTTCGGTGTACCGTTCTTGCCGCTCCACGTATAATTCTTGTCGCTCTATGTACTATTCCCAGAACATGGAACATGGTTCTCATCTTTTTCAAATTTTCTTCTACGATCTTCATATAATTCACTCTTATGAATAAATCCTTCCTTTTCCAAAATAATAATTTCAATTTGGAGGCCCAAGAATTTTCAAAACACTGGGAAAATATGCCACCATAAAAATGTTTCCTTAGAAAACACCAACCATAATCATTTGCGGTCATCTGGAATTATCAACAAACACCACACACACATAACATATTGAGAGAAAACTTGAGGGATTTTTTCCCAACAAAAAGAATTAGTTGAAAATAAACATGAAAACATATAGAGGAATATTCTTGAAAATAAGGTGTTTTGATGATATAAAAATCTTTTAATGCCGTATAAGTTAAAAAAACATGATCCTCATACTTTTCCCAAAAATGTAAAAAATTTACTCGTATTGTAAATGAATGAAATATTCCTTCCAAACCAAGTAATAAAAGAAAAACTTTGGTAAAAATGAATTTAAACATACATATAAGAATATTCATCTTTTTGTGAAATAATTTTTATGAAACATGGACACAGATAATGAATATACCCCGAGTAAACACTTATGTATAAAAAATCTCAGATGAAAAACAGATTCCAAGAATTATCCATTACCAATTTAAAATCAGTCAAATTTTATGTATCATAAAATAAATAAAATTATATGCATATGAAAATATCATAACCTTAATTACAAGGATAATAATCACATTAATGGGTAACATAAACACCACAAAAAAACTAGATGGTGTATAAGACATATGTCACAATGAAATAAAAGTGAGACAAAATAATCCATTACCTTAGGTCTGATATGTTTTATATGTATCCAATCATCCTATATAATGATTTAAATAATGTTTCTGATTTAATAAAGAATCATAATGATTTTTATTACAAAATTTATAATCATATTTTCATCCATTTGTTAGTAATATTCCATTTTTACTTATTATTTGGGTATTAACTGGTTTATGTCCTTATACTTGTTTTGTCAAATAAGTTCTCATTCCTCTTTTTAGGTTATAGTTATATCATTTATAGAATGTTATTTTTATAATATATATCATTTATTGCTTAAATTCATGTATATAATCATGTTTTAATGATAATCATGTGGAGTGAATCGCCTCGAAATGTGGAGACAGTAGGTCGTACATACTCATGAGCGATGATATCATTGATTTCTCATCAATTAATTAATTTTTACATCATCGAAGAATAATACATTATGGTATTTCTTTATTTCCTAAAAATTAAAAATAAATTACCATGATGTAAGAAATTATTTAATACATCCATGTAATAGTTATTTTAGAAGATATCACATGGTTATAAATATATTAATATTATTATACTTAGATGAAATGTGAATTTGACATTTTGTCAATTTCATTGGTTTTATTAATATCTATGTCATTTTCATTGTCAAGTACCCCTTAAATGACTGAGTTTAGAACCTAACATGTCATAGATATAATTTTATTCATCCAAAATTATTTCAGTAGGATTTAAGTTCAGTATATTCTTCTTATCATATTATTTGTTACAAAATTTACTTGATTAACCATTAACCATGTTAAATAAAAAAATAGCATAGTTACTATTCATAATATCAAAAAAATAAACTATTAACATAATTTGGCCCCACTGATTACAAATATGGAATCAATTTTTCATAATTCAAATCACATAATTTGAATAAATTAAAAAAAATTAATTACTATTTTCAAAAACCAAAAAGTGGGTTTGTAAGAAGTTAAAACTTATTAAAATTTTGTCATATGCTTATGTCCAATTTAAATGTTAAATTACATACAATGACCAATATTGGATTAAATGAAAAAATAATAATGTAATTACACTTTAAACCAATTTAAAAGACAATATAAATATGTAAATAAATTAAATTAAATGGAATTTTTGAATTAAAATGCAGTATTTTTCACAATATATTAAAATATAAATTTTATATGAAAAACACCCAAAATTCAAGAAACATAAATATTTATGTCCTGCTTCCAAATAAGAAGAGTATTTTGTCAATAAAATTTGAAATTTTGAAAAAACAAGATTTAAAATTGGTGTACTATCAAAAGGTGGTAAGACAAGATTTTTTTTTTGAAAAGTACTTTTATCCGAAATATTGATTTTTTTCTTATATCATATTCTAGAAAATATATAAGATGAATTTGAAAATTATATAAAAACAAAATTGGGGTTAATATTATTTCTAATATATAGTTTAAAATTATTTAAGTAATAATATTTTAATAATATATCATTATTTAGAGAAACTCGGTATTGCATACAATGAAAGCTATCAATGAAGGTATCTTGTGTGTAATGAAAAGGAAGTCAGTGTCACATTTTTTGGAATTTTCCTTTGGTGTTGTGTATAAAATAATCCAAACATAAATATTTTATAATTTAAACAAAATCTATAATCATTGTTGCATAAAATTAATTCAATCAGAAGAACATGAAATTATTTTTAACACAAACAAATAATAGTATTGAAAAACTGAAATCTAATATCGTGTTGCATATGGGGGAAGATAATCTTGGTGTAGCATACAACACAATACATAAAATAAATTAAAAATAATCTATCTCATAAAATCATTGGTTGTTACATTCTACCCCCCATTAAATAAATTTTTTCATCAAAATTTGTCATGGTAATAAATGGTTTACTAATTTAAATTTTTTTATGGAATACCACATTGTAAAAAAGAAATACTAAAACATCATTTTAAAATGGAAATTTACAAAAATAATGGTAACCCAATTTAAATCATCATTGGGATTCCACATAGTAGAACATAGGTGGGGATTTAAAACCTGGATATGGAAGAGAAATCTACCCATCATTTGTTGATCGATAGTGATAGATAATAAGTTTTGGAAAAGTTAACTTCAGGAAAGTCATAAATCTGTGATGATTTCAAGGACCATCTAATTCATAGGATTTTAAGGTACTAGGATTACATTCTTGGTTTCAAGATCTTTTTCCTAAAGCTGATGAATTTTTCCACGACAAGAAATACTTACTTGATTTCGGTACAATCTCACAGTTGGTCGTTCTATAAACAATATCCACATCATCTCTTTTATATAATGAAATGAATTAGAATTTTTTATTTTGTATGTGTTATCATATCATGTGATAGAATGATATGTCATTCAATCTATCTCAATAAAAAGGATAGAACTTGTTATCAAATATCAATAAGTCAACCTATATTGAGATAATACATTAATCAAACAAAATTCAACTAGAATATAACTTATACTATCCATCAATGGATAACATTACAATCATTACAAAAACTAAAAATATAAAACATTAGAAAGAGGTGAACTAAATCGAATTAACATTTGTCTCCTAAATCTCACAGTGTAGTTCTTAGTTGTCACATTCTAACATGTGAATACCTTAATCGTTTATCTTCTTGAAACATTGTAATAACCTCATTTACTATACATCCTTTTTGATAACATGTACAATTTCATTTTATTATGTCCAAACATATATAAACAAATCTATGATAGCATAAACCACTTTTCCAAAAATCCTTAATTAGTACCAATGTAACTAGTATCATCAAATATTTTGCTCAGATCCAACATATCATTGTCCAAATATCATTATCCTAACATCATGCTCATATTATAGGCTCTCCTTCCCTTAAGAATGTCTTTTCCAAAAACATCACCTTATTTCCACAATAAATATTCTTGGTTATCTGTATCATCTAATATATTCTATTAAGTAAATACTATAGTGTACCAATACATACATGTTTCTTTATTCCATGATACTATAAAAGTGATTCTATAACATTATTCTAGAATATCATTAAATAAATACTCAATCATTCTACCATTTCGTTATCGTACTCTACATCACCAATACTAATAACATGTGAATTACCTTTTTCTTTGTCCTTAAGAGGTTATTGATGTTGATAATCATCCATAACCAATGGATTAGTAAATTGGTTAGCATATTTCCCTATTTCCTTGCACATGTATCATTGAAGTTTGGGTGGTGCGTTCTCTGTAATATTTTTTCTATTCACATCATTAGAGACCTTTTTCCCATTATATCAGCACTCAATTTCTTTATGACATTCTTTTCTGCACATAAAAAATTTTCTAGTCCCATTAAGATAGTCTTGACCATGCTTCGTTACACACTTTGTGCATAAGGAATAATTCATCTTCTTGTCACCACTGTTTTGAGATTTTAACTTGAACTCCATATTTTATTTCTTGTCAAAACAAAGAGATTGATATGTGACACCAATTTCATTACTACCTTGATATAAAAATACACAATCTCATAATAGATATTAAATTATCTTACAGATAATTCCTACCAAATACATGGTTTTAAGCAACTGAAGAATCGATTCACTTTACTTTCAGTTTAGATGAAAAAACCAGAAGAATACCTTTAAAGTCTTGTAAAATTTTCATTGTATGTACCAACAGATTCATCATCCTTTTTATTAAGCTCATCGAACTCCATTTAGATATTTTTGAGAAGAATAGGATGTAAGTACATATTGGCATACAAGTTCTTGAACTTGCACCATTTCTTGGATTCAATTTCATCTTGTTGCCATGTATTCTTAATTAGAGTCCACCACTAGTCTACTTCACCATATAAACAATAAATAGATAAAATAGAGTTTTTATGTTTCGAATAGAGAAGGATATAATATGTATTTTCAATGGTACTAATCCATTTGTCTGAAACATGTGATTCAGAAGACCCACAAAAATAAGGTGGATGTTTCCTCATGAAGGACTCAACAGAATGTTATTCCCCTCTCTACCCATTTGGAAGTCAAGAATGATTCAAAGAATCTATAATTTAGAAATAATATTTTTCATTCCATCTCCTTTAAAATTTTGTGGATCAAGAAGAGAATTATTGCATTTCCTAGTGCATTTACCACTAACATTGTTCTTACATGTTCCAACCATTGTCTAGAACACAAAAAGAATATTATGAGGGGAAAAATCACACTATGAAAACTACATAATCAAGGGGGGTTTCGTTCAGGATCATTAACATAATTCTAGGACTACAACCTATAGTTAGACGTACCCTTAGGGACATCCCTAGATATACCATATAAATATCTTTAGGGGTCTCATTAATGGTTTTGAATTCTAGTTTCCAATAGTTAGATAACCCTTCCCTCTAATACCCACTATAACAACCCAATCTTGACATATAAGGACATTACATTACATTTGAGGAATAATTAATAAAATACCGAATAATATTTCCAAAGACAATATTAGTTTAGTGTCATTTTATTCTTAGAAAACATTCTTCTAGCTTGGTGAACGATCTTCCATGCCTCCCATAGAGACCTTCCCCATTAGTTTTCCTACTGAAAACCATTCACTATATCCTGGGGAAAAGAAAACACCAAAATGGTGAGCTAAAATTCTCCATAATGTAAAATTTATATCATAAAACTAACCATAAATATTAGAATGAAAAACCATGACCATAATGTTTAATTATCAAAATCATGAGTCATGGAAAAAATCATGGTAGTACGTAAGGAATAGATCGTAAAGGAACATTAACCATGATAAAACATTTTTTACATAAAACATGGAATTGTGAAAAATAATAATAACATAACATAGTTTCCATAGCAACTAAGTCATTGCTGCCAAGATCATCATAGTGGAAAATTTCCTTTACTAAACTGGTTTTACATGTCATTCCATTCTTGTTTTACTGAACTGGAATTACGTGTCATTCTAGCACTATATTACTAACCTAGATATACTTTCCATTCCAGCCATATTTCTCTAATGAGACATAAATCTTTACCCAATTAATTGGAGGGAGATATAGATACCCCCCATCTCAAAATGAAATCATTCTTACATGTACCTCAAAAACATAAATCATTCATCATATCATAACACATGAAGTAAAATAGGTTTCTTAAACATCATTCCATCATAATACATATAAAATTAATGAATTTCAAAGAAATAATTCAATAAAAATCCCAATAAAATGAATGTAATTATGTGTACGAAAACATAACCCTATGTCATCTTATATGGAAAACAATTTTGATAAAACACATGATCTAAATTCTTATGGAAAATATCCTTTCTTCACCAAAAATGATTCTTTTCTCAAAATTCTAGAAATTTTAAAATAAAATAATGTAGTTGAAATTACCCTTGAAAATGTGTAGTGGAATATTCATGGAAATAAAGCATTATGATGATGTAAAAATCCATCCTGGTCATATATGTTAAAAAACATTATCCTCATACATTTTCCAAAGAAGTAAAAAAGTAACTTGTATGGTAAACCAAATAATGTTTCCTTACAAACCATGTAGTAAAAGTCAAAAATGGGTAAAAATGACATTAAACATACATATAATAATATTACGAAATTTATGAAAACATTTTTAGAAAACATGGACATGGACGATGAATATAACCCATGTAAACACCTATATATAAGAAATCTCTGATAAAAATGATATTCCAGAATTATCCATTACCAATTTAAAATTAGTCAAATCGTATGTATCATAAAATAAAGATAATTATATTCATATGTAAATATAATAACCTTTATAACAAGGATAATAATAAAATACATGTGTAACATAATCCCCACACAAAATAATTATATGTTGTATAAGGCATATGTCCTAGAGAAATACAAGTGAGACAAAATAATACCTTACCTTAGATTTTATATGATTCATATATATCCAAAAATCATGAATAATTATTTAAATAGTGTTACAGATTTATTCCATAATCATTATCATTTTTATGATAACATTTATGATCAAATTTTCATCCATATTTTAATAACATTTCATTGTTAGTCATTTTTATGGTATTAAATACTTTATGTTCTTATGCATATTTTTTCTAATAAGTTCTTATTCCAATATTTGGGTTATAGTTATAAAATATAAATAATTATATTAGTATAAAATATATCAAATTTATTCATTCAATTCATGTATATAATCATGTTTTAATAAAGATCATGTAGAATGAATCGCATCGCATCGTAGAGACGGTAGGTTGTACACACGCACGAGCCAATATATCGTTCACAAAATTGTTGAATGGTATTGAGTTGGATGGTGTATAATATTTCAAAATATGTATGATGTTATAATAATCATATATATTTATTATTTCCATCATTATACACATCCAATTATGTTGGTAGTGAAAAATAGATTACACCACGGCATGGAGACGGTATGACCTCCATACGTAGGTATGGAGATTTTATTTTTCAAAGGATGGGTAGAAGGTGTTATATGGTTGTTTAATATTTATAATAACATATAATTCAATGAGTGATGATTATTTAGTTACTTTATAATTAAACAACTAATGAATTGGATGTATAAGAAGAAATATGTTTGAATGAATAGGTATAAAATATTACCTCTTCATCGACATGCTTCCTCTAAATCTCTTCTTAGGGCACTGGATTTGGTCATTGAAGAAGACCAGAACATCTAGAATGAAAATAGGGAAGCTGATAAGGAATCAAGGAAGGGTATCGCCTAGCTTTAAGTCTCAAAATGAAGTGATGAGGTGATGGAGGAGTTTCCCTTTTATAATTCAGGTGAGGGGAACTTTTGGAAACTCTGTAATTAATAATTTATAATAATATAAATCTCTACCCAAAAACCTCAAAAATGACCCATTTTTGAATATTAGATGATATAGGGCTCTAATATCATCATAAAACAAATTTTAAACAAATTTCTATGTCCATTAAAACCATATAATTTCAATTTAATACCTAGTTATTCTATTTCATTTTAACTCAGGTTACAAATATTTCAATATAAAAAGGGTAAAATATTTACTTATTTGATGTAAATTAGATCATATATAAATAATTTATAACATTTGGACCGTATAATAATTATTCTATATTTTTTAAAATGTTTTGTGATTTTTAATTAATATAATAACACAGTATTGTTATAAATAATCAATAGTGTCAATTTTGACACTATTCAATTTTATGATTTTTAAAAATATAAAGATAAAAAGTTAACAAAAAACCAAATATTTTTTTATATTTATATAAGGTCAAGGTTATCTAGAAAATTCAGTTTACATATTAAATATCCCAAAATATATTTATTTTAATATTTTTAATAACATTAATTTGATATCTCAATTACGAAAATAGTTACTACATTGATGTTGGGTAATTGTTTAATATAGTTATTTGTCGATTAAAATTTAAAAACAAAAACTATAATTATTAGAAACATAATATATTTAATTATAATATATGTAGTCAGATTTATCTACTATAAAATCAGACAATAAAAATGTTATAGTTATTAACTAATGAATGTGACATCTTTAACATTACATTAAATAAAATAATATAAAGGTCATAATCTATTATATAAGGAACCAAATGGTCACTAGATAGAATTATGGAATATTATGGTCAATATATACTCAACCAATAAGAATTGGTCGTGTTTTTGGACTTTTTATGGTTATTAGGGTTTTAATAAAACAATTCATTGATTTCCCAATGATTATTTAATTTTTACATCATTAGAGAATAAGACATTAGTGTAATTATTTACTTACTAAAAATTGAAAATAAATTACCATGATGTAGATAATTATATTATAGTTCCATGGAATATATATGTTCTAAGATATCATGTAACGCCCCGACCCTAGTTACCCAGAGTCGGTGCATTATTTTAATACATTGGCATGATTACAAGGAATCAAGTCCCGAAGGATCGATTGGTTTAGCAGTCTTGGAAAATAGATTACATACATGAATGTTACATTACACATTATAACATAAAAAACAACATAAATAATCTTTTATGAACTCCATTATTCCCTTGGCATAACCCTGCATATCAATCACAATACACTTCTTGGAATCCTAGGAAAAATAAAACATAGAAAGGGGTAGGCTCAAACGCTCAGTAAGGGTAAGTAATATAGCAGAAACTTTCATAAATAAGAACAAACATTTAAGGCAATGTATAAATATTAAAAAAAATACTTATCAACATAAAATACATCATTATATGGAAAAAATTAAATAATTCCATTTACATACTCACATGGATACTCTACGAGTTGAATAATCACATGGAATATCAACAACCACTTTTATAATGATGGAATGAAAAATGCCAGACTATCATAACCACATAGTCAAGGCCTTGTTCCAAGGCTAAAAATAAGATTTTTTCAATGCATTGTTCCAAGATAGTAGTTTGTTTCATGAGACCTACCGATGCATCGAGGATCTATAGTGGGCCCCACCCGTCTCTTACAAAGTTCAATGCATTCCTATTTTGAAAAGGTTTAAACATAACATAAACATTCGTATTAAAACTAGCATATGAAATGTCAATTCATTACCCATAACCCATGAATGGTATAAAAATAACACATCCACAGTCAAACATATCACAAAACCTTCAATACAATATGGAAGATTTGTATCATAATAAATAAATTTCAAAAAAAGTTTAATATAAATTAAAGGATTTTGACATAGATGAAAATGATTTGTAAAACTCATTGATATAAATATCCCTTTTTCATGAGAAAATTTAAAAGTCACACAATTTAGAAAGGAAGTCATTTAAGTGAATTTTTTAATCAAATATTCCCAAACCATTTTGAAACATTTAAATGTAATTAACATTTTCAAAACATTCATGTCCATATAAATAAATCCTTAAAAACCATTTTGAAAACAAGGACATTAATGAGAATGATTTAGATGAATAAATATTTAAAAAAAATTAAATGATGTTTTAGTAAAAAATTCCTTAAAAATAATCCATTTGAAAACTATTTTTTAAAAAATGTACATGGATAATAAATATGTTACAGTAGATACTTACGTAAAAACAACCTCGGATAATAATGTGATTGTGAAATTAACCTTTACCAATTTGGTATCTTACGAAACATACACCCCATGAAAAAAGTATCATACAATGAATATGTAAATACACATAACAAAAAGTGTATTACAAAAAGTATAAAATTATGGGTAGTATATACACCACACAAAAGGTAATAGTGGCAACATGGCACGAATCTCACGAGAATAAAGATTGAGATGAAAACCCCTTACCTTGCACATTCCTTTAGTCAAGGGTACACTTAACCTCTTTTATGAAGATTGTAGTATGTTATTATATTATAACATAACCATATTAATATTTATGATATCATACATGATTCATTAATAACATTATACAACCCATTTAATAATAATTTCTATGATAAATTAACATTTCGGTTAATAATCGCTTTCTTTATTGTATGTGTTTTAACTTGTTACTCTTGATTATATCACTTAGATAAAGATTTAGAAACTTCCAGAATATAAAACATGATTTATATATCACATATATCTAGAATATAAATATGTCTAATAGACATATATATGAAATAAAAAACAATGTTTATGGAGACGGTAGTCCGTACCTACGCATAAACGTTGTTTTTGTTTTCATATTGTATTGAACGGAAATAAATGAAAAAGATATATGTATGTACACACACACACACACAAACACAAACATATATATATATCTCCAGTAGAATTATTATGTCATATATTACATACTTATTTGTAATATATATTTTTATAATCGTCGACGAATGGTGAACTTGGAAATGAATCTCATCGCGTCGTGGAGATAGTAATCCGTACGTAGGCACAAGAGAAAATATCATTTACTTAAAGGTGTGGAATTAGATGTTATATAATATATACAGAATCATTATCATGTTATATTTATTATTTACATCAATTACACGTCATTATTAAGCCCATCAAAATAATAATGTATTGAATAACAATTACACCACTACGTGGAGACGGTAAGCCATACGTACGCATGTATGGTGACAAGTCATTCAAAGGATGGATAGAATAATGAAGTTGGTTGTACCATATTTATAATTACATCATAGTATATTGAAAATAATGGATTTATTATTTTAGAATGGAAGAAACAATGAAATAAGAGGTGGAAGAAGAAAGGAACTTGAAAGAGGTGATGAAATATTTACCTCTTCTTTGAGTTCTTCCTTTTTATTTGATCAAAAGGGATCCTTAGGCTAGCTTTCTGACCAAAGGAAGGCCTCTAGTATGAATGTAGGATGGTTTAGTGGGTATTGTTTCAGGGTTTTTCTGAGACAAATGGCATAGAAGTTGTGAATTAGAGTGAATGGGGGTTCCCTTTTATAAGAGGGGTGAGGGGAAACTTAGGAAAAACTTAAAATATTATATTATAATAAATTTATTTTCGGTTTAAAATTCCTCCAAAATAAATTATTTAAAGGCTAAGGTGGGTATGGGTCGAAAAACTCTCAACCAATAGGTTTTAGATAGGTTTAGGTCACCATATTAACCTTAACTTTTAGATATGACTCTTAGTTAAATAGTTTAAGTTTTACCGTGTCTTCTTGTATTCTTAGTCTATGTGGTTAATAAACGTACTCAAAACATTTAAGAGAACCTCAAGTCAATCATTAATGACATATATAATATTATTTGTTCCCTTTGGACTAACCTTACATTTTTACGAACATTATATCAACCAATAATATATTTTTTGTTTTAAATATTAATTTATGTAAATGTTGAAACTATTAGGTATTTTGTTTTTGTGAAAGTCATAACAACATGATTACTTCTAACAAGATACACTGAGTCGTCCCTAACATGTCATTATCCCCTAGAAAATTCGTGGATGTCATAGAAATCTTGAAATTTTTATTTATTTTAATATATATAATACCATTTATTTGATTCTTTCTTGAATAAAGTAATTACTTCATCATCATCGTGTCATAAATAAATTTTATTTTTTAATGTCTAAAATTTATAAATAAAATAAGATGATGTAGGAAATATTGTTATATTTCTAATGAATATTTATAGTTGAATTTATCTTATGTATAACCCTATATTAAAAATTATTTAGTTAATAAAATTTGTATTTAACACTTTTAAAACATCTTTGAATTGAATAATAATAAATGTACTAATCTATTCCATGTGGACCAAAGAGGTTCATATTTTATTTCTAAGGTTGTTTTTGTTCGAATTATACTTATACAGTAGAATTCATACTTGTGTTAGGGTAATAACAGTATCATTTTTACCCTTAAATACTCTATTTACTTGTAACCGTGGTAAATAAAAGTAAAAAGTTAATACTCACCAAAAAATATTTTCAACTTATTGAACCACATTTTTCTTACAGATATAAACTGTGTCTCTATGATGTTTGAAATTCCACTCACAGAAGTGGTAAAATTCAGTTTTATGTAAATTTGCAACTTCTCCTAGGAGGTGGGTAAAAGACGATGAAAAGTTCAATAAAATTTTATATATCTAAAATTATTATAATCTGAATCCAATGAATTACATTGAACATATATAGGTATTATGTATATATTTTGACCTAAAATAAATTTAAATAAAATAAATAATTATTTAAATAAAAATTTGGTTTAAAACTGTAACTTAGTGTTTTTCACTATTCATCAAAAATTGAATGTTTTCACACAAATACCAAAAATTCATCCTAAGATATATTTGATATTCCGAATTCAAAAATTATTTCTATTTTAATAAAATCATAAAATAGAAGTGGAATTAATTAATTTAAAATTAATTCCTATTGTTAAAACAAATAGCGTGTTTTTAGAAAATAATAACTATCAAAAGATTGATACTTGTTTATGTGCAATTTCAAAGTAAAATTAATTCTAATAAACAAAATTGGATTAAATTGTAAAAATTGTTTCTAATTACACTTTTAAACCAATTAAAAATATAATCTAACCATATAAATAAATTATATTAAAAGTCACTTTTGAATTAAAATACAATATTTTTCAATATTCATTAAAAATGAACTTTATCAGAAAAATTTTCAAAAATTTACACAAAGTACATTTTGATGAACCCATTATAAATAATAAATTTATTTAGTCAAATTAAATATATATAAGTTTCAAATATCTGATTTAAAAAGGGTTCTGCATTAAAAGGTAGTAAAATTGCATTTTGAAAAAAAAAAATCTTTTATCTAAAAAAATGAAATTGTTCCAAAATTATGTCTAAGAAACCCATAATATGGATTCTAAAATTATAAATATTATATAATGTTCAAAAATTAGTTAATACTATTCATAACCTCTTTTGAACGGCTTGTTTGGTAAGACATGGAGCACTTGAACTATGTGTTGCGTGTAGTGTAAGTTATTGAATTACTTTGAAGAAATAACGTACTATGAAATCATGGGGTGTTACATTATTCCCTCCTTCAATAAATTGAGTCCTCTCAATTTGAAATTTTTCTTCGAAAATAAAACGATGAGAATAGAAAATACCGTTCTGGGATAACCCACTTCGGAAATTGGGTTAATAAAATTTAGTGTTAATAAGAAGAAAAGGGAAATGAAAGGGTCACCACCAAATTATGATCTCGATTAGGAGAAAATTGGTGGTAATTAGAGAAACATATTTGGATGAAAAATGTAAATATTTATAAGGAGTGATTGACGTCATCAATCACAAATAAGTTTAAAAATTGAGGGCTTCAAATCCATCAATCTATGATGATTGAAAATACCATTGGTTCAAAAAAAACCTAAGGTATTATGATAACACATATTTTATTTTAATATCCCTTCACTAATGTTTAAGAATTATTTTATTCATAGAATTATAGAGGAAGAAAAATATATACATGACAAGTAGAGTTCCATCCTTTAAATAATTTCTACCACAAACTCATCTTTCACTCTAAAAAAATATTTTATTTGTCCTATTCATATAGGGTTCCAAAAAAAATGAATTTATAATTCATCTACCAGACCATTAAAAAACTACATTATTTCATCCAGGACATCATGTGGGCTAGTGGTAGGTGATACACCCTTGTTGCCCTTCTATTTCGGGTTCAAGTCTCGTGGCCTTGTCGGACATGACGGGTTCCCGCCAGACCTCCGGGTTGTCCTTTTTATGGCAATCCAAAAAAATAATCTCAAACCAAAATTATCCAAAATACTTTGGTCCAAACTCATAGTCCAAAATTCATAAGGAAGATAAAAATAGTGAATATCCTTTTTTCCACGTAATAACATGTGAACACCTTAATCATTTATTCTTTTAAAACACTACAACATCTTGAATTACCATAAAACATTATTGATTACATTCATTCTCCCTTATTTTTTATATAATACTTGATATATTCCTTATATCCAAAAATTTAGAATATTCCAACAATACTAAAATAAATAAACCATTAATTAGTTACAATATATTCAAGAATATAGAATATAATTTATCCAAATCAACCATCTCATACTCCAAAATCACTACCTCATTATCAAGACCATATTAAGGATTACATTTCCATCAACCGTGTATTTTTTCCAAAAAGTGTAGCTTACTGTTAAGTCACTTTTATTAGAACCATATAATCTCAAATCCTCAATAAAATAGTGATGCAGCACAATCCTTATTTATATCCATAATTCATATAACCAGTATATTGGTGATACAATGCTCAAATGAAAAAATCCTATAATTACAACATAAGAACACTAGTCATTCTTCTTCATCTGAGGTAGCATCATAACATGATTATTATCCAATAGCATCATTTAAGGTATACACTAATGACTGGTACACTAATTCGCATAATTTCGCAACACCATGTAGATGAAGCATTGTACATTTGAAACTTTTTTTTACCCTTGAAATCACGTACTCGATATCCCTTTTCCCCAAACTTATAACAAACCCCCATTCCCTTTGAACATTTACCAAGGTGATTCTTTCCATAGTTATCACATATCAGAAAATCCTACTTTTCCCTCTTCCCTTTATCCATCATTCCCTTTTCCATCCTTTTCTTCTCTTGCTTCCCTTCAATGACATAAGTCTCAGAGAATTATTTACTTATCTTATTAACACCTGATACTATTTCTCCATATGTTGAGAATACATGGGAGACTATTTCCCTTCTAAATTTTGGATTAATACCGTGAAATATATGATCCTTCTTACTCTTTGATCATACGTATTTCCGGAGTTCACATTCCTTCTACTGGGCGCCATTTCTATACAATGGCATACACTAGGTCAGTTTATAAATTGTAATGGATAATTCTAAACCTGTAAAATACATAACAAAAAATTGAACAATTTAAGGATATAATCTGTAATCATAAAAATGTTTTCTTTGAGGATGTATATACTCATAAACCCTTCATAATGGTTTGTAAAGAAAATGAAAATTATCCTAAGCATACCCCCCAATAGTGTTGTAACAAATAGTAAAGAAAGTACCATTATCATGAACCATTTCTCGTTTGATTCTAGATCAAAGCGGTGTTTTCGGGTTTTACCCCTTGTTACATCTGTTCCACAGCCACCTCTACCTACTCGTATCTAGACAGAGATGTATTGTTTGGAAAACTCACAAAAATACTACATTATCAAAATTCAAGGAATTTCTTCTATATTAATCCTCAAAGTCTCTTTTAGGGTAATGTTCTATAATCAGATTTTATCTAAATATAGTTTCCAAGGTTATTGATAAACTTCCTATGATACCAACTATAACGTCCCGACCCCAATTACCCTAAGTCAGTGAATTATTTTAATACATTAGCATGATTACAATGAATCAAGTCCCGAAGGACCGATTGGTTGGGCAGTCTTCAAAAATAGATTACATATGTGAATGTTACATTACACTTTACAACATACAAAACAATATAAATAATCCTTTATGAACTCCATTATTTCCTTGGCATAACCATGCATATCAATCACAATACACTTCTTGGAATCCTGGTAGAAATAATACATAGAAAGGGGTGAGCTCAAACACTCAGTAAGGGTAAGCAATACAGTGGGAACATTCATAAATAAGAATAAACATTTAAGGAAATGTATAAAACTAAAACAAAATCCTTTTCAACATAAACTTCATCATAATATGTAAAAAATGAAATAATTCAATTTAATTACTCATATGGATACTTTACTAGTTGAATAATCTAATGCAATATCAATAACCACTTTCATAATGATGGAATGCATAATTCCATACTATCATAACCACATAGTCAAGGCCTTGTGCCAAAACTACAAATAAGATTTTGTCAAGGCCTTATTCCAAGACACTAGTTTGTCTCATGAGACCTACCGATGCATCGTGGAGTTATAACGGGACCCACCTTTCACTTACTAAGTCCAATGCATTCCTCATATGAAAAGGTTTAAACATAACATAAACATTCTTATTAAAAATAGCATACGAAATGTCAATACATAACCCATAAACCATGAATGGTATAAAAATAACACATCCATAGTCAAACATATCACAAAACCATCAATACAATTTGGAATATTTGTATCATAATATATCAACTTTAAACCAAGTTTAAAATCCATTAAAGGATTTTGACATAGATGAAAATTATTTCTAAAACACTTTGAGATAAATATCCCTTTTTCATGAAAAAATTTAAAAGTCACACAATTTAGAAAGGAATAAATTTAAAGACATTTTTGAATAAATGTGTCCCATACCACTTTGAAACTTTTTAAAGTAATTAACATTTTAAAAACATTCATGTCCATATAAATAAATCCTTAAAAAACCATATTGATTACATGGACATTAATGAGAATGATTTTTAAGAATAAATATTTAAAACATTTGAAATGATGTTTTAGTAAAAAGTACCTTAAAATAATCCCTTTGAAAACAATTTTTTGAAACATGTAGATGGATAATAAATATGTCCCAGTAGATACTTACGTAAAAACAACCTCGGATAATAATGTGATTGTGAAATTAACCCTTTCCAATTTGGTAACTTACGAAACATACACCCCATGAAAGAAGTACCATACAATGAATATGTAAATACACATAAATTAAATTTTATTATACAAATAATAAAATTATGGGCAGTACATACACCACACAAAAGGTAATAGTGGCAATATGGCATGAATCTCATGGGAATAAGGAGTGAGATGAAAACCCCTTACATTGCACATTCCTTTATTCGATGGTACACTTAACCTCCTATATGAAGATCGTAGTATGTTATTATATTATACCAGAACCATATTAATATTTATGATATCATACATGATTCATTAATGACTTTATACTACCCATTTAAAAATAATTTCCATGATAAATTAACTTTTCGGGTAATAATCGCTTTCTTTATCGTACATGTTTTAACTTGTTACTCTTAATTGTATCACATAGATCAAAAATTAAATTCTTCCATAATATAAAATATTATTTATATATCATATATATTTAGAATATAAATATGTATAATAGTCATATATATGAAATGAAAAACGCAGTTTATAGAGACGGTAGTCCGTACGTACGCATAATCGTTGTTTTCGTTTTCATATAGTATTGAATGGAACTAAATGAATAAGATATATGTAAGTATATATATATATATATATACATTATCATTATTATGTCATATATTACATACTTATTAGTAATATATATTTTTATAATCTTTGATTAATGGTGAACTTGGAAATGAATCTCATCACGTCGTGGAGATGGTAATCTGTAGGTACGCACGAGCGACAATATAATTTCCTAAAATGTGTGTAATTGGATGGTATATCATAAATATGGAATCATTATAATCTTATATTTATTATTTATATGAAATAAACATCATTATTATACCCATCAAAATAATAATGTATTGAATAACAATTGCACCACGACGTGGAGACGGTAAGCCGTACTTATGCACGTATGGTGAAATGCCATTCACATGTTGGATAGAATAATGAAGTTGGTTTTACCATATTTATAATAATATAAAAGTATATATAAGATACTGTAGTTATTATTTTATAATGGAAACAACCAAGAAATGGGAAGTGGAAGAAGAAAGGAACTTGTAAGAGGTGATGAACTATTTACCTCTTCTTGGAATTCTTCCTTTTGATTTGATCAAAAGGGATCCATAGGATGGTTTTAAGACCAAATTAATGCCTTTGGTATGAAGTTAAGATAATTAATAGGGTATTTGGGAAGGGTTTGGCCTAGAAAAATTTCTTAGAAGGTGTGAATTATAGTGAAGGGTGGGTTCCCTTTTATAAGAGGGGTGAGGGGCACCTTAAAAAAACATAAAATATTATTTTATAATAAATTCATTTTCGATTTATAATGGATCCAAAATAAATTATTTAAAGGATAAGGTGGGGATGGGTCGAAAAACTCTCAACCAATAGGTTTTAGATGGGTTTAGGTTACCATATTAACCTTAACATTTAGATTTAACTCTTAGTTAAATAGCTTAACTTTTACCATGTCTTCTAATATTCTTACTCTATATGGTTAATAAACATACTCTAAACATCCAAGAGAACCTCAAGTGGCTCAATACTGACATATATAATATTAATTAAGCATTTTTTCCGAAACTAACATTTTTATGAATATTATTTCAAACAATAATATAGTATTTGTTTTAAATATTAATTTATGTCAATTTTGACACTGTTAGGTATTTTGTTTTAGTGAAAGTCATCACAAAATGATTACTTCTAACAAGAAACATTGAATCAGACATCACATGTAATATTCACCTATAAAAATCGTGGATTTCATAAAAACTTTGAAATTATATTTATTTAATATTTATAAAACCATTTATTTGATTTTTAATGAATAAGGTAATTACCGCATCATCATTGTGTCCTAAATAAAATAAGTTATTTAATTTCTAAAAATAATAAATAATATACCATGATGTAAGAAATTGTTTTTTATTTATAATTAATATTTATAATCTAATTTATCTTATGTATTACCCTATATTAAAAATTATTTAGTTAATAAACATTGAATTTAAAACTTTTAACACTTCTTTGAATTAAATAATAATAAATGTCCTAATCTAATCAATGTAGACCAAATAGGTTAATATGTTATTACTAAGGTTGTTTTGAGTCGAATTATACTTATCCAATATAATTAGGACATGTGTTAGGGTAATAAAAATATCATTTTTACCCTTAAATACCCTATTTACGTTTAACCGTGGTAAATAGAAGTAAATAGTTATTATTCACAAAAAAAATATTTTCAACTTATTGAACCACATTTTTCATACTGATTTCAACCATGTCTCTATGATTTTTGAAATTCCACTCATAGAAGTGGTAAAAATTTGTTTTAGGTGAATTTGCAAATTCTCCTAGGATGTGGGTAAAAGAAGGTGAAAAGTTCAATAAACTTTTTATATATATAAAATTATTATAATATTAATCAAATGAATTATATTGAAATTATATTTTTATTATGTTGCTATTTTTACATAAAAAAATTATATAAAATAAATAATTATTTAAATAAAAATTCGGTTTAAAACTATAATTCAGTGTTTTTAACTATTCATAAAAAATTTAGAGTTTTCAGAAAAATATCAAAAATTCATCCTAAGCTATATTTGATATTATGAATTCAAAAATAATTTCTAATTTTCTAAATTCTAAACATAGTAGTGGAATTAATTAATTAAAAATTAATTCCCGTTGAAGAAACAAATAGCATGTTTTTAAAAACAATAACTATCAAAAGATTTATACTTATTTATGTCCAATTTCAAGGTGAAATTAATTCCAATAAACAACATTTGATTGAATGGTAAAAATGTATTCTAATTACACTTTAAAACCAATTAAAAAGAAAATATAACCATATAAATAAATTAGATTAAAAGGCACTTTTGAATTATAATACAATATTTTTCACTATTCATTAAAAAAGAAACTTTATTAGCAAGATTCAAATAATTTACACAAAGTAAAGTTTGATTTCCCTATTCTAAATAATAAATTAATTGAATAAAATTGAATATATATAAGTTTCAAATATTTCATTTTAAAAGGGTTATTTATTAAAAGGTGGTAAAATTGAATTTTAAAAAAATATATCTTTTATCTAAAAAAATGAAATTTTTCTTACATTATGTCTCAGAAACCCATAATATGGATTCTAATATTATAAGGATTATATAAAGTTCAAAATTCAGTTAATTCTATTCATAACTGCTTTTGAAAGGCTTGTTTGGTAAGTTGTGAAGCGCTTGAACTCAGTGTTGCGTCTAGTGAAAGTTGTTGAATTACATTAAATAAATAACATACTATGAAATCTTGGGGTGTTACATATCACCTGGTTATCCCAATATTAAAATTATTATACTTATAAGAATGTGAGTTTGACATTTTGAAACTTTCATTTGTTTAAATAATATCTATGCCATTTTCATTATGAGGTGGACCTTAAATGACTACAATTAGACCCTATGATGTAAAGGATCTAATTTTATTAATAGAAAAAGATTTTTGTAGGCTTTAGGATTATTTTATTCTCATTATCATAATATTTGTTACGATTATTTACCTGATTTGCCTTTAACAACATTAAATAAAAATTACCATAGTTACTATTCATAATATCCAAAAAAGTACCCTATTAACATAATTTGGTCCCACTTATTGATAATATGGAATTATTTTTTAAAAATTAAAAAATTTTATTTCCATAATTTAATTTAAATTTATTTCCCATTATCAAAAACCAAAAATTTGGTTTTTAAGAAGTGAAAACTTATCAAAAGACTATATTGTGTTTATGTCCAATTTAAATGTGAAATTACTCAAAATGATCAAAATTGGATTAAATGATAAAAACATAATCCAATTACACTTTAAAACCCATTAAAATGTTAATATAACTATATAAATAAATTAAATGAAAAGGTATTTTTGAATTAAAGTGATGTATTTTTCACTATACATTATAATATGATTTTTATCAAAAAAATTACAAAAACTCAAGAAAAGTAAATTTTTATGTTCTGATTTTGAATAAGATGTTTATTTTTCAAATATAATGTAAAAAAGTGTTGAAACTATATTGAAAATGGGTTCCCCATCAAAAGGTGGAAAAACAACATTTTTTGGAAAATTACTTTTATCTGAAAATATGATATTTTTCTTATATCATGCACTAGAAAATATTTAAGATGAATTTTAATGTTATATAAATTCAGAATGTGGTTAATACTTTTCATAACTTCTATTTCATAATCAATTAAATAAAAATATTTTAATAATATTTCATTGATTAGTGAAACTCATTATTTGATACAACGCAAGCTATCGAGGAAGGTCTCTCTAACGTGTAATGCAAGCCAAGTCATTTTTATATTAAGTGGAATCTTTCTTTGGTGTTACGTATATCATAATAAAAACATAGTTCCTTTATAAATTGAACAAACTTTATACATAATTTTGTGATAAGTGAATTCTATCAATAGAACATGAATTTTTGTGTAACACAAACCATGATTAGTGTTGTGTATACTAAAATATATGACGGTGTGGCATATAGAGAAAGCTAATAATGGTGTATCATACAAAAAAAATCATAAAATAAATTAAAAATAATCTATCTCATAAAATCTCAGGGAGTTACAAGGGGAATTTTAGAACAACGTATTCTTCTTTCATTAAAGAATCGCCTCAGATGATGATGAAACACCAGATTGGAGCAGAACGGGGTGCAGTGTATGCAATTACATCCATTAAACTTTTTTGGGTGTTTAATTCAATTAATAATGATCTAATATCTAGTTTGGACATGTAAAATGGATTTTTACACCCTTTTGATTAAATATATTGGGAGGATTGTTCAATGTTCTATCGAAATGCACTAATTATGGAATTAGTGTAAGCCTATGTTACATATTTAAATTGGGTTCAAATTTGTTTTCTAACCCTTAAATCACCTTCCTTGATCATTGTCCATGAATTCTTATCAAATTACGGTTAAACCTTTTTTAGGTTTCATTTTTCAAAAATCTTCTTCACGGTCAATAACGGTTGGACCCTGTAGTCTCGGTTCAACTTGGTTGGGTGGTACCGAGCCTGATCGAACCCATAGAACAATGAATTATAGATAAAAGAACATGGGTTTATGAAATAATACTATATAAGTTTTTTCAGGATTAGGATGATCATTTTGATGATCGGTGGTTGATAATTTTATGGAAGATGGATTGAGTACTTGCGGAGCTCATGACGAAACCCACATGGACAACTACTGTCCGATTTCCAGTCAACGACATCCAAAAACCATGATACATTTCTATCTGATAATTTTTTAGGTAGATATTGGTCAGGATTCGAAGTTTCATAGTTTAATTCAATGTTCTAGAAGAAGATATGAAATTCAATGAAAAACCTGACTACACACTATGCACAAGGATGAAAAGGCGACGTGTATCCCCCTAAGTGTAGAAGCTAGTGTTTTTGGAATCTATAAGGATAAAACCATGTGTATCCCTCCTAAACACCATTTACCCATTCCCAAGATGGAATACCCCACGTTTTGGATCACACAAGAGGTGTTTGGTGTGGAAGTACACGGCCTGGTACACGGTTGTGTACCTGAGTACATAGACATGACTAGGTCACATGGGAAGCACACCATGTAAAGAAACACATCTTGTATCGATGTACATAGACACAGGGTCAATACATCAACATAGACATAAGGACACAATCTAACACCAGGTGTCTTGGACACACTTTGTATTCCTACAACTTGGACATGATCTGCTTTTTGTCTAGGGAAAGAGACTGGAGGTGGAGCAGAACCACTCACCATGTTACTCCCCTCAAATTCCATGTACCCCTTTACCACATTGGTGGAATCATCAAGGTTCAATATATCCTTTGTTTAGAATCATTTTTTGGCATGTGATTACCCTTTACTGAGTGTTATTCCACATAGAACTTGATGGGACCCTTGGTTGTGGGTTCTAAGATGTGATGTGAAATTATCCTAACATAGTGCTTGCTTAATAAATTCTTGATGAAGTTAGTGATCAATTATAATCACCATTGACTATATATTTGTACACTCTAGAAGATCTATGAAGTGGAATCAATGTCCTTTAGAGTAGAACCCACTATCATCATGGGTGAGGGTCCTTGATGACCAAAGGGGAATCCCCCGACATGCTAGGGTGTGGGTCCTCAACTTCCAAATGAAACCCCTCCCACCACCTATCATATTTGGTGTGGGTAATCAAAGACTAGAGTGGAACCCTCTGTTACACCATGTTGTGGGTTCTAGACCATTATAGTGGAACCCCCCATTATCATGGGCGTGGGTCATCTACCTTACTGAGTGGAACCCCCTATCAGTGTAAGGCACGATTCCTTTTGACACTATAGTGGAACCCCCTATTATCATCATTTTCGGTCCATTATTGATACGTAAATATTGGAACCATCCTGGTATACTAGGTCACGAGTCCTCTACTATGAGTTTGTGCCCTCGCGATTGTACTCCACTGTGAGGAGTCATGTTTTGACTTAAATGGTTACTTCTAGGTGTATGTGTGAGATGATAGGAATTGTTGATGGACTATTGGAACTGATATATACACTTATTCTTCATGGGATAGGCTGGGCGTTAGATATCACATTACACTATATTTTCCTTATTTGGAATGAGAATATATATATTCTTCTGTACCAATGAAATGGATTTAGATAATCTCTTTCCATGAGAGGTAAAGACACAGAGGGTATTCCACGTTCTTTATATGTCTATTTTATCGTGTTCAGATGAGTCTATAATCTTCTATATGTGATGAGTTATTGATGTGTAGTTCATCTACTCTCTATGTCGATCCCCTTGGGTTTAGATGAGTTTAATTTAAATCATATATTAGGTTAAGGTGTTCTATTTCACTATATATTTTACCTACTATATTTCTATTTTTATTGTATTTTTTACTATACCCACATCAGATTTTAGGTTTTCCTACTAGTTATGTATATACTCACCCTTACATCGGATTTTCCTACCTATTTTGTGTCTTATGAAGTCAAAATATTAGCTAACGGTGAATTTAGAGGAGTATAGGGATACCTAGTACTTTGGACCTCGTATGGTGGTCATAATAGGGATATCATGAGTAGTTCACTCTCAATTGTTTACTTTTCCCATTATGTTGGGTTTTGTAATTCATTTTTTGGGTGTTTATTTTCCCCCATTGCATTTTAGTTTACACTATCAAACTCCTATACACCCTAGAGGAGATGCATGCTTGTTTTATATTCTAACTATTTTGTCTATTTTATTCCATCATCACGTTTTCATGAATATGGATGGGTGTGTGTGTGCATGTGGATACATAAGAAAAGGCATCCTCATGATATTTTTCTCTTCAGCACTTGTTTCTAGTCCCTGCACCCTGTAGGTGGGCTTGGGGTAGATGCTTCTTGATCCCTATCTTGGGGTAGGTCATGAAAGATATGTATCATATGTGGTTCAATCCATGGGATGTTTTTCAGATTAGACCCCTTAATAGTACATGGTGGGGTTTAAGGAAACAGTTTCAAAGTGTCTCGAGTGTGGCTCTTATTCCATGTAATCTAGTGATTTGATATGTGGCTGATGTAACCATTTACTAGGACCTTGACTAACAACTTATCGAATTAGTATACCAAGAAATTTGTTGTAGAGATCCATCATACATGAATCATATAGTATTGAGTATTTGACTATTATTAGATAGTCACCTTATCATTTTTGGTATATATATGGTTATATGATCATTGTATATCATGATAAATATCACATTGCCTCTACGATGCCAGCCAGTTAGGATACTGAATCCTAATCATAAAGGTGATATGATGAGTGAGGAGGCCTCAATTTGGGGTCCATACCAATACCCCATTCCTCCATATGGGATCGTAGTAGCACAGCCACCATTCATGTAGTAGATAGTTCTATAATTGTATGTTGGGGATGTGTGTAGTCTTAGCACACTCCATGACATTAATCACCTAATTCCCCTATTGTTGTTTGGGGATATAGTTCTTCAAGAAGAATACGATAGGATATATTTAGTATTATGTGCTTCTAATCTCATCCTTACACAAATGGATCATGTGATTACGCTAGAAACTTTCATTTTCCTCAGAGAAGTTGGGCACTAGTGGAGCCTTGTTATGAAGATTCTTGATGAGTCTTCACTCTCATAGACCATAATTCAGTGCCTATTCTGTGAGGATTAATACCCCTACATCATGAGCTCAATTTAGATCCCAGAACATCTGGAATTGAAGTAGGGAGGGTTGATGGTGGCTGAGTACATAGAAATTTTCACAAACCTTACACATTACTCCTTTGATATGATCTGGAATGGATACTTCCATGTAAAAAGGTTTTATCAGGGACTCCTTAGTGAAATTTGTGCCAGTGTGGGGACCTTCTAAATCCCCACCAATGTTGGGGTGATGTAATGGGAACTAGTGATTTAGATATTTCATTCTAAGTGATGCCATACAACTGAAGTTGGCAGTGGAAACCATAGATTCGAGTCGTTTGTATCTGCTAATAGATGCCAGACACTGGGATCTCGATGTAGGAGACCACACTGGGATTATACTCAGGCATGTGTTCAATGGAAATTCAGAGAAAAAGGGAATCTTGGATAGGGGTGGTTATTTACTTTTTATGGGTGATGTCACATGAAGTGATACCTACTCACATGGAATTTTGAGAAGCATAGGTAGTTTATTGATGGACCACCACAATAGAGGAAACTCCATGATCAATGATCTCACAGAAATTAAAAAGGTGGTCCTATTAGAGGTGGATCTAGAAGAAGATTAAGAGAATCTATGGGTGGTGGATGAAGCTATGTGATCCTTCCACCACCACAACCATGAATCCTATGTTAGGCACATGCAGTTGGAGGTTGGGTCCACTAAAAATTGTAGGATTTGTATTTTTATGACACCACATCACTTGAAATAATCTAAGGTAAAACATTTGGGTATTATAGTCATACATAGGTATTGTTATAAATAGGTTCCAATCATTCATTCAAATATTTACTTATAGTGAAATAGTTAGAGCTCCTAGTTGAGGAATTAGCATATGATCTTCATATAGGGTTCCTATAGGGAACACTTCTTCTGTATCTTTTATATTCTAGTGTTGAATGTTATTTCTTGGTGGAGGTTGGTTCATGCTGAACCTTTTAGTCATTGCAATGGATCCATATGAAATTATCTTGGGTATGGATTTTTTGTCCATGGTTCGATCCCAGATTGATATTCATTCTATACAAGTCAGATGCATATGCACTGATGGGACATGATTCTTCTTTTCTAATGAGATAGATATCATGGAAGGCAAAGATGGTTTTATGAGTAGTATTCCAAATCCAACCACCCATCAGTTAGAGATTATATCTCTTACTATAACATGCTCTTTAGTTATCTGGGTTCCTTTAGTTGTGGAGGATTACATGGATTTCTTCCCTATGATGTTTCAGGACTACCCCCAATGTAAGAGATGGTGTTTTTCATAAACATGCATCCTAGAATAGTTTTGAAATCTTATATGGCATATATGATGGTTCCTAATAATCTCTAGGCACTACGGTTGCAGTTAGAGGAACTTCCAGAAAAGGTTTTTATTAGACCCAATGTGTCCCCCTAGGCATCACCGGTTTTGTTCGTGAAAAAAGGTGGATGGGGGTTTGTGCATTCTAATAGATTATGATCGCCTAAACCAGAACATGATAAAGAAAATGAATCCCATTCAGAGGATTGATGAAATATTTTACTAGGATAGTGGTGTGATATGGTTCTTAAATATCAATCTCATGTCTTACTACCACCAATTGAGGGTTCACAAGGATGATATTAAAATGTTGGAATTTTTATACCACTTCAGACACTATGAGTTCCTGGGGAATCCCTTTGGAGTGATGAATTCCCACACTATTTTTATGGCTTTAATAAACCAAGTATTCCATATATACATATAATATTATGATGTTGAATTCATCAATGACATACTCATATACACTTCATCAGAGGAGGAAAACGAAGACCAATTGAGTATGGTATTATATCATCTTCAAGATCACCATCTGTATGGGAAGATCTCACATTTCCACTTCTAGATACATGAGGTTCACATTATGAGGAGGGTCATTTTTTAGCATGGTTTTTCCGTTGACCTAGTGAAGATAGATCATTTCTTTCTAGGGTTCGACACAAGAGTGTTTCATAGGTTCAATGATTTATTATGATGGAAGTGTAATATAAGAGGTTTTTGGGAGACTTGTCCTAAATTAGAGATGATTTGACCACCCTAAAATTAAAAGGGATTCCATTAACATGGTCTGAGCAGTACTAGAAGGCCTTTGAGTAGTTGAGGTTGAGGATAACAAGTTCTCTTGTGTTGAGAATACCCAAGGAAGGCATGGAGTACGGAGTGTATTATAATGCCATAGGATATGGGATTTAATACATGTTGATATAGTAATACTAAGTTATCCCATATGGGTTGAGGATGTTGAGACACTATGATAATAAATATGTGTCTCATGACCTAGAGCTGGTAGTGGTATTATTCACCTTGAGAATGTAAAGGCACTAAATTCTATGAGAGCACATTCTGGTTCACTCAGACCATTAGTGTCCCAGGTACACCCTCACAATAGACATATATAAACATGAGACTTTGATTATTGTTGGAGTTACTATAGCATTATGGCATGGAAATAGTCTATACTCTAGCGAAGGGAAATGATGTATCATATTTCCTTAGTATGAAGTCCCATGCGGTCTTAGTGCAGGAGTCTTTGGTGTAGTTTGCCTCCTTATAGTAGCCCTTGGATGAGGAGGAGGGTACATCTTTTCTATAGTTGATGGTGTTGACACCTTTTTTTGTGAATTTGAGGGATTCCCATTTGAGCGACATCTACTATGAGGGTTCACATAACCCGATATACATAGGTGACTCACCATATTGATACTATAAAGGATAGAAACATTTCATCCATTTCAATGTATAGATGTCGGTCATGGTCATGTTGTGAGAGGATGTGATTTTATAGTTCTACACTTCTCCACTAGATGTACATTCCATTGTGGGTAATATGTAAATAGACCTTCAATGGATGTTTTGGTGGTCCAGTAAGAGACAGATCATAGCTATTTTCATATCCTGGTGCCTTAGTTGTCAGCAAATGAAGGCTAAGAAGCATGTTCTGCTAGGTTTGTTTCATCCATATGAGATCACGATGTCAAAGTGTGATGACATAACCATTGAATTTTTTATTAGGATTACACACATAGGGAAGGTACATAGATCCATATGAGTGATAGTTTACCAACTCATGAAGTCATCACACTTATTTTGTCTCAAGTATTAGTGTTTTGTGTTGATTTTACGGTCATTCAATGTATGGATGATCATTCGCCTTCATAGGGTTCCCTTGACAATTACCTATGATCATGAAGCAGAGACTAGATTACATTTTTGGCGAGACCAATATGAGGCATTCAAGAACCAAATGAGGATGAGAATATCCTTTCACCCCCATATTTATTGGAAGATCGGGTTCACTATCTAGGTGTTAGAGTATATAGAGAGGGCTTTCTCGTTAGATCTCATCCACACCATGGATAATTACCTTCCCATTGTATGGTTTCCATACAATAACATCTACCGCTCTATCATCAGCATAGATCATTTTGAGGCCTTATACAGGAGACCCTGCAGATCACCCTTATGGTAGAAAAAGATCAGAGACACCACTCTTGTAGTACCAAAGGTAGTGCAGGTGATGATACAAAAAATCTTGGTCTTATGTGAGTGGATAAGGACAACCCCAATTAAACAAAAATCTTACACATATCGACATCAAAGGACCTGGGATATTGAGGTGGGAGACAATTTTTTCTTGAGAGTCTCCCCATGATGTTGATTTTTGGATATATTTCCATAGAGGAAAGCTATCCCTGAGGATTCAACATGCATTTTGAGATTTTGCAGGGGATTGATGAGGTTTCATAACACCTCACCCTACCCACAAAAATGCATCGGGTGTACAACTTCTCCCATTAACCATAGCTAAGGCGATACATGCTTGATCCCATCCACATCAACGACTGTGGAGAGAAAGGCATCATTGATGGATCTAACTTTTTGGATTAAATGATAGAGTCTAATGTTTTATATGAGAGAACTCATTGTGGACATTTCATACCCTTTATTCCTATGTTTTGGTAGTTTCGTAACATATAAGAGAGAAACTAAGAGCATGAGAGCACAGTGCAGGCTCAGTATCTTCAGTTTTTTTATTTGTTCATTTAGGGGATACAAATATTTTAATGAGGGAATGATGTAGTGACCTATTTTATTCTTTATAAGAATAGAAATTATTTCTATATATATTTCCAAAGCTATGAACTTAGACAAAATGTGATTCTAAGGCCCAGTGTGCCTGCAATTAATTTAATAAAAATATTAAAAATATTTTATATTATGTGAACAAAAATTAATAAGTAAAATTGGATAAATCTTAAATGTATGCTTAGATTAAATGTATGATACCATTTATGAGTTTAGAATGCGGTGTTTACCCTTGGTGTGACATAAGATTAGTTAATGCAGGGCATTGGGACTCCTCCTTCATTGGTAGTACGTTTAGTGAAATAATTTTTTGTTTTATTCTAATAGAGTGAAATGTTCTATATAAATACTATAATGGAATATTATCTAGGTTTATCCACATAAACCCTAGGATAATTCTTGAGATCCTTTTTTCTCTTTCATTGGGAAATCACCTCAGATGACGATGAAATTCCCTATCGTAGAAGTTCGGGACTCTACGAATACAATGACATCATTCAAGAATTTGATGGTGCATTATTTTATGATGAATCATCAAATATATGTTTAGGACTTGTAAATTGATGTTTCACACCCCTTTAATTAAATAAACTGAGCAGACTGATCCATGTTCTATCAATCTGTGACAATTATGTCCTAAGTATGCACCTATGCACTATATTTAAATTGGTTTTTCAAGTGTTTTATAACCCTGGAATCATTAATATTGATCTATGGACAATAAAACATATCCAATTATGGTTAAAAAATTCATGGTTTCCTTATCCCAATTTATCTTTATGTTATTCACTGGTAGGATACCATGGTCCCGTTTCATCATTTTCAGGTGGTAATGAGCCCATTCATAACCTCAGAACTACGACAAATCAAAAATAAAAGCATTAATCAATTAAATAAACCACAATTGTGGTAATTGTAGGATAATAATGACGTTTCTGATATTAAGTGGTTGATTCATTGATGGGAGAAGGATCAGGGATTATAGGAGATCATGAAAAAAACATCGTGGACTACGAAAGATCGATTTTCAACAAATGATAGACGAAAGACACAATCTATGGCCATATTTGCATGTTTTGGGTAGATATAAGTCCATATTATAATTTGAATTTCTAGATTTAAGGTGCTATAAGTTGATCTAAAATTCAATTAAAAACCTGAATATAAACTTAGCTAAAGGATAAACATATTGTGAGTAGCCCCATGAGTGTGGTGGCTAGGATTATAGGAATATATAAGGATGGAAAGACATGTATCCCTCATACATACTATGTACCACTTCTCCAGATGTACATCCAATGTGATAGATAGATGGAAATAATCCCATGTGGAATTACATGACCATGTATAAAACCATGTACCCAAGTACATGGATAGGTGATCAGTACATGGACATAGGTTCCATTGGACAGACACTGCCAGAAGGACATGACATGGTCCTATGTAGCTTGGATGTTTTTTTATTCCACCTACAGAGTGTGTACTCCTACATAGTTGGGATTCATGCGTTGACTACAGACATGACCAGGAAGTGGAGCTTGACCATATGCCATGTAGGTCCCTTAACATTTTCTGTACACATTGAGCTCTTTTGATGAAACATTTGGGTCTTGTATCCCCTTTGTGTGACCAGCGTTCTGGCCCTAGATATCCTATACTACGTTTTTTTTAAAATAATGTGACGGTTCCGTTGGTTTTGGTTTTCTAGATATGATGTGTAATGTTATGGGAATGGTACTTGTTTAGGAAACACCTGATGATGGTAGTGATTATGGAGAATTACTATAGACTACTAAGTTCTTCCCGCTAGTGGAGTTGGGAATTGTATTCCTCAACCATCAGTGTGAAACCTCTAATCGGCATAGGCACAAGTCCTCTATAGCTACCATCGGAGTGGAACCCCCTATCGAGTAGGGAATAGGTCCATGATGAACATAGTGGAAAACCATGACATACTAGGGAGTGGGTCCTCAACTTTCACATGGAACCCCTATCAACTTGGTGTGGGTCCACATTGACTAAAGTGAAATCCCATTATTACTCAAGGGTGTAGTTCCTAATCCCTTAGAGAGGAACACCCCATCAACATCGGTGTGGGTCCCCAACCTTTTTGACTGGAACCACATATCATTTTAGGGTACAGGTGCTCAAGAAACTAGAGTGGAACCCCTGATTGGAATTGATGCATGTCTGAAATAGATACATACAAATTGAAACCCTCCCTGATGTTCTAGGTTGTGGGTCCTCTACTTCATGCTTTTCCCCTCGGTTGTGTGGCATAGTGATTAGGCCTAGGATAAGTTGGATGGTTAGTTCAGGGATGACATGTGAGATGTTGGGCATCATTTATGGAATTTTGGAACTACTGGTGACTCTTATTCTTCATTGTATGAGTTGTGATATGGTGATCCCCCTACACTCTCATATAGGATTTTATTCAATTATTACATGCATTCTTCTATATACACACCTTTTATTTGGTCAATATCCTTCCATGAGAGGCGAATATGTGCTAGGTATGACACGTGATTTCCATTTCTAGTTTCTAGTGATTGGATGAGTCTAATATCATACTATAGGTGGCAGTGAACTAACGTGTAGTTCATCTACTCTCTATGTTGATCACCTTATGTTTGGATGAGGTTACATTCACTCTTGGTTTTTGTAGAGTTGTTCTATTCTGCTGTATATTTCATTTAATGCCATTACATTCCAATGGTATAACGTACACCCCCCCTTTATATTTCAAAGTATCCTACTATGTATGTATATAAACAATCATGTATAATCTTTTTCAGAATGTGTCATGTCTTATGAATATGGCCTATAGGTCAATGGTGAATTCAGAGAAACATAGAGATACATAGTGCATCAGACCGTGTATGGTGGTCTTATATTAGATATCCATAGCAGGGATATCTCAGTTGTATACTTTTCCAGTTTTTTTAGGGTTGGGAATATTTCTGAATGGGAATGTATATTTTCACTTTACCTATCATTTTACACTATCATACTATTATACACCCTATAGGTTATGAATTCATGATTCAAATTCTTGTCGTGTTGCATCTTTTACTCCCCATGCACTTTTGTATCGATTGGTGTGTGTATGTGCATAAATGTACATAAGAAAAGACCTAAATTTTCATGTTATGCTTTCAGTGCTAGTCACTAGCCCTTTCACTATGGAGATAGGCTATGGGTAGTTATGGATCGAGCCCCAGTTGAGGTCGGTTCATGAGAGATGGGAAGAATTATCCCATTGGTAAGGATCAAATGCTTCCCTATTTCTTATTATTTAATATTGATGTAATGGGTTCTACAAATAATAGGTATATTACACCTACTAATGGTGCAACATTTTCAAAAAATGATAAAATGAATCTTGATAATAATGGATAAAATTAAAATATCATATTATATTTTTTCTCTGAGAATGGGTTTAAAAAAGTAATATTAATATGGATAATTAATATCTTATAGGATAAACATGATTTTATTTTTGAAGGAAACACCAAACTAAGACAAGAGTAACTGTATATTTTGAGAAAAATATGAATACTTGAAGGTTAACGATGATGAAACTATTTTTTGAATTTTTCAAAAAGATCTTATGAAATAGTGATCACTATTAGAAACATTTGTGAAATGTTTGAATGATAAATTATAGTTGAGAATACTCTATGGATGTTTCAAAGTAGGATTGATTTTAAAGTTTCATCAATTGATGTTAGAGAAACTATTTCAATTAATCATTCATATTTATATAGTATTATCAAGGTAAATGAAATTAGGAATGAAAAATATGAAAATAAAATAAAATGGAAGTATAAAAATAAGTCTATTTTAAAAGCGTCAAAGTATGATAAAAAATGAATAATATTTTGAGATTCATACGAGAGATATATTGTTTCCAAATTAGAAGTATAAGAAATGAGATTTTTGATAATATTATGTATCATTTTATTATTTAGTAGATAAGGGTTATAAGAAATTATATGGGTAATGATACACTAAAATTCATCATCTATGGAGATATTGGAAAATTTAGAGAAAATTATCAAAATATGAAAAACTAGTAATCTAGTAATGAAGACAGCGAGAGATATTAAAGATCCGTTAAAAAAGGTTGTTATGTCAATGAATATAAAAAATGGTAGGGTTTTATATTATTAATATATAAATAGAAGAACATATTATCAAATTTTGTAGGAAGATATGTTTGTGAAGTTGCAGAGGAAGCTATGACTTATAGTCAATATGATGAGAAGCTAATTATTCCTAAGGTAAAAGATGAAAACATTACAAGTGATGGATGTAGTTAATGACTAGTCTATAGTAGGGATGCCATCTAACATAATTTGTATACCAATAATTATACACAATGGAAAACTCATATCATATCATATCGATAATGTCCTGAAGACTCACTAGCTTAGAGTTATGACTATTTTTTAATATTATTTATTATTGAATGATATAAAAATTAAGAGGGGTTGGATGCATCTAACATTAAACTGCATAAAAATGAATGATATAAAGAATGAAATAATGAAAAATATAAAAAAGAATTAATGAGTGATGGGACACATACATGGTTTCAACCATAGTAATATGTCATTGTATCATTTCATAAATTCTGCAATCTACCCTTTATGTGCTCTAACTAGCTACACACATCCTCACTGCCTACATTGTGTGAATAAACATCACACTTATGAAAATACCCAAGTTATCAACCCACCAATATCTAAATTGGTACCTAAATTTGGTATTGACCACTTATCAAACCATTGATCCCATAATAAATTATTTATCCAAATTGTAGGATAGTAAAGGATTTTAGTAAAGAGAAATGAATTGGGTATTATAAAATCAAGGTGTAGAAATGTCTCGTTATCCCATCACATTTCTGAATCTATTAAATAAAAAAATAAAAAAAATAATATCATGTCTGTGGACTCTGTGTTCTAGTTTTAATATAGTTTGTTTTCATTTATTTTGAATATCATCATTGATGAGATCCTGGGAATTAGCATAAATTCTTAGTGAGAGTAACGTTCATAAAGGGGGAGTATAAGTATAATATGACACAAAATTTAATAGAATTCCACAATATTAACATAAATAATAGAAAAAATATAGATGTTCCCATGAATGAAAAATAAAAGTAGAAATTTGAATGTTTAAAATTCATTAAATGTTATAGTGGAGATATATTTATAGTTATCTTCATTTTTTTCTCTTTTATATTGTTGGCTTCATCATAGTGAGTTACATATTCTTCTCTCCCTCAGATGAATTCCATATTTCCAGCTTAGGGGATCATATTTCTTTGGGTGGGAATCTAAAACCTTTCATCGTTAATGATTTTTTCTCCAGAAAAACTAACTTATTACTTATTTGTAAGATAACTTTGTTCAATAGTATTTTGAGTTCAACAATATTTATTTTAAAATTGGGAATTGTTTTTTTGTGAGATTTTTCCATATTTTGAATTACTAGTTTTATTCCATTAGGATAAAGAATGGAAAAGGTAAAATCATTCATGGAGAAAAATATCATAGAGGTAGGGAAATTTCATACATGGAATATGATAAAGTCATGCAATATTTTAGTAGTGTATGATTTTAGAATATATTTCTATTAAATAAATTATAAGTGTTTGATATCATATTTCACATGCGACACCAGACCAAAAGAAATCATGATAAAATAGTTATGATATAGTTATTGAATTTTTTGTTTTGAATAATGGTTACAAAATATTAAATATATATATATAAAAACCAAAAAATTCTATTTTCAGTAGTAATGCATTGATAACATTAAATTATTTTAGATAAATTACAAAACTTATCATTTTATATATTTTCTTCTAAAATTGGATTTTTATGTGCCATGTATTCTTATTTAAAGAAACAAAAAAAAATTTATTCTAACACTAAAAAAGAATAAATTTGTTATGAATAATATATTAACATAAATTTAATTATTAATTCCAGGGAAATAAGAAAAATATAATTCATTAAAAGAGGATTTTCTACTAGAGGAGTCATTTCTTAAATATTCATTGTTTTAATTTAATGGAAACAATCTCATATATATAAATTGATCTAGAATAAAAGGATTCCATATTCAGAATATAAAATTATAAAAAAAAATTGAACAGATAACTTTTATTTATATTTAAAAAAAATTATAAAGGTAATAATATCGTCAAGGTTAATAAGAGTAAAAATGTGTACATTTAGTTGCTAGACTTTTATTAAGTTTACTTGAAAATTAGTCAATATACAGTACCTTTTGTAGGTTATAAAGTCTTAACGACATGTTCCACTAAAACCATTCATCACCTAAATCACCAAACTATCGATAAATTCAATTCTTACCCATTACCAAATATCCTTTTCAAAATCGACGTCCCTCTTCCTCATCTATAAAAGGATCTCACCTCTAATATATTCAATCAACTCTATCCTTTGAATTATTATTATTTCTCTTGTATTTTTACTTATCCTAGAATTTCATTACACTTTTTTAGTCCCTTGTTTAGATTAATTTTCTAAAATTCAAACATTTATATGAGGTATTTGAATAGAAGACTCAAACTCTCAATGTGGGTTTTAATGACACTTTAGTATTTTCTTTTTTATATTTATTATAAATAATCCACTAAAAAATTTCTAATCATACTAATATAATTACATATGATAAATTGGTATTTGGAAATATAATTATAACAAATGATTAATGGTAAATATCCCAACCCTAGTAGTTGGGGTTTGGTGGTAACTTAATTTAATTAGAACAAGATAAAAGTGATCGCATCCCAAATTACCAAACAATTTAGTAGTATTGGTACTATAGATACATACATAAATCTAACATTTCACTTGAGAAAATTAAAATAAAACATAGTAAATTAAATATATTTTATCCTTGACCTCATTCAATTATTACTTCTTCATTTCTAAAGGAAATAAAACAAAACAAGGGTGGGATCCAATTATCATTACAGATTACATACATTGGAAGCTATTATGAGTAAATAATACATAACCAATATGTAAATTTAAATAACTAAAAAACAAACATCATTTAATCAATAAGACGGGAATAAATAATAGTATAGTGTCAATAAATTGTGGGCATATAATACACTATAACTAATCACGGGAGCTTGAATCATTTCTAAGAATGTAATAATTATTAAAATAATCACATGGACATGAATAATTAGTCACATAGTTGTTGGAATAATGATAAATATGTCATAAATATACCATCAAGGCCACATGCCAAGACATATTGTATTAATTGGTAAGGCCTCATCTAAAAAACCCATGATTATTTGTCTCTTGTGACCTAATGATGCATCAAGTGTCTATATAAAGGCCAATACATCACTTACTTAGTCCAATTCATTTGGAATATAAAATTAATGAAACCTAATCAATTAAAACATTGTTATTGAAAAAATAGACTATGAAATTTTAATAATTTCCCCAATTTGTAAATATAATCATAAAACATCTAGTGTAACATGGTAAATGGTATCAAAGTAGTAAATATCTAAGAAAAATATTCATAAACCATAATAAAAAAATAATTGTGGTATAATTACAACATATCCCTAATATATCATAAGTAGAATGTGGTTTTCTTTCATTGATGAATAGAAATTCCACCGTAATTTCATTAAAAACATTCACGTGGAAAATAACATTTTCAATTAGATAATATCATTATAAAATAAAAAAATTTAGGAAAAAATTTTTCATAAAAAATCGGTAAATTAAAAGGGATTATTTAAAGAAATTAGTGGTCCATATGTTGAGAAATTCCTTTTACACGTGTATGTTAAAATAATCATTCTATTCTAATGTTCAGAAAACACGTCAAAATATACCTCATTCAAAAATTAAGATAAAGGTTCATTTTATCCAATTTCTTAAAAACATGGGTAAAATGTATTCAAAACTCCACTAGATAATAATATAAAAATGTTAAAAAATATTAAGAAAAATATCGATATGGAAGAATCATATTGACCACTAAGTAGAAAAATAAAATTGGTTATCCATAAAAACATGGTTCTAGTATCCAAAGTACATAAAGAGTGGAAAAGAATGGAAAAATAAAATTTCCATAAATTAAAATTGAATAAAAAAATATATTGGTTTCATGATATAATGATCAAAAAATTCATTAAATGGAGACTTAATCATAAACAATCTGAATAATGATAGTATTATGAAGTAAACCCTTAATGGTATTGTAACTTATGAATCATAATACCTATGATATAATAACATTAAATTAATAAATAAATATAATTAATATAATAATAATATAGGGAAAACATGTCAATATTTCTGTATACACACCTGAAAATGGAGATATGGGCATAACATAAAATATGTACCAAATAATATAATTTGATACAATAAACCCTTATGTAAGGTCCAACATCCATCGTACCAATTCAAACCACATGAATAATAAATATAGTGTTTTTACAAATATATTATCATATGATACTCATATATATCCTACAAAATATGATTTACTTATAATATTTTACAACATTCATATTAACGTTTCTATGTTAAAATCATTGTTCTGGGTAATATCTATTTTGTTTTTCATGTCTGTTTTTCTCTAGTAGTTACAATAATTTTACTATTATCATGGTAAAAAAATATTAAGAACATTGAAATTATTTTAATATCATATAAATAAATTATATTCATAATTACAGTCATCCTTTAATGTTAGAGATAGAATAATAAATTACACCATTCATAAGGACAATAGGTTGTACAGAATCACTAATTTTGTTACACTATATAAATAGACTGAATGAAAAAAGTAAAATAATAACTCACCATTATAAAATAATTTTTATATCATATAATTTCATTAAATCTATAATTACTATCATTCATTTCAGAAAAGAATAAATTGTATCATTGCACTTTGTGGAGTCAGTAGTCCACACCACACCCAAGTGACAATATATTATTCAAATGGATTGGAAGGTAAGATGGTAGATGTGATGTTATAACAAAAAAATTATAATTATTTCTATTGTATCATATATATAAATTAAAGCCGTAATTATATCCATCTATGAGAGGTGGTAATCGAAAATGAATTACATTGGTTCATGTAGTAGCAGTCTGTCGTAGACACAAATGATGGTTTTTTCCCTTTTGGTGGAAGAGGGGATGGGTAAAGGTAATTTTATTAACATAAAAACATAAAATTATATTGATGAAACAAAAGTTATTATTTTATCATGGGTGGATAAGATCTGAAGTAGGTATAGGAAGAAGTAAAATGAATATTTATAGATAAGGACTACAACTGTTCTTTGTATAATATTTTTAAGTCTATACCTAAAACCTTCATATTATGGTTTTATGATAAAAAAGTGACTCTATGTAATTTTTATGGACAGAATTATTAGATTTGGTCAATGATTTTCTTAACCAAAAGTCGTTGGTCTTTTTGAGATGAGAGGAAATGTCCTTTTATTTGTGGGGGAGGGAACCCACATGGAAATTTATTAAAAGAATAAAAAAAGATAATGTCATTCCCAAAAAAGATTATTCCAAATGTGAATTTATTAGTAATTTAGATACCATAAGGTAAATATATGGACATAAAATTTGAATTAGAAAATTTTTATAGGAAAATATACCAATATCGTTTGGTTTAATCCTTGGGAAGCCATTTTTAATCTTAACCTTGATGATTAATTTTTTATTGTTCCCGTAATTCATTATGGGAAAAATAATTTGACTAAATTTCCCAATTATAATTTTTCTGATTCCAAATATGTAATCCATTTTACCAAATTCAATTCATAGAATTGGCATATTTAAATATTAAATTTAACTTTCATATTTTATGAAAACATGATTTTCCAAACAGAATATTTCATAAGTAAACATATTCAATAAATTTTAATAATAAAATAGAAAAAAATGATATAAATTAGATTAATCATAATATAATTTAACAAATTTTAATTTAAAAAATATAATAAAAACTTAACTTTTTAACTTTTTTAAATAAAAAGTTAGTTTTCAATAAAAATAAGTACTTATCACTATTCATCATCAAAATTAATTTTTTTAGAATGTTAAAAAATTTAACTCTAATATAATTTTGACATGATTATTTAAAAACATAATTTCATTTTTTAAAATTCAATTTATAATTGTGGTAAATTTTATTTTCAATATAACTACACAAAATGGGATTAAACTATTTTGTAGTGAAATACAGTTTTTAATAATAAAACTAAATTTATTCTTATCACATGATTAAAACATAATTTTGATGAATTATAAAACATTTAATTTATTAAATTAATATACATTTTGTTAAAATATTTAGCAAATACTGGTTAATTTAATTTATTAAAATAAAAAACAAATTGCATGCATAAAATAAGTTTTTTGAAAAACAATTAATTTACATTGATATGGTTTGTATTTTCATTCATAATCAATTGAAAACAAATGAATTTATTTTATAACGGTAAAACCCATATAATTCTCATAATTTAGTTATTCCTTTCTATATGCACCAATTTTAGGGCTATGTTATAATTCAATACCATATTATGGTTCATTTAGACTCGAGGTAGTATGCAACAAAAGCTATTAAAGAGGATGATTTTTTAACATATATATGTATATATATAAATATATCATGAAGTATTGTGGTGTTACATTCAGCCCTCATTCATGAAATTTAATCCTATAAATTTCTAGAATATCATATCATGAATAGATCTAGGTATTCTGTCATCATAATTTCTTATGGTTCCCACATCACCTCTTCTTTCTTATGATTTCTCCAAAGTACATTTACCTAAAAATATTTCTAAATCATCAACATTTGTTCTCTTGTCTCCACAATCTTTATAGGCTCTTAAATGTTAGACAAATTAGGTTCCAATTTGATTTCCTCAAGAGTGATAAAATTTTTTGGTTCTGTTATATTCTTATAATGCCCCAACCCCAGTTTCCCAAAGTCTGTGCATTATTATATTACATTGGAGTGATCACATGAAAATCAAATCTCGATGGACCGATCAACTTAATGGCCTTGGAAATACAATATAAAAACTTAATTTTTTTTACATTACCACATGAAATGAAAAACAACATATTATCCACTTTGAAAACACTTATATCACTTATACTATCCATAAAGGTTAATCATAATATAATTATTCAAATCCTAGGAAAAATGAATCATAGAAAAAGGGTTGATCTCAAATTTTGAGTAAGAATAAGAAATATAGATAAAGCTATATTTAATAATAATAACCTTTAAAGGCAATGTATAAGTGTAATACACAATACTTTTAAACATAATCATCATAAAAATATTGAATTAATCAATCAAATAATTCCATTTAAGCATTCACATTGATATTCTACTAGTCGAATAATCACATGAAATATTAATAATTAATCGTACAAGGAAGAAATTCATAATGTTTGACATCATAACCATACATTCAAGGCCTCATGCCAAGACAATTACTATACCTTCACGGCCTTATTCCCAGACATTAGTTTTTTTCATTAGAAATAGAAATGTATCGAGGGGCTATAGAGATCCCTACCTGTCAATTACTAAGTCTATTTCAATCCTTAAATGAAAAGGGTGAAACATAACACAAACAGTCCAATTAAATCTAACATCCAAAATATTAATACTTTAACAACAAAATATGAACATTATAGAAATAGAAAATCCACAGTCAAACATACCATAAAACCTTTATTAAAATATTTAATATTTTATAATAATAAATAAACATTAATGTAAAATTAAATCCAATAATGGATGTTGACATATATGAAAATAATTTAATAAATTCATTAGAACTATTTGATGTAAATATCCCTTTTTTACTTTGAAAACATTTAGAAACTGAAGAATTATAGAACAAAGATTTTATTTTTAAAATAAACTTATAATATTTTAAGTAATTACTCAATATGTTAAGGCATCATAATATTGGTAAATATCCTCTTGTACCATATAATATAAAAAACATTCTTTCCTTAATTTTTTCGAAAAAGTTAAAAAGTACCTCATTTTGAAAATGACATACAGATTCCTTGGAAAACATTTTTTAATGTGGTAAATAAATTCAAAATCTACTTTAAAAAATTGTCAATAATATTATGAGTTACATTTTAATAATCATTTATTTGGATGACACATATGTCTTAGTATATACTTACATATAAGAAATCTCATATAATAAACATACAGGGAAAATAACCATGACATTACAGTTTCCTTTAGTCGATGCTGAGTTGGACTCATGTATAATGGATAAAATATGTTATTAAATTATTCCGTGACTATATTCATATTTATTATATCATATGTTATCCTCTCATATCATTTTGGTAATAATATTTTGTTATTACCATTGTTTCGAGTGTTAACTGCTTTGTTTTCTCATTCCTGTTGTGTCATGTAAGTCATGTTTGTTATTCATATGATATATTTTATTGATATATAAAAATAAATTAAGTTCAAAATTATTATTTTTAATCATAATAAATAAATTTTATAATCATTCGTTATAGGTTAACTGAGAGAATGAATCTTATTGCTTCATGGAGATGGTTGGTTGTACATACGCACGAGTGATGGTATCATTCCCTTAATGGATAAATGGTAGGGAATTTTATATTATATTAATTTTAAAGAATAATTATCATGTCATATTCATTATTTTTATCCAATATACTCATCATTATTCCAATCAAAATAAAGTAGTGTTGAATAAATTACACAACAGCGCGGGGATGGTAAGCTGTATGTATGCATGCATGGTGATATTGTTATTCGTGTGATGGATAAAATTAATTATATTGATAAACCATGGTTATAATAACATCTCGGTATGTGGATGATATTGTATTTGTTATTTTTATATGGAAAAAACATATAATTATGATGTAGAAGAAGAAATGAATTTTGAAAGAGGTGATAAAACAATTATTCTCATTTATGGTGTCCTCTTTTGGTTTCCACAAATGGACTCCAAAGGATGGATTTTTTCCAATCTGTGGACTCTAATATATAGTGAGAGATGTTGGTAGAATAATTTCTTAGGTATTTTCTGAACCACATGACTTTGGAGGCATTAATTAAAGAGAAGGATATGTTCTCTTTTATAAGATAGGTAAGGATAACTTTTCAAATATCTTAAAATATTAATTTACTATAAATTTATTCTCTATTTAAAATATATCCAAAGTGATTAATTGAAAGGATAAGATGATTATGGGTATAAATAATCTTATATAATGATATTTAGACAAGTTTAGGTCATTATATTAACCTTATTTTTAGGATTAACCCTAAGTTAACCAGTTTAACTCTTATTGTGTCTTCTTGTATTTTTACACTATAGGGTTCATATAGTTACTATAAAATTCTAAAAGAACCCGAATTGGATAATTTTTTAAATTTATAACACTATCTTAGTAAATATTTTAAAACCTACTATTTTTATGAATTTCATATCATTTAATCAAATAATATTTATTTTAAAGTATCATTTATGTCAATTTTGTTACCATTCAATGTTTTTTATATCAAAAAATATCAAAGAAACATTCTTAGATCTAAAAGTAATTCTAATAATTCAATAACTTGTATAATTTATCTATAAATTTTTTTATGTCATCAATTAAATGAAATTATATTTATTTTAATATTTTAAATACCATTTAATTGGTTCTTCCTTTACTAATTCAATTACTTTATCATTATTATGTCACCATTTAATTTAATTATTTATTTCACAGAATAAAAAATCCATTATGTAAATAATAATTTTATATTTATAAATACTATTAATAGTATAATTTATATTAATTTATAACCCTATATCAAAAAAAATATTAGATATTAAAATTTGAATATCACATGTTTAACTTTTCTTTAAAAAAATTATAGTAAATGTATTAATCTAACACAAGTGGCATAAGAAGATCATAATTCAAACATAAGTATTAATTTGGTCTAAACACACCTATAAAATGTGATTAAGATAGATGTTAGGGTAATAATATATTATTATAATATTAATCATACCTTTAATTACCCAATTTATCTTTAACTGTGGTCTATAAAATGAAAAGTGATTATTCCCCAAATTTTTTTTGACCCTATTAGACCAAATCTATCATAATGTTTACAGACACATATGTTATTTTTTGAAATTCAATTCACAGAATTTGTAAAATTACATTTAATGAAAATCTTTTGGATAGGGCTAGAAGGTGAGTAAAAGAGACGTTCGAAAGATTAATAAATTTTTAAATATAATTCTATTTTAAAAATGATTATAATGAACTAATTAGGCAAATATATGTATTATGTTTCTTTTGGGGATATAAATAAATTTATTTTAAAATAATTATTTAAATGAAAAATTCAGTTTTTAACAATAATACAGTAATTTTCACAATTCATAAAAAATTATAATTTGTCAGAAAATTCCAAAAATTTTACCCTGAGAAAATTTTGATATTAAAAATTAAAAAATGAACCATATTATGAAAAAAAATCATAAATTTCAAATTTTTGTTAATATTCTTCGTAACTTCTTTTTAAACGTCTTCTTTGAAATGTCATGGTGCGCTAAAACTCGATATTAAGTATAGAGAAATATTTTGAATTATTTAAAATGAAGCGTACAATAGAATCCAAGGGTGTTACATTCTCCCCTCATTCAATAAATTTCGTCCTTTATATTTAATCCTGGTATTTTAAACTAGGGGTTTGACATTTTAAAATGACTTTGTTGAAATCCCACATCAAAAATTGATTAATGAGAACACCATTTTAAAATGGAGAAAGGGAAGTACATAGGTCACCTGAGATAATGCATACAAGGTTCCCATGTAAGAAAACATGGAAATGAAGTAAAATGTAACCAAATAGTTCTAATGGAGAGTGATAGAGAACATTGTTAGGAGAAAGTTAACAACTAGAAAGCTATAAATCTATGATGATCCAAGTTACCATTTGATTAATCATAAAATAAAGTACTAGGAAAATATTTTAGGTTTTATGATCATTTCCATAGTGTTGATAAATTAATTTACTTAATAAAATAAGAACACAAGGAATAAAACCTAAATTAAATGTGAAGTTTGATCCGTTAACTAATTTCTAGAGATAATTATCTTTCTCTCTAAAATATAATAAAATTCAAAAATATTTGTTTTTATTAATCGTATAGGGTTCCAAAAATGAACATATATTTAATCATTCAGAACATTTAAATTAAAAAAAATACATTATATAAACTAGGATATCACGTAGTCCAGTGGTTGGTGATTCACCCTTGTCTCTCTTCGGCTAGGTGTATGAAAACCCTACTTTTATTACAAACTTAAACATGATTTATTACATAAATCATCACTTGATACAACAAAGAATATTGAGAGGTTTGGTTTCTTTGGGTCTTAGGACCATTACATAAAAACTTAAAACATGAAATACAACATCTATATTGAAAACGTCCTTTACATGACCACTACATTCCCTCGTACTTAGCATTGCATGGGATAACCTGAGGACATGCAAAAGAAAAGGGTGAGATATAAAGCCCAGTAAGGGAGTAACATGGAATAACATGAGGAGTAAAATACATGTCAGTCAATAGGCATATCAATAGAGAATATAAGAAACATGAACATAAAGGCATGATAAAGCATGATAATCATAACATGGAAATGTGGCAACAACACTTAACATGGAATTAGCATCAGCCAAGGCCCATTGCACATGGAGCCTACATAAATCCTCATTGCACATAAAGAACGAGAAAACCCTCTTTTCACTTGAATTATTCTGAGTCAACACTCATTGCACATGACGTATCATGATACTATACTTTACCCATTGCATTGGAGCGCTATAAGGGTGCACCCTTCTTAAACATTTCATTTCATGCATAAGTGTGCCACATGGATCATAAAACATGGATTCATAAAACATAATAATTTCTTCCATGATAAAGGAATTTGGAATTTATACATGAAACTTTTTAATAAATAAGTAAATGTGCATAAAGGTGAATACCCTTGATGGAGAAATGTGCATGGTATCCACTACACAATGGCATTGGCTTAGAAAATCGGTGCGATTTCAACAGCGTAACGGCGTGACATAAGAATTCATAAAAATGGATGATGAGAGAGAAAGGGGTTCCTCATCATATTTAAATGTAATGGACAGTAAGGAGTCCATATAGATACATGTTCCAACAATTTTATTGGAATTTAGATTCATGATACAAAATTATTGCTTGAATGTAAAAGAAGAGAGAGAAGTTTCTTTCAGAATTTCGGCATAGTAATAGGTGTACATGGGAGGCATTTAATGAGAGATAAAGGGGTCTCCCATCATTAAAACAATAAGAGGGATGTATGGGGGGTGCGAAACCATACCCCAACATTCATAATTAAAATTAAAATGGCAATACAACTTAAAGAAAATTGACAAAAATGAGAAAGGAAGAAAAAACCCTTACTTGAAAGTGTGCTTCCAAAGTCTAGAGAGAGGCTTGTGAGAGGCTTCTAGGGAGCTTGAGGCACCTTGGGATGATTCTAGAGAGAGTAGGGAAGAGGTTGGACGAACTTAAAGGGCTTTGAGTGAGGAGGAAGTGGGAGATTGGGTGGGTTTATATAGGAATGGTGAGGGAATTATTTATTATTTAGGTTTGGGACCCCTTATATTAAATTAATCCAAACCACAAACCATCCCAGGGTTTTTGCCCATGGTTTTTGTAAAAGGGAAGATGAAAAAATTATTTTATAAGACCAAAGTCTGAACTTCTTAAAATATTAGGGTTTCTTATGTGGAGGTGAGTCACACTCCCATGGAAATTAATTTAAAAAGGCAAGGTGTTGAATAAGTCTTGAGGAGTCCATTAATGCTTTTAAAAGTAAGTAAAACAAACCCAAAATCTGATTATTTTAATGTTAAAACATATATTGGGAGAACATAAAGATTATAGTATTTTATTACATCACTATTTGGTCATTATGATGTCATAAAACACATTATATATTTAAACGGTATTTAATTTTTACCCAAAAATTTGACTGTCTCAGAAAATTATGAAAAATTAACCATTGGATAATTTTGACGTCCTGATTCCAAAAATAACATTTATTTTATCTAAATAATTTTCTAAATATGTTAATTTTTACATTTAAAATAAAAACCGACATTTATTAAAAATTCACAGGTTTGGACAGAAATGGCTTTCAAACCTTAATAAAAATTATAATTGCATTCATAAAATTGTAAGATCATTTATATTTAATAAAAATTAATTTAATAATAATAATAATATTTTATTAAAATATTATTTAATTCAAAAATCCCTTAATTTAATAAAATAGAATTCTTATTTAAATAATAACTAAAAACACTATTTGTACTTTGAGAACTATTTACAATGTATCAAAAATGACTAGAAATTATATTCATTATTATATATATATAATAATGTACATGAACATAGTACTACTTATATGTTACATAACCCCTTATAACGGCAGCATAAGACCTAAGGGTAAGGTGTGCGATGGTGAAAGAATCTCGGGGTGGCTCGGATAACATCGCTCGAGTGTTAATTTCAATCAACTTCCACTTTTCCCGTAGACGGTAATGTTTGAGCTTGACATGATGAAGCTCAGCTTGGGCTTAGTCAAGGGAGAAGCCCAAAGATTCCACCTCTTTTCCGAGCTTCGACAAATGGGCTTCTTATGGAGCAATTCTACAGGATGAGGTCATCGCTTATTTTGTATAAGTAAAATTAGATGTGTTAAAGCCCTATATTTATTCTAATCATGTGATCACTATTCAATGGCTATATTAGAAAAGGTCAAAATTCATAACATATAACCAATGAAGTTGACATTTTATAAAAACATAAAGAGATATTTAATTAGATCAAGATGGATTTCCATTAATGAAACTTTGGGTCGTTACGATATTCCCCCTTTAAGAAATTTCGCCCTCGAAATTTTCCTTTTCCCAAACTAAAATAAATGTGGGTAACTCAGCTTCATCATATCCTCTGATTCCCATGTCGCTTCTTTAAACTTATGGTTTCTCTACAACACCTTGATGAGGGGCATTGTCTTATTTCATAGAACTTTTTCTCTACGATCTAAGATCTTCACTGGTTTCTCCTCATAAGAAAGATCATCTTCCAATTGTACCACCTCAGAAGAGAGTACTTGTGAAGGGTCCAGTATGTAATTCCTTTAGAGGGATACATGAAAGACATCATGTACTTTGTCCATAGTAGGTGGAAATGCTAGTCGATATGCCATAACCCCGACACGATCAAGAATCTCGAAGGGGCCGATGTACCTTGGACTTAACTTCCCTTTCTTTCCAAACCTCATTACCTTCTTCCATGGAGATATTTGTAGAAAATCCATGTCTCCAACTTTAAACTCAATGTATCGTCGACGGTTATCTTCATAACTCTTTTGTCGACTCTGAGATGCCTTGACATGTTGCTGAATGATTTTCACCTTCTCCACCATTTCCTAGACCATTTCTGGTCCAAGCAGCTTACGTTCACCGACCTCATCCCAACATGTCGGTGTTCAGCACCTTTTCCTATACATGGCTTCATATGGTGCCATTTGGATGCTTGAGTAGAAACTGTTATTATAAGATAAATCAAAAAGAGGAATATGTTGATCCCATCCTCCTTTAAAGTCCATTGAGCAGGCTCTCAAGATATCCTCAAGTGTTTGGATAGTTCGCTCAGATTGGCCATCAGTTTGAGGATGATAGGTCGTATTGAAGTTCAGTTCAGTATTCATAACATGTTGAAGACTCTTCCAAAACATAGAGGTGAATCTTGGATCTCGTTCAGACACAATAGATAGTGGTACTCCATTCAACCTTACCACATCCCTGATATATATCTATGCCAGTTGATCCAATGAGAAATTATCCTGAATAGCAATGAAGTGTGCAGTCATTGTAAGACGATCCACAACAACCCAGATTGCATTGTTGCCTTTGGATGTCCTTGGAAGTCTGGTGACAAAGTCCATGGTGATTTTCTCCCATTTCCATTCTAGTATGGGCAATAGTTGCATCATCCCCTTAGACTTCTGCCTCTCTGTCTTCACTTGCTAACACACCAGGCACTTTGATGTATATTTAGTGATCTCCTTCTACATATTATCCCACCAAAAGTTTTCTCGGAGATCTCGATATATCTTTTTGCTCCCTGGGTGAATAGAGAAATTTGAACTATGTGCATCATCCAAAAGTTCTTTCTTTAGCTTCGGACTTGATAAAACACATAGTCTTTTCCCAAACCGCACAATTCCTTCTTTATTAACATTAAACTCTGATGATTTCCCTTTTATGATAGCTTCCACTTTTTCTTGAATTCCCACATCATCCTTTTGAGCATACATTAACCTATCCAAAAGAGATGGTTGAGCAATCATTTGTGAAAGGATTAATGATGTTCCCTTCTCTATGATTCCCATGTCCATCTTCATCAAGTCTAAGAAGATTAGATACTTCTCAATTCTCTTCATTGATAGAATCACTGGATCCTTTCTACTTAAGGCATCTGCCACCTTGTTCGCTTTCCCAGGGTGGTAATGTATTGAACAGTCATAATCCTTGATGAGCTCTATCCATCTTCTCTGGTGCATATTAAGCTTTTTCTGTGTGAATATATATTTAAGACTCTTGTGGTTAGTATATATCTCACATTTCTCTCCATATAGATAATACCGCCATATTTTCAAGGTAAAGATCACAACTGCCAACTCCAGATCATGTGTTGGATAGTTTCGCTCATGGATTTTCAACTGCCTTGAAGGATAGGATATTACTTTATCATTCTACATCAGCACACAACCTAAGCCCTTCTTTGAAGCATCACTGAATACCACAAAAAGTTCCCCACTTGTGGGTAAAGTCAGCACGGGCGCAGTGATAAGCCTCCTTTTCAAATCCTTGAATCATTCTTCGCATTCATCACTCCACGAAAACTTTACTCCCTTCCGAGTTTTCTTGGAGTGAGAGTTGGACAATCGTGATGAATATCTCACAAATCATCGATAATATCCAGCTAACCCCAAGAAGTTACAAATATCCATTACTGATGTTGGCCTCGGCCATCCTTCAATTGCATCTGTTTTGGAGGGATCCACATATATCCTATTGCTTGTGATGATATGGCCCAATAATGAGACTTCCTTCAACCAGAACTCACACTTTCTGTACTTTTCATAGAGCTTCTCCTTGCGCAAAGTCTCTAGTACAGTTCTTAAATGCTCCTCATGATCCTCCTTGGTTTTGGAGTATATTAGAATATCATCTATAAAGACTACCACAAATTTTCTAGGTAATCTCTAAAGAATCTACTCATTAATTCCATAAAGATTACTGGATCATTGGTGAGTCTGAAAGGCATTACTATGAATTCATAGTGCCCGTATCTTGTTCAAAAAGCAGTCTTGGGGACATCTTCCTTCTTCACCCTTACATGATAATATCATGACCGCAAGTCCACCTTAGAGAAGTATTGTGCTCCATGCAGCTGATCAAACAATTCATCGATTCTTGGGAGAGGATACTTGTTCTTTATCGTGATTTTGTTAAGTTCAAGATAATCAATGCAGAGCTGCATTTACCCATCCTTCTTCTTGACGAAGAGGACTGGTGCACCCCTTGGTGAAGCACTGGGGCGTATAAACCCTTTATCCAGATTCTCCTGTAGTTTTTTCTTCAGCTCTTCAAGCTCAAAAACAGCCATTCTATATGGATTCTTGGATATCGTAGCACCCCAGGTATAAGTTCAATTGATAAATCAACATCTCTTCTAGGAGGAAGACCAGGCAGTTCCTCGGGAAACACTTCAGCGAATTCCCTCACAATAGGCATTTATTCAAGGATGGTTTCTTCCATGTACTCAATCATCTGAGCCAGATACGCGTGCTCATAAGGCAGTAATATCCATGCTTGAGATGATGAAGCTAAAAGAGATTCATCTTCCTCCTGACACTTGTAAAGAATTGGGGATCTATTCTCCATATGGAGTGTGATTTCCCTCTCCCGACAATTTATATTGGCTCTATATAAGGAAAGCCAATCCATGCCAATAATTGCATCAAATTCCACCAGAGGGATTATGACGAGGTTCGCCGGGAAATTAAATCCACAGATTATAACTGGGGAGTACTTATATTCATGGGATGCAATTATTTCCCATTTTACGTACTCACCGACATCTTTACTTCCATGATTTGTGGTGGTGCTGAGATTGTTCTACTAAACTTTTGAGATATAAAAGAATGCGTAGAACCTGAATCAAAAAGTAAATTCTCTATTCTTGAATAAATAACTAGCGTATCTGTCACCACTTCGTTGTCGGTGTTCACATTGGCAGAAGTGATGGCAAAAGCTCTTCCTTGCTTCCTTAGAGGTTGTTGGTCACCTCCGAAAACCCTTGGATTAGGGATCTGATTTTCAAAAGGACCCGGTTCTTTGCATTTTTAGCATTGAACAATGTGTTGAGGTTCGAACGGAGCATTCCTCTCCTCTGTCGCAACCGTGGGTCTTTCTTGCCAACAATTAACAGCTAGGTGCCTTTCTCTTCCACACCTGAAGCATTTTCTCGTCCCCTTAAGGAAATTTCCAGGGTGCTTCTTTCCGTACTTTTGGAAAATGGGGTGCTGGATCTTCTTAGCACCATTGGATTTACCATCGGACCGCCAGCATTGAAGTCCACCTTACGCTTCTTGTCCCCATGATACCCCTGTGATTCCCCGATCTCCATTTCGACCTCGAAGGAACATCGGACAATTTCCTCATTGCTGTCGAAGTCACGGATCGCTAATGCTTTCCACAAGCTAGGCTTCATCCCACCAAAGAAGTGTTCAACCTTGCATTCGGGGGTAACGACAAATCCGGAAGCGTATCGTGCAAGCCTTGTGAATTTTGCCTCGTACGCTCCAACAGATTCTTCATCTTTTTGCGTGAGGTAAAGGAAGTCCCTTTACATCATAACTCAGAGGGTGAGCGGAAAATATTTATCAAAAAACATCTTCCGGAAATCCTTCCATTCCAACGCCTCGATCTCCTCCTCAGTCTTCGTATTTTTGATCAACGTCCACCATTGATCTGCTTCACCCGCCATATGACAGGCAGCCAGGATAAACGTCTCTTGTTCAGAACATTGAAGGATGGAGAAGATCTTTTCAATGGAGTTGATCCATTGTTCAGCGATCGTGGGATCAGATGATCCACTAAAATTAGGAGGCATTTGTCTCATGAAGCTCTCGATAGAGACTTGTTTCTTCTTAGGGGGGTTTAGACGTTCCTCTTGACCCGTGTTTCTATTCAAAACTTGTGTTAGCTGAGAGAGAAGTGTGACAAAGTTCACGATTCCCGCTCCCATTGGATTTGGCATCTCATTAGTACAGTCATCACACTGATCTTCACATCAATTGTTAGCCCGAATCCTCCTATTACCGGCCATTGGCTGGAATAAAAGGAATATTAGGGGTAAAACATAAAGAGTAATCCAAAGAAAAAAGTTGATGACTTATAAATAAACTTTTATTTCCTTACTCACGAGTCTATAGGCTTCATTCTAGGATTTTCATGATCTACTTTCAAACATATATTCATAAGGGCATTTTTTCCCTTTATAAGGGTTCATACTAAGATTTTAAATTTTTCAAAACATATCCCCCGGGAGTGTCGTAACCAATAGTGCAGCAAGGCCTGTTGTCGTGCACCAGTTCCCGTTCAAGTCTAGCTCAAAGTGATGTTTTCAGGTTTTACCCCTAGGATACATCTGTGCCAGAGCCGCCTCTACCTGCTCGTATCCAGACAGGGATGTATTTGTCTGATAAACCACTTACTCAGTACTTACCAAAACTTAGGGATGTTTTTATTATACTTAGTCTTGTATCTAAGGCTTTATTAGGGTTTCCTAATCCCAAAAAATAATTAATCCTATCCTCTGATACCAACTATGACAACCCTGTTTTTATTACAAAAATAAACATGATTTATTACATAAAACTTCACTTGATAAAACAAATAAGATCGAGAGGTTTAGTTTATTTGGGGCATAGGACCATTACATAAAAACTGAAAACATGAAATACAACATCTCTATTGAAAACTTCCTTTACATGACCACTACATTCCGTCATACTTAGCATTGCATGGGATAACCTGAGGACATGCATAAGAAAATGGTGAGCTATAAAGCCCAGTAAGGGAGTACACATGGAATAACATGAGTATTACAATACATGTTAGTCAATAGGCATATCAATATATAATATAGGAAACATGAACATAAATACATGATAAGGCATGATAATCATAACATGGAAATGTGGCAACAACACTTAACATGGAATTATCATGAGCCAAGGCTCATTGCACATGGAGCATGAGTAAATCCTCATTGCACATAAAGCACGAGTAAACCCTTGTTGAACTTGAATTAGAATGATTCAACACTCATTGCACATGACGTATCATGATACCATACTTTACCCAATCCATTGGAGCGCTATAAGGGCGCACCCTTCTTAAACATTTCATTTCATGCATAAGTGTGCCACATGGATCATAAAACATGGATTCATAAAACATAATCATTTCATCCACGATAAAGGAATGTGGAATTAATACATGAAACTTTGTAATCAATATGTAAATGTGCATAAAGGCGAATACCCTTGATGGAGAAATGGCCATTGTATCCCCTATACAATGGCATTGACTTAGAAAATCGGTGCGATTTCGGCAGCGTAACGTTGTGACATAAGAATTCATAAAAATGGATGATGAGAGAGAAAGGGGTTCCTCATTATATTTACATGTAATGTAAAGTAAGGAGGCCATATATATATATATATATATGTCCCAACAATTTTAATGGAATTTAGATTAATGATACAAAATTATTGCTTGAATGTAAAAGAAGAGAGAGAAGTTTCTTTCAGAATTTCGGCATAGTAACAGGTGTACATGGGAGGAATTTAATGAGAGATAAAGGGGTATCCCATCATTAAAAAAATAAGAGGGAAGTATGGGGTAGGTGTGAAACCATACCCTAACATTCATAATTGAAATTAAAAGGGAAATACAACTTAAAGAAAATTGACAAAAATGGGAAAGGAAGAAAAACCCCTTACTTGGAAGTGTGATTCCAAAGGCCAAAGAGAGGCCTATGAGAGGCTTATTGGGAGCTTGGGGCACCTTGGGAGGATTCTAGAGAGAGTAGAGCAGAGGTTGGATGAACTGAAAGGGATTTGAGTGTGGAGGAAGTGGGAGCTTGGGTGGGTTTATGTAGGAAAGGTGAGGGAATTCTTCATTATTTAGGTTTGGGACCCCTTATATTAAAATAATCCAAACCACAAATCATACCATGGATTTTGCCCATGGTTTTTGGAAAAGGGAAGAGGAAAAAATTATTTTATAAGGCCAAAGTCCGAACTTCTTAAAATATTAGGGTTGCTTATGTAGAGGTGAGTCACACTCCCATGGAAATTAATTTAAAAGGCAAGGTGTTGAATAAGTCTTGAGGGGTCCATTAATGCTTTGAAAAGTGAGTAAAACAAACCCAAAATTACATTATTTTAATGGTAAAACATATATTGGACGAACATAAAGATTATAGTATTTTATTACATCACTATTGGGTCATTATGATGTCATAAAACCCATTATATATTTAAACGGTATTTAACTTTTACCCAAAAATTTGACTGTCTCAGAAAATTATGAAAAATTCACCGTTGGATAATTTCAACGTCCTGATTCCAAAAATAACATTTATTTTGTCTAAATAATTTTCTAAATATGCTAATTTTCACTTTTAAAATAAAAACCGACATTTATCGAAAATTCACAGGTTTGGACAGAAATGGCTTTCAAACCTTAATAAAAATTATAATTGCATTCATAAAATTATAAGATCGTTTATATTTAATAAAAACTAATTTAATATTATTAATAATATTTTATGAAAATATTATTTAATTCAAAAATCACTTAATTTAATAAAATATAATTATTAGTTAAATAATAACTAAAAACACTATTTGAAATTTAAAAACTATTTACAATGTATCAAAAATGACTAGAAATTATATTCATATTATATACAAAAAATAATGTACATGAACATAGTACTACTTATTTGTTACATAACCCCTTATAACAGCCGCATAATACCTAAGGGTAAGGTGTGCGATAGTGAAAGACTCTTGGGGTGGCTCGAATAACATCGCTCGAGTGGTAATTTCAATCAACTTACACTTTTCCCGTAGACGGTCACGTTCGAGCTTGACATGATGAAGCTCAGATTGGGCTTGGTCAAGGGTGAAGCCCAAAGACGCCACCTCTTTTCTGAGCTCTGACAAATGGGCTTCGTACGGAGCAATTCTACTGGACGAGGTCATCACTTCTTTTGTCTAAGTAAAATTGGATGTGTTAAGACCCTATATTTATACTAATCATGTGATCATTGTTCAATGGCTATATTAGAAATGGTCAAAATTATTAACATAAAACCAATGAAGTTTACATTTTATATAAACAAAAAGAGACATTTAATTAGATCAAGATGGATTTCCATTAATGAAACTTTGGGTCGTTACAGTGTGTTCGTGTCTTTTCACCTTTCTAGGCATGACAGGTTCTCACCCAACATGTGGGTTGTCATTTTCTTAAATATTTATCATTATAACAGTCCAAAAATAACCTTATGAAATGTTTTATACTCAATAAATACTATCCAATGTTCTACATAATCCATTCCAACCATTAAACATATCAAAAATACTTCTGTCCAAACTCACAGTACAAAAATTTATCAGGAAGGTCACTAAATTTATCGAATAAACACAACATAATGAAGATCCCTTTTTTCCATACCAAAAAAGTCTATACATACATCAATTATTCTCTTAAAATGTGTTAATAACCTGAATTACCATAAAACCTTGTTGAATATTTTCATGCATCCTTATTCCTCATAAAAAATTATAGAATATTGGATATACTCCTTAAATCCAAAAATATTTTAATCTCAAGCAATGATTGAATATCATATCATGAATAGATCTAGGTATTCTGTCATCATAATTTCTTATGGTTCCCACATCACCTCTTCTTTCTTATGATTTCTCCAAAGTACATTTACCTAAAAATATTTCTAAATCATCAACATTTGTTCTCTTTTCTCCACAATCTTTATAGGCTCTTAAATGTTAGACAAATTAGGTTCCAATTTTATTTCTTCAACAGTGATAAATTTTTTGGTTCTGTTATATTCTTATAATGCCCCGACCCCAGTTTACCAAAGTCTGTGCATTATTATATTACATTGGAGTGGTCACATGAAAATGAAATCTTGATGGACCGATCAACTTAATGACCTTGGAAATACAATATAAAAACTTAATTTTTTTACATTACCACATGAAATAAAAAACAACATATTATCCACTTTGAAAACACATATATCACTTATACTATCCATAAAGGTTAATCATAATATAATTATTCAAATACTAGGAAAAATGAAACATAGAAAAAGGGTTGATCTCAAATTTTGAGTAAGGATAAGAAATATAGAGAAAGCTATATTTAATAATAATAAACTTTTAAGATAATGTATAATTGTAATACACAATACTTTTAAACATAATCATCATAAAAATATTGAATTAATCAATCAAATAATTCCATTTAAGCATTCACATTGATATTCTACTAGTCGAATAATCACATGCAATATTAATAATTAATTGCACAAGGAAGAAATTCATAATGTTTGACATCATAACCATACTGTCAAGGCCTCATGCCAAGACAATTACTATAACATCACGGCCTTATTCCCAGACATTAGTTTTTTTCATTAGAAATAGAAATGTATCGAGGGGCTATAGAGATCCCTACCTGTCAATTACTAAGTCTATTTCAATCCTTATACGAAAAGGGTGAAACATAACACAAACAGTCCAATTAAATCTAACATCCAAAATATTAATACTTTAACAACAAAATATGAACATTATAGAAATAGAAAATCCACAGTCAAACATACCATAAAACCTTTATTAAAATATTTAATATTTTATAATAATAAATAAACATTAATGTAAAATTAAATCCATTAATGGATGTTGACATATATGAAAATAATTTAATAAATTCATTAGAACTATTTGATGTAAATATCCCTTTTTTACTTTGAAAACATTTAGAAACTGAAGAATTATAGAACAAAGATTTTATTTTTAAAATAAACTTATAATATTTTAAGTAATTACTCAATATTTTAAGGCATCATAATATTGGTAAATATCCTCTTGCACCATATAATATAAAAAACATTCTTTCCTTAATTTTTTCGAAAAAGTTAAAAAGTACCTCATTTTGAAAATGACATACAGATTCCTTGGAAAACATTTTTTAAAGTGGTAAATAAATTCAAAATATACTTTAAACAATTGTCAATAATATTATGAATTACATTTTAATAATAATTTATTTTGATGACACATATGTCTTAGTAGATACTTACATATAAGAAATCTCATATAATAAAGATACAGGGAAAATAACCATGACATTACAGTTTCCTTTAGTCGATGCTGACTTGGACTCATGTATAATGGATAAAATATGTTATTAAATTATTCCGTGACTATATTCATATTTATTATATAATATGTTATCCTATCATATCATTTTGGTAATAATATTTTAGTATTACCATTGTTTCGAGTGTTAACTTCTTTGTTTTCTCATTCCTGTTGTGTCATGTAAGTCATGTTTGTTATTCATATGATATATTTTATTCATATATAAAAATAAATTAAGTTCAAAATTATTATTTTTAATCATAATAAATAAATTTTATAATCATTCGTTATAGGTTAACTGAGAGAATGAATCTTATTGCTTCATGGAGATGGTAGGTTGTACATACGCACGAGCGATGGTATCATTCCCTTAATGGATAAATGGTAGGGAATTTTATATTATATTAATTTTAAAGAATAATTATCATGTCATATTCATTATTTTTATCCATTATACTCATCATTATTCCAATCAAAATAAAGTAGTGTTGAATAAATTACACAACTGTGCGGGGATGGTAAGCTGTATGTATGCATGCATGGTGATATTGTTATTCGTATGATGGATAAAATTAATTATATTGATAAACCATGGTTATAATAACATCTCGGTATGTGGATGATATTGTATTTGTTATTTTTATATGGAAAAAACATATAATGATGATATAGAAGAAGAAATGAATTTTGAAAGAGGTGATAAAACAATTATTCTCATTTATGGTGTCCTCTTTTGGTTTCAAAAAATGGACTCCAAAGGATGGATTTTTCCCAATCTGTGGACTCTAATATATAGTGAGAGATGTTGGTAGAATAATTTCGTAGGTATTTGATGAACCACGTGACTTTGGAGGCATTAATTAAAGAGAAGGAGATGTTCCCTTTTATAAGATAGGTAAGGATAACTTTTCAAATATCTTAAAATATTAATTTACTATAAATTTATTCTCTATTTAAAATATATCCAAAGTGATTAATTGAAAGGATAAGATGATTATGGGTCTAAATAATCTTATATAATGATATTTAGACAAGTTTAGGTCATTATATTAACCTTATATTTAGGATTAACCCTAAGTTAACCAGTTTAACTCTTATTGTGTCTTCTTGTATTTTTACACTATAGGGTTCATATAGTTACTATAAAATTCCAAAAGAACCTGAATTGGATAATTTTTTAAATTTATAACATTATCTTAGTAATTTTTTAAAACCTACGATTTTTATGAATTTCATATCATTTAATCAAATAATATTTATTTTAAAGTATCATTTATGTCAATTTTGTTACCATTCAATGTTTTTATATCAAAAAATATCAAAGAAACATTCTTAGATCTAAAAGTAATTCTAATAAGTCCATAACTTGTATAATTTATCTATAAATTTTTTTATGTCATCAATTAAATGAAATTATATTTATTTTAATATTTTAAATACCATTTAATTGATTCTTCCTTTACTAATTCAATTACTTTATCATTATTATGTCACCATTTAATTTAATTATTTATTTCACAGAATAAAAAATCCATTATGTAAATAATAATTTTATATTTCTAAATACTATTAATAGTATAATTTATATTATTTATAACCCTATAGCAAAAAAAAATATTAGATATTAAAATTTGAATATCACATGTTTAACTTTTCTTTAAAAAAAAGTATAATAAATGTATTAATCTAACACAAGTGGCATAAGAAGATCATAATTCAAACATAAGTATTAATTTGGTCTAAACACACCTATAAAATGTGATTAAGATAGATGTTAGGGTAATAATATATTATTATAATATTAATAATACCTTTAATTACCCAATTTATCTTTAACTGTGGTCTATAAAATGAAAAGTGATTATTCCCCAAATTTTTTTTGATCCTATTCGACCAAATTTATCATAATGTTTACAGACACATATGTTATTTTTTGAAATTCAATTCACAGAATTTGTAAAATTACATTTAATGAAAATCTTTGGGATAGGGCTAGAAGGTGAGTAAAAGAGACGTTCAAAAGATTAATAAATTTTTAAATATAATTCTATTTTAAAAATGATTATAATGAACTAATTAGACAAATATATGTATTATGTTTCTTTTGGGGATATAAATAAATTTATTTTAAAATAATTATTTAAATGAAAAATTCAGTTTTTAACAATAATACAGTAATTTTCACAATTCATAAAAAATTATAATTTGTCAGAAAATTCCAAAAATTTTACCCTGAGAAAATTTTGATATTAAAAATTAAAAAATGAAGCATATTATGAAAAAAAAATCATAAATTTCAAATTTTTGTTAATATTCTTCGTAACTTCTTTTTAAACGGCTTCTTTGAAATGTCATGGTGCGCTAAAACTCGATATTATGTGTAGAAAAATATTTTGAATTATTTAAAATGAAGCGTACAATAGAATCCAAGGGTGTTACATTCTCCCCTCATTCAATAAATTTCGTCCTTTATATTTAATCTTGGTATTTTAAACTAGGGGTTTGACATTTTAAAATGACTGTTGAAATCCCACATCAAAAATTGATTAATGAGAACACCATTTTAAAATAGAGAAAGGGAAGTACAGTGGTCACCTGAGATGATGCATACAAGGTTCCCATGTAAGAAAACAAGGAAATGAAGTAAAATGTAACCAAATAGTTCTAATAGAGAGTGATAGAGAACATTGTTAGGAGAAAGTTAACAACTAGAAAGCTATAAATCTATGATGATCCAAGTTACCATTTGATTAATCATAAAATAAAGTACTAGGAAATTTTTTTTGGTTTTATGATCATTTCCATAGTGTTGATAAATTAATTTACATAATAAAATAAGAACACAAGGAATAAAACCTAAATTAAATGTGAAGTTTGATCCGTTAACTAATTTCTATAGATAATTATCTTTCTCTCCAAAAGATAATAAAATTCAAAAATATTTGTTTTTCTTAATCATATAGGGTTCCAAAAATGAACATATATTTAATCATTCAGAACATTTAAATTAAAAAAATACATTATATAAACTAGGACATCACGTAGGCCAGTGTTTGGTGATTCACCCTTGTCTCTCTTCGGCTAGGTGTATGAAAACCCTGCTTTTATTACAAACTTAAACATGATTTATTACATAAATCATCACTTGATACAACAAAGAAGATTGATAGGTTTCGTTTCATTGGGTCTTAGGACCATTACATAAAAACTTAAAACATTAAATACAACATCTGTATTGAAAACGTCCTTTACATGACCACTACATTCCCTCGTACTTAGCATTGCATGGGATAACCTGAGAACATGCATAAGAAAAGGGTGAGATATAAAGCCCAGTAATGGAGTACACATGGAGTAACATGAGGAGTAAAATACATGTCAGTCAATAGGCATATCAATAGAGCATATAAGAAACATGAACATAAAGGCATGATAAAGCATGATAATCATAACATGAAATGTGGAAACAACACTTAACATGGAATTAGCATGAGCCAAGGCCCATTGCACATGGAGCCTAAGTAAATCCTCATTGCACATAAAGAATGAGAAAACCCTCTTTTCACTTGAATTAGCCTGAGTCAACACTCATTGCACATGACGTATCATGATACTATACTTTACCCATTGCATTGGAGCGCTATAAGGGTGCACCCTTCTTAAACATTTCATTTCATGCATAAGTGTGCCACATGGATCATAAAACATGGATTCATAAAACATAATAATTTCTTCCATGATAAAGGAATGTGGAATTTATACATGAAACTTTTTAATAAATAAGTAAATGTGCATAAAGGTGAATACCCTTGATGGAGAAATGTGCATGGTATCCACTACACAATGTCATTGGCTTTGAAAATCGGTGCGATTTCACCAGCGTAACGGCGTGACATAAGAATTCATAAAAATGGATGATGAGAGAGAAATGGGTTCCTCATCATATTTACATGTAATGGACATTAAGGAGTCCATATAGATACATGTCCCAACAATTGTATTGGAATTTAGATTCATGATACAAAATTATTGCTTGAATGTAAAAGAAGAGAGAGAAGTTTCTTTCAGAATTTCGGCATAGTAACGGGTGTAAATGGGAGGAATTTAATGAGAGATAAAGGGGTCTCCCATAATTAAAACAATAAGAGGGAAGTATGGGGGGGTGCGAAACCATACCCCAACATTCATAATTTAAATTAAAATGGCAATACAACTTAAAGAAAATTAACAAAAATGAGAAAGGAAGAAAAAACCCTTACTTGAATGTGTGCTTCCAAAGGCTAGAGAGAGGCTTGTGATAGGCTTCTTGGGAGATTGAGGCACCTTGGGAGAATTATAGAGAGAGTAGGGAAGAGGTTGGACGAACTTCAAGGGCTTTGAGTGAGGAGGAAGTGGGAGATTGGGTGGGTTTATATAGGAATGGTGAGGGAATTATTTATTATTTAGGTTTGGGACCCCTTATATTAAATTAATCCAAACCACAAACCATCCCATGGTTTTTGCCCATGGTTTTTGTAAAAGGGAAGAGGAAAACCTTATTTTATAATTCCAAAGTCTGAACATCTTAAAATATTAGGGTTTCTTATGTGGAGGTGAGTCACACTCCCATGGAAATTAATTTAAAAAGGCAAGGTGTTGAATAAGTCTTGAGGAGTCCATTAATGCTTTTAAATTTAAGTAAAAAAAACCCAAAATCTGATTATTTTAATGTTAAAACGTATATTGTCAGAACATAAAGATTATAGTATTTTATTACATCAATATTTGGTCATTATGATGTCATAAAACACATTATATATTTAAACGGTATTTAATTTTTACCCAAAAATTTAACTGTCTCAGAAAATTATGAAAAATTAACCATTGGATAATTTTGACGTCCTGATTCCAAAAATAACATTTATTTTATCTAAATAATTTTCTAAATATGTTAATTATTACTTTTAAAATAAAAACCGACATTTATAAAAAATTCACAGGTTTGGACAGAAATGGCTTTCAAACCTTAATAAAAATTATAATTGCATTCATAAAATTGAAAGATCATTTATATTTAATAAAAATTAATTTAATAATAATAATAATATTTTATTAAAATATTATTTAATTCAAAAATCCCTTAATTTAATAAAATAGAATTCTTATTTAAATAATAACTAAAAACACTATTTGTACTTTAAGAACTATTTACAATGTATCAAAAATGACTAGAAATTATATTCATTATTATATATATATAATAATGTACATGAACATAGTACTACTTATGTGTTACATCACCCCTTATAACAGCCTCATAAGACCTAAGGGTAAGGTGTGCGATGGCGAAAGACTCTTGGGGTGGCTCGGATAACATCGCTCGAGTGTTAATTTCAATCAACTTCCACTTTTCCCGTAGACGGTAATGTTCGAGCTTGACATGATGAAGCTCATCTTGGGCTTAGTCAAGGGCGAAGCCCAAAGACGCCACCTCTTTTCAGAGCTTCGACAAATGGGCTTCGTATGGAGCAATTCTACAGGACGAGGCCATCGCTTCTTTTGTCTAAGTAAAATTAGATGTGTTAAAGCCCTATATTTATACTAATCATGTGATCACTATTAAATGGATATATTAGCAACGGTCAAAATTCATAACATATAACCAATTAAGTTGACATTTTATAAACACATAAAGAGATATTTAATTATATCAAGATGGATGTCCATTAATGAAACTTTGGGTCGTTACGATATTCCCCTTTTAAGAAATTTCTCCCTCGAAATTTTCCTTTTCCCAAACTAAAATAAATGTGGGTAACTCAGCTTCATCATATCCTCTGATTCCCATGTCGCTTCTTTAAACTTTTGGTTTCTCTACAACACCTTGATGAGGGGCATTGTCTTATTTCATAGAACTTTTTCTCTACGATCTAAGATCTTCACTTTTTTCTCCTCATAAGAAAGATCATCTTCCAACTGTACCACCTCAGAAGAGAGTACTTGTGAAGGGTCCGGTATGTAATTCCTTTAGAGGGATACATGAAAGACATCATGTACTTTGTCCATATTAGGTGGAAATGCTATTCGATAGGCCATAACCCCGACACGATCAAGAATCTCGAAGGGGCCGATGTACCTTGGACTTAACTTCCCTTTCTTTCCAAACCTCATTACCTTCTTACATGGAGATATTTGTAGAAAATCCATGTCTCCAACTTTAAACCCAAGGTGTCGTCAACGGTTATCTTCATAACTCTTCTGTCGACTCTGAGATGCCTTGATATGTTGCTGAATGATTTTCACCTTCTCCACCATTTCCTAGACCATTTCTGGTCCAAGCAGCTTACGTTCACCGACCTCATCCCAACATGTCGGTGTTCAACACCTTTTCCTATAAATGGCTTCATATGGTGCCATTTGGATGCTCGAGTGGAAACTGTTATTATAAGATAAATCAAAAAGAGGAATATGTTGATCCCATCCTCCTTTAAAGTCCATTGAGCAGGCTCTCAAGATATCCTCAAGTGTTTGGATAGTTCTCTCAGAATGGCCATCAGTTTGAGGATGATAGGTCGTATTGAAGTTCAGTTCAGTATTCAGAGCATGTTGAAGACTCTTCCAAAACATAGAGGTGAATCTTGGATCTCGGTCAGACATAATAGATAGTGGTACTCCATTCAACCTTACCACATCCCTGATATATATCTATGCCAGTTGATCCAATGAGAAATTATCCCGAATAGCAATGAAGTGTGCAGTCATTGTAAGACGATCCACAACAACCCAGATTACATTGTTGCCTTTGGATGTCCTTGGAAGTCCGGTGACAAAGTCCATGGTGATTTTCTCCCATTTCCATTCTATTAGGGGCAATGGTTGCATCATCCCCTTAGACTTCTGCCTCTCTGTCTTCACTTGCTAACACACCAGGCACTTTGATGTATATTTAGTGATCTCCTTCTACATATTATCCCACCAAACGTTTTATCGGAGATCTCTATATATCTTTGTGATCCTTGGGTGAATAGAGAAATTTGAACTATGTGCATCATCTAAAAGTTCCTTCTTTAGCTTCGGACTTGATAGAACACATAGTCTTTTCCCAAACCGCACAATTCCTTCTTTATTAACATTAAACTATGATGATTTCCCTTTTATGATAGCTTCCACTTTTTCTTGAATTCCCACATCATCCTTTTGAGCATCCTTTAACCTATCCAAAAGAGATGGTTGAGCAATCATTTGTGAAAGGATTAATGATGTTCCCTTCTCTATGATTCCCATGTCCATCTTCATCAAGTCTAAGAAGATTAGATACTTCTCAATTCTCTTCATTGATAGAATCACTGGATCCTTTCTACTTAAGGCATCTGCCACCTTGTTCGCTTTCCCAGGGTGGTAATGTATTGAACAGTCATAATTCTTGATGAGCTCTATCCATCTTCTCTGGTGCATATTAAGCTTTTTCTGTGTGAATATATATTTAAGACTCTTGTGGTTAGTATATATCTCACATTTCTCTCCATATAGATAATACTGCCATATTTTCAAGGAAAAGATCACAACTTCCAACTCCAGATCATGTGTTGGATAGTTTCGCTAATGGATTTTCAACTGCCTTGAGGGATAGGATATTACTTTATCATTCTGTATCAGCACACAACCTAAGACCTTCTTTGAAGCATCACTGAATACCACAAAAAGTTCCCCACTTGTGGGTAAAGTGAGCACGGGTGCAGTGATAAGCCTCCTTTTCAAATCCTTGAATCATTCTTCACATTCATCACTCCACGAAAACTTTACTCCCTTATGAGTTATCTTGGAGTGAGAGTTGGACAATCGTGAAGAATATCTCACAAATCATCGATAATATCCAGCTAACCCCAAGAAGTTACGGATATCCGTTACCGATGTTGGCCGCGGCCATCCTTCAATTGCATCTGTTTTGGAGGGATCCACATATATCCCATTGCTTGTGATGATATGGCCCAATAATGAGACTTCCTTCAACCAGAACTCACACTTGCTGTACTTTTCATAGAGCTTCTCCTTGCGCAAAGTCTCTAGTACAGTTCTTAAATGCTCCTCATGATCCTCCTTGGTTTTAGAGTATATTAGAATATCATCTATAAAGACTACCACAAATTTTCTAGGTAATCTCTAAAGAATCTACTCATTAATTCCATAAAGATTACTGGATCATTGGTGAGTCTGAAAGGCATTACTATGAATTCATAGTGCCCGTATCTTGTACGAAAAGCAGTCTTGGGGACATCTTCCTTCTTCACCCTTACTTGATAATATCACGACCGCAAGTCCACCTTGGAGAAGTATTGTGCTCCATGCAGCTGATCAAACAATTCATAGATTCTTGGGAGAGGATACTTGTTCTTTATCGTGATATTGTTAAGTTCAAGATAATCAATGCAGAGCTGCATTTACCCGTCCTTCTTCTTGAAGAAGAGGACTGGTGCACCCCTTGGTGAAGCACTGGGGCATATAAACCCTTTATCCAGATTCTCCTGTAGTTGTTTCTTCAGCTCTTCAAGATCAACAACAGCCATTCTATATGGAGTCTTGGATATCGATAGCACCCCAGGTATAAGTTCAATTGAGAACTCAACATCTCTTCTAGAGGGAAGACCAGGCAGTTCCTCGGGAAACACTTCAGCGAATTCCCTCACAACAGGAATTTATTCAAGGATGGTTTCTTCCATGGACTCAATCATCTGAGCCAGATACGCGTTCTCATAAGGCATTAATATCCATGCTTGAGATGATGAAGCTAAAAGAGATTCATCTTCCTCCTGACACTTGTAATGAATCGGGGGTTTATTCTCCATATGGAGTGTGATTTCCCTCTCTTGACAATTTATATTGGCTCTATATAAGGAAAGCCAATCCATGCCAATAATTGCATCAAATTCCACCAGAGGGAGTATGACGAGTTTCACCGGGAAATTCAATCCACAGATTATAACAGGGTAGTACTTATATTCATGGGATGCAATTATTTCCCATTTTACGTACTCACCGACATCTTTACTTCCATGATTTGTGGTGGTGCTGAGATTATTCTACTAAACTTTTGAGATATAAAAGAATGCGTAGAACCTGAATCAAAAAGTACATTCTCTATTCTTGAATAAATAACCAGTGTATCTGTCACCACTTCGTTGTCGGTGTTCACTTTGGCAGAAGTGATGGAAAAATATCTTCCTTGCTGCCTTAGAGGTTGTTGGTCACCGCCGAAAACCCTTGGATTAGGGAACTGATTTTCAAAAGGACCCGGTTCTTTGCATTTGTAGCATTGAACAATGTGTTGAAGTTCGAACGGAGCATTCCTCTCCTCTGTCGCAACCATGGGTCTTTCTTGCCAACAATTAACAGCTAGGTGCCCTTCTCTTCCACGCTTGAAGCATTTTCTCGTCCCCTTAAGGCAATTTCCAGGGTGCTTCTTTCCGTACTTTTGGAAAATGGGGTGCTGGATCTTCTTAGCACCATTGGATTTACCATCGGACCGCCAGCATTGAAGTCCACCTTATGCTTCTTGTCCCCATGTTACCCCTGTGATTCCTCGATCTCCATTTCGACCTCGAGAGCACATCGGACAATTTCCTCATTGTTGTCGAAGTCACGGATCGCTAATGCTTTCCACAAGCTAGGCTTCAGCCCACTAAAGAAGCGTTAAACCTTGCATTTGGGGGTAACGACAAAGCCGGAAGCGTATCGTGCAAGCCTTGTGAATTTTTCCTCATACGCTCCAACAGATTCTTCAGCTTTTTTCTTGAGGTAAAGGAAGTCCCTTTACATCTTAACTCAGAGGGTGAGTGGAAAATATTTATCAAAAAACATCTTCCGGAAATCCTTCCATTCCAACGCCTCGATCTCATCCTCAAGCTTCGTATTTTTGATCAACGTCCACCATTGATCTGCTTCACCCGCCATATGATAGGTAGCCAGGATAAACGTCTCTTGTTCAGAACATTGAAGGATGGAGAAGATCTTTTCAATGGAGTTGATCCATTGTTCAGTGATCGTGGGATCGGATGATCCACTAAAATTTGGAGGCCTTTGTCTCATGAAGCTCTCGATAGCGACTTGTTGCTTCTTATGGGGGTTTGGACGTTCCTCTTGACCCGTGTTTCTATTCAAAACTTGTGTTAGCTAAGAGAGAAGCGTGACAAAGTTCACGATTCCCGCTCCCATTGGATTTGGCATCTCATTAGTACAGTCATCACACTGATCTTCACATCAATTGTTAGCACGAATCCTCCTATTACCGGCCATTGGCTGGAATAAAAGGAATATTAGGGGTAACACATAAAGAGTAATCCAAAGAAAAAAGTTGATGACTTATAAATAAACTTTTATTTCCTTACTCACGAGTCTATAGGCTTTATTCTAGTCTTTTCATGATCTACTTTCTAACATATATTCATAAGGGCATTTTTTCCCTTTATAAGGGTTCATACTAAGATTTTGAATTTTTCAAAACATATCCCCCGGGAGTGTCGTAACCAATAGTGCAGCAAGGCCCGTTGTCGTGCACTAGTTCCCGTTCGAGTCTAGCTCAAAGCGGTGTTTTCAGGTTTTACCCCTAGGATACATCTGTGCAAGAGCCGCCTCTACCTTCTCGTATCCAGACAGGGATGTATTTGTCTGATAAACCACTTACTCAGTACTTACCAAAACTTAGGGATGTTTTTATTATACTTGGTCTTGTATATAAGGCTTTACTAGGGTTTCCTAATCCCAAAAATAATTAATCCTATCCTCTGATACCAACTATGACAACCCTGTTTTTATTACAAACATAAACATGATTTATTACATAAAACTTCAATTGATAAAACAAATAAGATCGAGAGGTTTAGTGTATTTGGGGCATAGGAACATTACATAAAAACTGAAAACATGAAATACAACATCTTTATTGAAAACATCCTTTACATGACCACTACATTCCGTCATACTTAGCATTGCATGGGATAACCTGAGGACATGCATAAGAAAATGGTGAGCTATAAAGCCCAGTAAGGGAGTACACATGGAATAACATGATTATTACAATACATGTTAGTCAATAGGCATATCAATAGAGCATATAAGAAACATGAACATAAAGGCATGATAAAGCATGATAATCATAACATGGAAATGTGGTAACAACACTTAACATGGAATTATCATGAACCAAGGCTCATTGCACAAGGAGCATGAATAAATCCTCATTGCACATAAAGCACGAGTAAACCCTTGTTGCACTTGAATTAGAATGATTCAACACTCATTGCACATGATGTATCATGATACCATACTTTACCCAATGCATTGGAGCGCTATAAGGGCGCACCCTTCTTAAACATTTCAATTCATGCATAAGTGTGCCACATGGATCATAAAACATGGATTCATAAAACATAATCATTTCTTCCACGATAAAGGAATGTGGAATTCAAACATGAAACTTTGTAATCAGTATGTAAATGTGCATAAAGGCGAATACCCTTGATGGAGAAATGGTCATGGTATCCCCTACACAATGACATTGACTTAGAAAATCGGTGCGATTTCGGCAGCGTAACGTTGTGACATAAGAATTCATAAAAATGGATGATGAGAGAGAAAGGGGTTCATCATTATATTTACATGTAATTTACAGTAAGGAGGCCATATATATATATATATATATGTCCCAACAATTTTAATGGAATTTAGATTAATGATACAAAATTATTGCTTGAATGTAAAATAAGAGAGAGAAGTTTCTTTCGGAATTTCGGCATAGTAACGGGTGTACATGGGAGGCATTTAATGAGAGATAAAGGGGTCTCCCATCATTAAAACAATAATAGGGAATTATGGGTTAGGTGTGAAACCATACCCCAACATTCATAATTGAAATTAAAAGGGAAATACAACTTAAAGAAAATTGAAAAAAATGGGAAAGGAAGAAAAACCCCTTACTTGGAAGTGTGATTCCAAAGGCCAGAGAGAGGCCTGTGACAGGCTTATTGGGAGATTGGGGCACCTTGGAAGGATTCTAGAGAGAGTAGAGCAGATGTTGGACGAACTGAAAGGGATTTCAGTGTGGAGGAAGTGGGATCTTGGGTGGGTTTATGTAGGAAAGGTGAGGGAATTCTTCATTATTTAGGTTTGGGACCCCTTATATTAAAATAATCCAAACCACAAACCATCCCATGGATTTTGCCCATGGTTTTTGGAAAAGGGAAGAGGAAAAAGTTATTTTATAAGGCCAAAGTCCGAACTTCTTAAAATATTAGGGTTTCTTATGTGGAGGTGAGTCACACTCCCATGGAAATTAATTTAAAAAGGCAAGGTGTTGAATAAGTTTTGATGGGTCCATTAATGCTTTGAAAAGTGAGTCAAACAAACCCAAAATCACATTATTTTAATGGTAAAATATATATCGAACGAACATAAAGATTATAGTATTTTATTACATCACTATTGGGTCATTATGATGTTATAAAACTCATTATATATTTAAACGGTATTTAACTTTTACCCAAAAATTTGACTGTCTCAGAAAATTATTAAAAATTCACCGTTGGATAATTTCAACGTCCTGATTCCAAAAATAACATTTATTTTGTCTAAATAATTTTCTAAATATGCTATTTTTCACTTTTAAAATAAAAAACCGACATTTATCGAAAATTCACAGGTTTGGACAGAAATGGCTTTCAAACCTTAATAAAAATTATAATTGCATTCATAAAATTATAAGATCGTTTATATTTAATAAAAATTAATTTAATAATATTAATAATATTTTATTAAAATATTATTTAATTCAAAAATAACTTAATTTAATAAAATATAATTCTTAGTTAAATAATAACTAAAAACACTATTTGTACTTTAAAAACTATTTACAATGTATCAAAAATGACTAGAAATTATATTCATTATTATATACAAAAAATAATGTACATGAATATAGTACTACTTATTTGTTACATAACCCCTTATAACAGCCGCATAAGACCTAAGGGTAAGGTGTGCGATAGTGAAAGACTCTTGGGGTGGCTCGAATAACATCGCTCGAGTGGTAATTTCAATCAACATACACTTTTCCCGTAGACGGTCACGTTCGAGCTTGACATGATGAAGCTCAGCTTGGGCTTGGTCAAGGGTGAAGCCCAAATACGCCACCTCTTTTCCGAGATCCGATATATGGGCTTCGTACGGAGCAATTCTACTGGACGAGGTCATCACTTCTTTTGTCTAAGTAAAATTGGATGTGTTAAGACCCTATATTTATACTAATCATGTGATCATTGTTCAACGGATATATTATAAATGGTCAAAATTATTAACATAAAACCAATGAAGTTGACATTTTATATAAACAAAAAGAGACATTTAATTAGATCAAGATGGATTTCCATTAATGAAACTTTGGGTCGTTACAGTGTGTTCGTGTCTTTTCACCTTTCTAGGCATGACAGGTTCTCACCCAACATGTGGGTTGTCATTTTCTTAAATATTTATCATTATAACATTCCAAAAATAACCTTATGAAATGTTTTATACTCAATAAATACTATCCAATGTTCTACATAATCCATTACAACCATTAAACATATCCAAAATACTTTTGTCCAAACTCACAGTACAAAAATTTATCAGGAAGGTCACTAAATTTATCAAATAAACACAACATAATGAAGATCCCTTTTTTCCATACCAAAAAAGTCTATACATACATCAAGTATTCTCTTAAAATGTGTTAATAACCTGAATTACCATAAAACCTTGTTGAATATTTTCATGCATCCTTATTCCTCATAAAAAATTATAGAATATTGGATATACTCCTTAAATCCAAAAATATTTTAATCTCAAGCAATGATTGAATATCATATCATGAATAAATCTAGGTATTCTGTCATCATAATTTCTTATGGTTCCCACATCACCTCTTCTTTCTTATGATTTCTCCAAAGTACATTTACCTAAAAATATTTCTAAATCATCATCATTTGCTCTCTTGTCTCCACAATCTTTATAGGCTCTTAAATGTTAGACAGATTAGGTTCCAATTTGATTTCCTCAACAGGGATAAATTTTTTTGGTTCTGTTATATTCTTATAATGCCCCGACCCCAGTTTCCCAAAGTCTGCGCATTATTATATTACATTGGAGTGATCACAAGAAAATCAAATCTCGATGGACCGATCAACTTAATGGCCTTGGAAATACAATATAAAAACTTATTTTTTTACATTACCACATGAAATGAAAAACAACATATTATCCACTTTGAAAACACTTATATCACTTATACTATCCATAAAGGTTATCCATAATATAATTATTCAAATCCTAGGAAAAATGAAACATAGAAAAAGGGTTGATCTCAAATTTTGAGTAAGGATAAGAAATATAGAGAAAGCTATATTTAATAATAATAAACTTTTAAGGCAATGTATAAGTGTAATACACAATACTTTTAAACATAATCATCATAAAAATATTGAATTAATCAATCAAATAATTCCATTTAAGCATTCACATTGATATTCTACTAGTCGAATAATCACATGCAATATTAATAATTATTCGCACAAGGAAGAAATTCATAATGTTTGACATCATAATCATACTGTCAAGGCCTCATGCCAAGACAATTACTATACCTTCACGGCCTTATTCCCATACATTAGTTTTTTCCATTAGAAATAGAAATGTATCGAGGGGCTATAGAGATCCCTACCTGTCAATTACTAAGTCTATTTCAATCCTTATATGAAAAGGGTGAAACATAACACAAACAGTCCAATTAAATCTAACATCCAAAATATTAATACTTTAACAACAAAATATGAACATTATAGAAATAGAAAATCCACAGTCAAACATACCATAAAACCTTTATTAAAATATTTAATATTTTATAATAATAAATAAACATTAATGTAAAATTAAATCCATTAATGGATGTTGACATATATGAAAATAATTTAATAAATTCATTAGAACTATTTGATGTAAATATCCCTTTTTTACATTGAAAACATTTAGAAACTGAAGAATTATAGAAAAAAGATTTTATTTTTAAAATAAACTTATAATATTTTAAGTAATTACTCAATATGTTAAGGCATCATAATATTGGTAAATATCCTCTTTCACCATATAATATAAAAAACATTCTTTCCTTAATTTTTTCGAAAAAGTTAAAAAGTACCTCATTTTGAAAACGACATACAGATTCCTTGGAAAACATTTTTTAAAGTGGTAAATAAATTCAAAATCTAATTTAAACAATTGTCAATAATATTATGAATTACATTTTAATAATAATTTATTTTCATGACACATATGTCTTAGTAGATACTTACATATAAGAAATCTCATATAATAAAGATACAGGGAAAATAACCATGACATTACAGTTTCCTTTAGTCGATGCTGAGTTGGACTCATGTATAATGGATAAAATATGTTATTAAATTATTCCGTGACTATATTCATATTTATTATATCATATGTTATCCTCTCATATCATTTTGGTAATAATATTTTAGTATTACCATTGTTTCGAGTGTTAACTGCTTTGTTTTCTCATTCCTATTGTGTCATGTAAGTCATGTTTGTTATTCATATGATATATTTTATTCATATATAAAAATAAATTAAGTTCAAAATTATTATTTTTAATCATAATAAATAAATTTTATAATCATTCGTTATAGGTTAACTGAGATAATGAATCTTATTGCTTCATGGAGATGGTAGGTTGTACATACGCACGAGCGATGGTATCATTCCCTTAATGGATAAATGGTAGGGAATTTTATATTATATTAATTTTAAAGAATAATTATCATGTAATATTCATTATTTTTATCCATTATACTCATCATTATTCCAATAAAAATAAATTAGTGTTGAATAAATTACACAACAGCGCGGGGATGGTAAGCTGTATGTATGCATTCATGGTGATATTTTTATTCGTATGATGGATAAAATTAATTATATTGATAAACCTTGGTTATAATAACATCTCGGTATGTGGATGATATTGTATTTGTTATTTTTATATGGAAAAAACATATAATGATGATGTATAAGAAGAAATGAATTTTGAAAGAGGTGATAAAACAATTATTCTCATTTATGGTGTCCTCTTTTGGTTTCCACAAATGGACTCCAAAGGATGGATTTTTCCCAATCTGTGGACTCTAATATATAGTGAGAGATGTTGGTAGAATAATTTCTTAGGTATTTGCTGAACCAAATGACTTTGGAGGTATGAATTAAAGAGAAGGAGATGTTCCCTTTTATAAGATAGGTAAGGATAACTTTTCAAATATCTTAAAATATTAATTTACTATAAATTTATTCTCTATTTACAATATATCCAAAGTGATTAATTGAAAGGATAAGATGATTATGGGTCTAAATAATCTTATATAATGATATTTAGACAAGTTTAGGTCATTATATTAACCTTATTTTTAGGATTAACCCTAAGTTAACCAGTTTAACACTTATTGTGTCTTCTTGTATTTTTACACTATAGGGTTCATATAGTTACTATAAAATTCCCAAAGAACCCGAATTGGATAATTTTTTAAATTTATAAAACTATCTTAGTAATTTTTTTAAACCAACGATTTTTATGAATTTCATATCATTTAATCAAATAATATTTATTTTAAAGTATCATTTATGTCAATTTTGTTACCATTCAATGTTTTTATATCAAAAAATATCAAAGAAACATTCTTAGATCTAAAAGTAATTCTAATAAGTCAATAACTTGTATAATTTATCTATAAATTTTGTTATGTCATCAATTAAATGAAATTGTATTTATTTTAATATTTTAAATACCATTTTATTGGTTCTTCCTTTGCTAATTCAATTACTTTATCATTATTATGTCACCATTTAATTTAATTATTTATTTCACAGAATAAAAAATCCATTATGTAAATAATAATTTTATATTTCTAAATACTATTAATAGTATAATTTATATTATTTATATCCCTATATCAAAAAAATATTAGATATTAAAATTTGAATATCACATGTTTAACTTTTCGTTAAAAAAAATATAATAAATGTATTAATCTAACACAAGTGGCATAAGAAGATCATAATTCAAACATAAGTATTAATTTGGTCTAAACACACCTATAAAATGTGATTAAGATAGATGTTAGGGTAATAATATATTATTATAATATTAATCATACCTTTAATTACCCAATTTATCTTTAATTGTGGTCTATAAAATGAAAAGTGATTATTCCACAAATTTTTTTTGATCCTATTAGACCAAATTTATCATATGTTTACAGACACATATGTTATTTTTTGAAATTCATTTCACAGAATTTGTAAAATTACATTTAATGAAAATCTTTTGGATAGGGCTAGAAGGTGAGTAAAAGAGACGTTCAAAAGATTAATAAATTTTTAAATATAATTCTATTTTAAAAATGATTATAATGAACTAATTAGACAAATATATGTATTATGTTTCTTTTGGGGATATAAATAAATTTATTTTAAAATAATTATTTAAATGAAAAATTCAGTTTTTAACAATAATACAGTAATTTTCACAATTCATAAAAAATTATAATTTGTCAAGAAATTTCCAAAAATTTTACCCTGAGAAAATTTTGATATTAAAAATTAAAAAATGAAGCATATTATGAAAAAAAAATCATAAATTTCAAATTTTTGTTAATATTCTTCGTAACTTTTTTTTAAACGGCTTCTTTGAAATGTCATGGTGCGCTAAAACTCGATATTATGTGTAGATAAATGTTTTGAATTATTTAAAATGAAGCGTACAATAGTATCCAAGGGTGTTACATTCTCCCCTAATTCAATAAATTTCGTCCTTTATATTTAATCTTGGTATTTTAAACTAGGGGTTTGACATTTTAAAATGACTTTGTTGAAATCCCACATCAAAAATTGATTAATGAGAACACCATTTTAATATAGAGAAAGGGAAGTACAGAGGTCACCTGAGATGATGCATTCAAGGTTCCCATGTAAGAAAACATGGAAATGAAGTAAAATGTAACCAAATAGTTCTAATGGAGAGTGATAGAGAAAATTGTTAGGAGAACGTTAACAACTAGAAAGCTATAAATCTATGATGATCCAAGTTACCATTTGATTAATCATAAAATAAAGTACTAGGAAAACATTTTTGGTTTTATGATCATTTCCATAGTGTTGATAAATTAATTTACTTAATAAAATAAGAACACAAGGAATAAAACCTAAATTAAATGTGAAGTTTGATCCGTTAACTAATTTCTATAGATAATTATCTTTCTCTCCAAAAGATAATAAAATTCAAAAATATTTTTTTTTTTCTTAATCGTATAGGGTTCTAAAAATGAACATATATTTAATCATTCAGAACATTTAAATTAAAAAAATACGTTATATAAACTAAGACATCACGTAGGCCAGTGGTTGGTGATTCACCCTTGTCTCTCTTCGGCTAGGTGTATGAAAACCCTTCTTTTATTACAAACTTAAACATGATTTATTACATAAATCATCACTTGATACAACAAAGAAGATTGAGAGGTTTGGTGTATTTGGGTCTTAGGACCATTACATAAAAACTTAAAACATGAAATACAACATCTTTATTGAAAACGTCCTTTACATGACCACTGCATTCCCTCGTACTTAGCATTGCATGGGATAACCTGAGGACATGCATAAGAAAAGGGTGAGATATAAAGCCCAGTAAGGGAGTACACATGGAATAACATGAGGAGTAAAATACATGTCAGTCAATAGGCATATCAATAGATCATATAAGAAACATGAACATAAAGGCATGATAAAGCATGATAATCATAACATGGAAATGTGGCAACAACACTTAACATGGAATTAGCATGAGCCAAGGCCCATTGCACATGGAGCCTAAGTAAATCCTCATTGCACATAAAGAACGAGAAAACCGTCTTTTCACATGAATTATCCTGAGTCAACACTCATTTCACATGACGTATCATGATACTATACTTTACCCATTGCATTGGAGCGCTATAAGGGTGCACCCTTTTTAAACATTTCATTTCATGCATAAGTGTGCCACATGGATCATAAAACATGGATTCATAAAACATAATAATTTCTTTCATGATAAAGGAATGTGGAATTTATACATGAAACTTTTTAATAAATAAGTAAATGTGCATAAAGGTGAATACCCTTGATGGAGAAATGTGCATGGTATCCACTACACAATGGCATTGGCTTAGAAAGTCGGTGCGATTTCAACAGCGTAACGGCGTGACATAAGAATTCATAAAAATGGATGATGAGAGAGAAAGGGGTTCCTCATCATATTTACATGTAATGGACAGTAAGGAGTCCATATAGATACATGTCCCAACAATTGTATTGGAATTTAGATTCATGATACAAAATTATTTCTTGAATGTAAAAGAAGAGAGAGAAGTTTCTTTCAGAATTTCGGCATAGTAACGGGTGTACATGGGAGGCATTTAATGAGAGATAAAAGGGTCTCCCATCATTAAAAAAATAAGAGGGAATTATGTGGGGGTGCGAAACCATACCCCAACATTCATAATTTAAATTAAAATGGAAATACAACTTATAGAAAATTGACAAAAATGAGAAAGGAAGAAAAAACCCTTACTTGAAAGTATGCTTCCAAAGGCTAGAGAGAGGCTTGTGAGAGGCTTCTTGGGAGCTTGAGGCACCTTGGGAGGATTCTAGAGAGAGTAGGGAAGAGGTTGGACGAACTTATAGGGCTTTTAGTGAGGAGGAAGTGGGAGATTGGGTGGGTTTATATAGGAATGGTGAGGGAATTATTTATTATTTAGGTTTGGGACCCCTTATATTAAATTAATCCAAACCACAAACCATCCCATGGTTTTTTCCCATGGTTTTTGTAAAAGGGAATAGGAAAACATTATTTTATAAGGCCAAAGTCTGAACTTCTTAAAATATTAGGGTTTCTTATGTGGAGGTGAGTCACACTCCCATGGAAATTAATTTAAAAAGGCAAGGTGTTGAATAAGTCTTGAGGAGTCCATAAATGCTTTTAAAAGTAAGTAAAACAAACCCAAAATCTGATTATTTTATTGTTAAAACATATATTGGCATAACATAAAGATTATAGTATTTTATTACATCACTATTTGGTCATTATGATGTCATAAAACACATTATATATTTAAACGGTATTTAATTTTTACCCAAAAATTTAACTGTCTCAGAAAATTATGAAAAATTAACCATTGGATAATTTTGACGTCCTGATTCCAAAAAAAACATTTATTTTATCTAAATAATTTTCTAAATATGTTAATTTTTACATTTAAAATAAAAACCGACATTTATCAAAAATTCACAGGTTCGGACAGAAATGGCTTTCAACCCTTAATAAAAATTATAATTGCATTCATAAAATTGTAAGATCATTTATATTTAATAAAAATTAATTTAATAATAATAATAATATTTTATTAAAATATTATTTAATTCAAAAATCCCTTAATTTAATAAAATATAATTCTTATTTAAATAATAACTAAAAACACTATTTGTACTTTAAGAATTATTTACAATGTATCAAAAATGACTAGAAATTATATTCATTATTATATATATATAATAATGTACATGAACATAGTACTACGTATATGTTACATAACCCCTTATAACAGCCGCATAAGACCTAAGGGTAAGGTGTGCGATGGTGAAAGACTCTTGGGTGGCTCGGATAACATCGCTCGAGTGTTAATTTCAATCAACTTCCACTTTTCCCATAGACGGTAATGTTCGAGTTTGACATGATGAAGCTCAGCTTGGGCTTAGTCAAGGGCGAAGCCCAAAGACGCCACCTCTTTTCCGAGCTTCGACAAATGGGCTTCGTATGGAGCAATTCTACAGGACGAGGCCATCGCTTCTTTTGTCTAAGTAAAATTAGATGTGTTAAAGCCCTATATTTATACTAATCATATGATCACTATTCAATGGCTATATTAGCAACGGTCAAAATTCATAACATATAACCAATGAAGTTGACATTTTATAAAAACATAAAGAGATATTTAATTAGATCAAGATGGATTTCCATTAATGAAACTTTGGGTCGTTACGATATTCCCCCTTTAAGAAATTTCGCCATCGAAATTTTCCTTTTCCCAAACAAAAATAAATGTGGGTAACTCAGCTTCATCATATCCTCTGATTCCCATGTCGCTTCTTTAAACTTGTGGTTTCTCTACAACACCTTGATGAGGGGCATTGTCTTATTTCATAGAACTTTTTCTCTGCGATCTAAGATCTTCACTGGTTGCTCCTCATAAGAAAGATCATCTTCCAATTGTACCACCTCAGAAGAGAGTACTTTTGAAGGGTCCGGTATGTAATTCCTTTAGAGGGATACATGAAAGACATCATGTACTTTGTCCTTAGTAGGTGGAAATGCTAGTCGATAGGCCATAACCCCGACACGATCAAGAATCTCGAAGGGGCCGATGTACCTTGGACTTAACTTCCCTTTCTTTACAAACCTAATTACCTTCTTCCATGGAGATATTTGTAGAAAATCCATGTCTCCAACTTTAAACTCAAGGTCTCGTCTACGGTTATCTTCATAACTCTTCTGTCGACTCTGAGATTCCTTGATATGTTGCTGAATGATTTTCACCTTCTCTACCATTTCCTAGACCATTTCTGGTCCAAGCAGCTTATGTTCACCGACCTTATCCCAACATGTTGGTGTTCAACACCTTTTCCTATACATGTATTCATATGGTGCCATTTGGATAATCGAGTGGAAACTGTTATTATAAGATAAATCAAAAAGAGGAATATGTTGATCCCATCCTCCTTTAAAGTCCATTGAGCAGGCTCTCAATATATCCTCAAGTGTTTGGATAGTTCGCTCAGATTGGCCATCAGTTTGACGATGATAGGTCGTATTGAAGTTCAGTTCAGTATTCAGAGCATGTTGAAGACTCTTCCAAAACATAGAGGTGAATCTGGGATCTCGGTCAGACATAATAGATAGTGGTACTCCATTCAACCTTACCACATCCCTGATATATATCTCTGCCAGTTGATCCAATGAGAAATTATCCCGAATAGCAATGAAGTGTGCAGTCATTGTAAGACGATCCACAACAACCCATATTTCATTGTTGCCTTTGGATGTCTTTGGAAGTCCGGTGACAAAGTCCATGGTGATTTTCTCCCATTTCCATTCTAGTATGGGCAATGGTTGCATCATCCCCTTAGACTTCTGCCTCTCTGTCTTCACTTGCTAACACACCAGGCACTTTGATGTATATTTAGGGATCTCCTTCTACATATTATCCCATCAAAAGTTTTCTCGGAGATCTCGATATATCTTTGTGATCCCTAGGTGAATAGAGAAATTTGAACTATGTGCATCATCCAAAAGTTCCTTCTTTAGCTTCGGACTTGATAGAACACATAGTCTTTTCCCAAACCACACAATTCCTTCTTTATTAACATTAAACTCTGATGATTTCCCTTTTATGATAGCTTCCACTTTTTCTTGAATTCCCACATCATCCTTTTGAGCATCCTTTAACCTATCCAAAAGAGATGGTTGAGCAATCATTTGTGAAAGGATTAATGATGTTCCCTTCTCTATGATTCTCATGTCCATCTTCATCAAGTCTAAGAAGATTAGATACTTCTCAATTATCTTCATTGATAGAATCACTGGATCCTTTCTACTTAAGGCATCTGCCACCTTGTTCGCTTTCCCATGGTGGTAATGTATTGAACAGTCATAATACTTGATGAGCTCTATCCATCTTCTCTGGTGCATATTATGATTTTTCTGTGTGAATATATATTTAAGACTCTTGTGGTTAGTATATATCTCACATTTCTCTCCATATAGATAATACCGCCATATTTTCAAGGCAAAGATCACAACTGCCAACTCTAGATCATGTGTTGGATAGTTTCGCTCATGGATTTTCAACTGCCTTGAGGGATAGGATATTACTTTATCATTCTGCATCATCACACAACCTAAGCCCTTCTTTGAAGCATCACTGAATACCACAAAAAGTTCCCCACTTGTGGTTAAAGTGAGCACGGGCGCAATGATAAGCCTCCTTTTCAAATCCTTGAATCATTCTTCTCATTCATCACTCCACGAAAACTTTACTCCCTTCTGAGTTATCTTGGAGTGAGAGTTGGACAATAGTGAAGAATATCTCACAAATCATCAATAATATCCAGCTAACCCCAAGAAGTTACGGATATCCGTTACCAATGTTGGCCTCAGCCATCCTTCAATTGCATCTGTTTTGGAGGGATCCACATATATCCCATTTCTTATGATGATATGGCCCAATAATGAGACTTCCTTTAACCAGAACTCACAGTTGCTGTACTTTTCATAGAGCTTCTCCTTGCGAAAAGTCTCTAGTACAGTTCTTAAATGCTTCTCATGGTCCTCCTTGGTTTTGGAGTATATTAGAATATCATCTATAAAGACTACCACAAATTTTCTAGGTAATCTCTAAAGAATCTACTCATTAATTCCATAAAGATTACTGGATCATTGGTGAGTCTGAAAGGCATTACTATGAATTCATAGTGCCCGTATCTTGTACGAAAAGCATTCTTGGGGACATCTTCCTTCTTCACCCTTACTTGATAATATCACGACCGCAAGTCCACCTTGGAGAAGTATTGTGCTCCATGCAGCTGATCAAACAATTCATCGATTCTTGGGAGAGGATACTTGTTCTTTATAGTGATTTTGTTATGTTCAAGATAATCAATGCAGAGCTGCATTTTCCCATCATTCTTCTTGACGAAGAGGACTGGTGCACCCCTTGGTGAAGCACTGGGGCGTATAAACACTTTATCCAGATTCTCCTGTAGTTGTTTCTTCAGCTCTCCAAGCTCAACAACAGCCATTCTATATGGAGTCTTGGATATCGGTAGCACCCCAGGTATAAGTTCAATTGAGAACTCAACATCTCTTCTAGAGGGAAGACCAGGCAGTTCCTCGGGAAACACTTCAGTGAATTCCCTCACAATAGGCATTTATTCAAGGATGGTTTCTTCCATGGACTCAATCATCTGAGCCAGATACGCGTGCTCATAAGGCAGTAATATCCATGCTTGAGATGATGAAGCTAAAATAGATTCATCTTCCTCCTGACACTTGTAAAGAATCGGGGGTCTATTCTCCATATGGAGTGTGATTTCCCTCTCCCGACAATTTATATTGGCTCTATATAAGGAAAGCCAATCCATGCCAATAATTGCATCAAATTCTACCAGAGGGAGTATGAAGAGGTTCGCCGGGAAATTCAATCCATAGATTATAACAGGGTAGTACTTATATTCATGGGATGCAATTATTTCCCATTTTACGTACTCACCGACATCTTTACTTCCATGATTTGTGGTGGTGCTGAGATTGTTATACTAGACTTTTGAGATATAAAAGAACACGTAGAACCTGAATCAAAAAGTACATTCTCTATTCTTGAATAAATAACTAGTGTATATGTCACCACTTAGTTGTCGGTGTTCACTTTGGCAGAAGTGATGGAAAAAGCTCTTCCTTGCTGCCTTAGAGGTTGTGGTAACCTCCAAAAACCCTTGGATTAGGGAACTGATTTTCAAAAGGACCCAGTTCTTTGCATTTTTAGAATTGAACAATGTGTTGAGGTTTGAACGGAGCATTCCTCTCCTCTGTCGCAACCGTGGGTCTTTCTTTCCAACAATTAATAACTAGGTGCCCTTCTCTTCCACACCTGAAGCATTTTCTCGTCCCCTTAAGGCAATTTCCAGGGTGCTTCTTTCCGTACTTTTGGAAAATGGGGTGCTGGATCTTCTTAGCACCATTGGATTTACCATCAGACCTCCAGCATTGAAGTCCACCTTACGCTTCTTGTCCCCATGATACCCCTGTGATTCCTCGATCTCCATTTCGACCTTGAGGGCACATCGGACAATTTCCTCATTGCTGTCGAAGTCACGGATCGCTAATGATTTCCACAAGCTAGGCTTCAGCCCACCAAAGAAGCGTTCAACCTTGCGTTCGGGGGTAACGACAAAGCCGGAAGCGTATCGTGAAAGCCTTGTGAATTTTTCCTCGTACGCTCCAACAGATTCTTCATCTTTTTGCTTGAGGTAAAGGAAGTCCCTTTACATCTTAACTCAGAGGGTGAGCGGAAAATATTTATCAAAAAACATCTTCCGGAAATCCTTCCATTCCAACGCCTCGATCTCCTCCTCAAGCTTCGTATTTTTGATCAACGTCCACCGTTGATCTGCTTCACCCGCCATATGATAGGCAGCCAGGATAAACGTCTCTTGTTCAGAACATTGAAGGATGGAGAAGATCTTTTCAATGGAGTTGATCCATTTTTCAACGATTGTGGGATCGGATGATCCACTAAAATTAGGAGGCCTTTGTCTCATGAAGCTATCGATAGCGACTTGTTGCTTCTTAGGGGGGTTTGGACGTTCCTCTTGACCCGTGTTTCTATTAAAAACTTGTGTTAGCTGAGAGATAAGCGTGACAAAGTTCACGATTCCTGCTCCCATTGGATTTGGCATCTCATTAGTACAGTCATCACACTGATCTTCACATCAATTGTTAGCCCGAATCCTCCTATTACCGGCCATTGGCTGGAATAAAAGGAATATTAGGGGTAACACATAAAGAGTAATCCAAAGAAAAAAGTTAATGACTTATAAATAAACTTTTATTTCCTTACTCACGAGTCTATAGGATTCATTCTAGGATTTTCATGATCTACTTTCTAACATATATTCATAAGGGAATTTTTCCCTTTATAAGGGTTCATACTAAGATTTTGAATTTTTCAAAACATATCCCCCGGGAGTGTCGTAACCAATAGTGCAGCAAGGCCCGTTGTCGTGCACCAGTTCCTGTTCGAGTCTAGCTCAAAGCGGTGTTTTCAGGTTTTACCCCTAGGATACATATGTGCCAGAGCTGCCTCTACCTGCACGTATCCAGACAGGGATGTATTTGTCTGATAAACCACTTACTCAGTACTTACCAAAACTTAGGGATGTTTTTATTATACTCAGTCTTGTATCTAAGGCTTTACTAGGGTTTCCTAATCCCAAAAATAATTAATCCTATCCTCTGATACAAACTATGACAACTCTGTTTTTATTACAAACATAAACATGATTTATTACATAAAACTTAACTTGATACAACAAATAATATCGAGAGGTTTAGTGTATTTGGGGCATAGGACCATTACATAAAAACTGAAAACATGAAATACAACATCTTTATTGAAAACTTCTTTTACATGACCACTACATTACGTCATACTTAGCATTGCATGGGATAACCTGAGGACATGCATAAGAAAATGGTGAGCTATAAAGCCCAGTAAGGGAGTACACATGGAATAACATGAGTATTACAATACATGTTAGTCAATAGGCATATCAATAGAGCATATAAGAAACATGAACATAAAGGCATGATAAAGCATGATAATCATAACATGGAAATGTGGCAACAACAATGAACATGGAATTATCATGAGCCAAGGCTCATTGCACATGGAGCATGAGTAAATCCTCATTGCACATAAAGCACGAGTAAACCCTTGTTTCACTTGAATTATAATGATTCAACACTCATTGCACATGACGTATCATGATACCATACTTTACCCAATGCATTGGAGCGCTATAAGGGCGCACCCTTCTTAAACATTTCATTTCATGCATAAGTGTGCCACATGGATCATAAAACATGGATTCATAAAACATAATCATTTCTTCCATGATAAAGGAATGTGGAATTCATACATGAAACTAGGTAATCAATATGTAAATGTGCTTAAAGTCGAATACCCTTGATGGAGAAATGGTCATGGTATCTCCTACACAATGGCATTGACTTAGAAAATCGGTGCGATTTGGGCAGCGTAACGTTGTGACATAAGAATTCATAAAAATGGATGATGAGAGAGAAAGGGGTTCCTCATTATATTTACATGTAATTTAAAGTAAGGAGGCCATATATATATATATATATATATATATATATATGTCCCAACAATTTTAATGGAATTTATATTAATGATACAAAATTATTGCTTGAATGTAAAAGAAGAGAGAGAAGTTTCTTTCGGAATTTCGGCATAGTAACGGGTGTACATGGGAGGCATTTAATGAGAGATAAAGGGGTATCCCATAATTAAAACAATAAGAGGGAAGTATGTGGTAGGTGTGAAACCATACCCCAACATTCATAATTGAAATTAAAAGGGAAATACAACTTAAAGAAAATTGACAAAAATGGGAAAGGAAGAAAAACCCCTTACTTGGAAGTGTGATTCCAAAGGCCAGAGAGAGGCCTGTGAGAGGCTTATTGGGAGCTTGGGGAACCTTGGGAGGATTATAGAGAGAGTAGAGCAGAGGTTGTACGAACTGAAAGTGATTTGAGTGTGGAGGAAGTGGGAGCTTGGGTGGGTTTATGTAGGAAAGGTGAGGGAATTCTTCATTGTTTAGGTTTGGGACCCCTTATATTAAAATAATCCAAACCACAAACCATCCCAAGGATTTTGCCCATGGTTTTTGGAAAAGGGAAGAGGAAAAAATTATTTTATAAGGTCAAAGTCCGAACTTCTTAAAATATTAGGCTTTCTTATGTGGAGGTGAGTCACAGTCCCATGGAAATTAATTTAAAAAGGTACGGTGTTGAATAAGTCTTGAGGGGTCCATTAATGCTTTGAAAAGTGAGTCAAACAAACCCAAAATTACATTATTTTAATGGTAAAACATATATTGGACTAACATAAAGATTATAGTATTTTATTACATCTCTATTGGGTCATTATGATGTCATAGAACCCATTATATATTTAAACGGTATTTAACTTTTACCCAAAAATTTGACTGTCTCAAAAAATTATGAAAAATTCACCGTTGGATAAATTCAACATCCTGATTCCAAAAATAACATTTATTTTGTCTAAATAATTTTCTAAATATGATAATTTTCACTTTTAAAATAAAAACCGACATTTATCGAAAATTCACAGGTTTGGACAGAAATGGCTTTCAAACCTTAATAAAAATTATAATTGCATTCATAAAATTATAAGATCGTTTATATTTAATAAAAATTAATTTAATAATATTAATAATATTTTATTAAAATATTATTTAATTCAAAAATCACTTAATTTAATAAAATATAATTCTTAGTTAAATAATAACTAAAAACACTATTTGTACTTTAAAAACTATTTACAATGTATAAAAAATGACTAGAAATTATATTCATTATTATATACAAAAAATAATGTACATGAACATAGTACTACTTATTTGTTACATAACCCCTTATAACAGCCGCATAAGACCTAAGGGTAAGGTGTGCGATGGTGAAAGACTCTTGGTGTGGCTCGAATAACATCGCTCGAGTGGTAATTTCAATCAACTTACACTTTTACCGTAGACGGTCACGTTCGAGCTTGACATGATGAATCTCATCTTGGTCTTGGTCAAGGGTGAAGCCCAAAGACGCCACCTCTTTTCCGAGCTCTGACAAATCGGCTTCGTACGGAGCAATTCTACTGGACGAGGTCATCACTTCTTTTGTCTAAGTAAAATTGGATGTGTTAAGACCCTATATTTATACTAATCATGTGATCATTGTTCAACGACTATATTAGAAATGGTCAAAATTATTAACATAAAACCAATGAAGTTGAAATTTTATATAAACAAAAAGAGACATTTAATTAGATCAAGATGGATTTCCATTAATGAAACTTTGGGTCGTTACAGTGTGTTCGTGTCTTTTCACCTTTCTAGGCATGACAGGTTCTCACCCAACATGTGGGTTGTCATTTTCTTAAATATTTATCATTATAACATTCCAAAAATAACCCTATGAAATGTTTTATACTCAATAAATACTATCCAATGTTCTACATAATCCATTCCAACCATTAAACATATCCAAAATACTTCTGTCCAAACTCACAGTACAAAAATTTATCAGGAAGGTCACTAAATTTATCGAATAAACACAACATAATGAAGATCCCTTTTTCCATACCAAAAAAGTCTATACATACATAATGTATTCTCTTAAAATGTGTTAATAACCTAAATTACCATAAAACCTTGTTGAATATTTTCATGCATCCTTATTCCTCATAAAAAATTATTGAATATTGGATATACTCCTTAAATCCAAAAATATTTTAATCTCAAGCAATGATTGAATATCATGTCATGAATAGATCTAGGTATTCTATCATCATAATTTCTTATGGTTCCCACATCACCTCTTCTTTCTTATGATTTCTCCAAAGTAAATTTACCTAAAAATATTTCTAAATCATCAACATTTGTTCTCTTGTCTTCACAATATTTATAGGCTCTTAAATGTTGGACAAATTAGGTTCCAATTTTATTTCCTCAACAGTGATAAATTTTTTTGGTTCTGTTATATTCTTATAATTCCCCGACCCCAGTTTCCCAAAGTCTGTGCATTATTATATTACATTGGAGTGATCACATGAAAATCAAATCTCGATGGACCGATCAACTTAATGGCCTTGGAAATACAATATAAAAACATAACTTTTTTACATTACCACATGAAATGAAAAACAACATATTATCCACTTTGAAAACACTTATATCACTTATACTATCCATAAAGGTTAATCATAATATAATTATTCAAATCCTAGGAAAAATGAAACATAGAAAAATGGTTGATCTCAAATTTTGAGTAAGGATAAGAAATATAGAGAAAGCTATATTTAATAATAATAAACTTTTAAGGCAATGTATAAGTGTAATACACAATACTTTTAAACATAATCATCATAAAAATATTGAATTAATCAATCAAATAATTCCATTTAAGCATTCACATTGATATTCTACTAGTCGAATAATCACATGCAATATTAATAATTAATCGCACAAGGAAGAAATTCATAATGTTTGACATCATAACCATACTGTCAAGGCCTCATGCCAAGACAATTACTATACCTTCACGGCCTTATTCCCAGACATTAGTTTTTTCCATTAGAAATAGAAATGTATCGAGGGGCTATAGAGATCCCTACCTGTCAATTACAAAGTCTATTTCAATCCTTATATGAAAAGGCTGAAACATAACACAAACAGTCCAATTAAATCTAACATCCAAAATATTAATACTTTAACAAAAAAAATATGAACATTATAGAAATAGAAAATCCACAGTCAAACATACCATAAAACCTTTATTAAAATATTTAATATTTTATAATAATAAATAAACATTAATGTAAAATTAAATCCATTAATGGATGTTGACATATATGAAAATAATTTAATAAATTCATTAGAACTTTTGATGTAAATATCCCTTTTTTATTTTGAAAACATTTAGAAACTGAAGAATTATAGAACAAAGATTTTATTTTTAAAATAAACTTATAATATTTTAAGTAATTACTCAATATGTTAAGGCATCATAATATTGGTAAATATCCTCTTGCACCATATAATATAAAAAACATTATTTCCTTAATTTTTTTGAAAAAGTTAAAAAGTACCTTATTTTGAAAATGACATACAGATTCCTTGGAAAACATTTTTTAAAGTGGTAAATAAATTCAAAATCTACTTTAAACAATTGTTAATAATATTATGAATTACATTTTAATAATCATTTATTTTGATGACACATATGTCTTAGTATATACTTATATATAAGAAATCTCATATAATAAAGATACAGGGAAAATAACCATGACATTACAGTTTCCTTTAGTCGATGCTGAGTTGGACTCATGTATAATGGATAAAATATGTTATTAAATTATTCCGTGACTATATTAATATTTATTATATCATATGTTATCCTCTCATATCATTTTGGTAATAATATTTTAGTATTACCATTGTTTCGAGTGTTAACTGCTTTGTTTTCTCATTCCTGTTGTGTCATGTAAGTCATGTTTGTTATTCATATGATATATTTTATTCATATATAAAAATAAATTAAGTTCAAAATTATTACTTTTAATAATAATAGATAAATTTTATAATCATTCGTTATAGGTTAAATGAGAGAATGAATCTTATTGCTTCATGGAGATGGTAGGTTGTACATACGCACGAGCGATGGTATCATTCCCTTAATGGATAAATAGTAGGGAATTTTATATTATATTAATTTTAAATAATAATTATCATGTCATATTCATTATTTTTATCCATTATACTCATCATTATTCCAATCAAAATAAAGTAGTGTTGAATAAATTACACAACAGCGCGGGGATGGTAAGTTGTATGTATGCATGCATGGTGATATTATTATTCGTATGATGGATAAAATTAATTATATTGATAAACCATGGTTATAATAACATATCGGTATGTGGATGATATTTTATTTGTTATTTTTATATAGGAAAAACATATAATGATGATGTAGAAGAAGAAATGAATTTTGAAAGAGGTGATAAAACAATTATTCTCATTTATGGTGTCCTCTTTTGGTTTCCACAAATGGACTCCAAAGGATGGATTTTTCCCAATCTGTGGACTCTAATATATAGTGAGAGATGTCGGTAGAATAATTTCTTAGGTATTTGCTGAACCACATGACTTTGGAGGCATGAATTAAAGAGAAGGAGATGTTCCCTTTTATAAGATAGGTAAGGATAACTTTTCAAGTATCTTAAAATATTAATTTACTATAAATTTATTCTCTATTTAAAATATATCCAAAGTGATTAATTGAAAAGATAAGATGATTATGGGTCTAAATAATCTTATATAATGATATTTAGACAAGTTTAGGTCATTATATTAACCTTATTTTTAGGATTAACCCTAAGTTAACCAGTTTAACTCTTATTGTGTCTTCTTGTATTTTTACACTATAGGGTTCATATAGTTACTATAAAATTCCAAAAGAACCCGAATTGGATAATTTTTTAAATTTATAACACTATCTTAGTAATTTTTTAAAACCTACGATTTTTATGAATTTCATATCATTTAATCAAATAATATTTATTTTAAAGTATCATTTATGTCAATTTTGTTACCATTCAATGTTTTTATATCAAAAAATATCAAAGAAACATTCTTAGATCTAAAAGTAATTCTAATAAGTAAATAACTTGTATAATTTATCTATAAATTTTTTTAGGTCATCAATTAAATGAAATTATATTTATTTTAATATTTTAAATACCATTTAATTGGTTCTTCCTTTACTAATTCAATTACTTTATCATTATTATGTCACCATTTAATTTAATTATTTATTTCACATAATAAAAAATCCATTATGTAAATAATAATTTTATATTTCTAAATACTATTAATAGTATAATTTATATTATTTATAACCCTATCTCAAAAAAAATATTAGATATTAAAATTTGAATATCACATGTTTAACTTTTCTTTAAAAAAAATATAATAAATGTATTAATCTAACACAAGTGGCATAAGAAGATCATAATTCAAACATAAGTATTAATTTGGTCTAAACACACCTATAAAATGTGATTAAGATATATGTTAGGGTAATAATATTTTATTATAATATTAATCATACCTTTAATTACCCAATTTATCTTTAACAATGGTCTATAAAATGAAAAGTGATTATTCCCCAATTTTTTTTTGATCCTATTAGACCAAATTTATCATAATGTTTACAGACACATATGTTATTTTTTGAAATTCAATTCAAAGAATTTGTAAAATTACATTTAATGAATATCTTTTGGATAGGGCTAGAAGGTGAGTAAAAGAGACGTTCAAAAGATTAATAAATTTTTAAATATAATTCTATTTTAAAAATGATTATAATGAACTAATTAGACAAATATATGTATTATGTTTCTTTTGGGGATATAAATAAATTTATTTTAAAATAATTATTTAAGTGAAAAATTCAGTTTTTAACAATAATACAGTAATTTTCACAATTCATAAAAAATTATAATTTGTCAGAAAATTCCAAAAAATTTACCCTGAGAAAATTTTGATATTAAAAAATAAAAAATGAAGCATATTATGAAAAAAATCATAAATTTCAAATTTTTGTTAATATTCTTCGTAACATCTTTTTAAATGGCTTCTTTGAAATGTCATGGTGCGCTAAAACTCGATATTATGTGTAGAGAAATATTTTGAATTATTTAAAATGAAGCGTACAATAGAATCCAAGGGTGTTACATTCTCCTCTCATTCAATAAATTTCATCTTTTATATTTAATCTTGGTATTTTAAACTAGGGGTTTGACATTTTAAAAAGAATTTGTTGAAATCCCACATCAAAAATTGATTATTGAGAACACCATTTTAAAATAGAGAAAGGGAATTACAGAGGTCACCTGAGATGATGCATACAAGGTTCCCATGTAAGAAAACATGGAAATGAAGTAAAATGTAACCAAATAGTTCTAATGGAGAGTGATAGAGAACATTGTTAGGAGAAAGTTAACAACTAGATAGCTATAAATCTATGATGATCCAAGTTACCATTTGATTAATCATAAAATAAAGTACTAGGAAAACATTTTTGGTTTTATGATCATTTCCATAGTGTTGATAAATTAATTTACTTAATAAAATAAGAACACAAGGAATAAAACCTAAATTAAATGTGAAGTTTGATCCGTTAACTAATTTCTATAGATAATTATCTTTCTCTCCAAAAGAAAATAAAATTCAAAAATATTTGTTTTTCTTAATCGTATAGGGTTCCAAAAATGAACATATATTTAATCATTCATAACATTTAAATTAAAAAAATACATTATATAAACTAGGACATCACGTAGGACAGTGGTTGGTGATTCACCCTTGTCTCTCTTCGGCTAGGTGTATGAAAACCCTACTTTTATTATAAACTTAAACATGATTTATTAAATAAATCATCACTTGATACAACAAAGAAGATTGAGAGGTTTGGTTTCTTTGGGTCTTAGGACCATAACATAAAAACTTAAAACATGAAATACAACATCTTTATTGAAAACTTCCTTTACATGACCACTACATTCCCTCATACTTAGCATTGCATGGGATAACCTGAGGACATGCATAAGAAAAGGGTGAGATATAAAGCCCAGTAAGGGAGTACACATGGAATAACATGAGGAGTAAAATACATGTCAGTCAATAGGAATATCAATAGAGAATATAAGAAACATGAACATAAAGGCATGATAAAGCATGACAATCATAACATGGAAATGTGGCAACAACACTTAACATGAAATTAGCATGAGCCAAGGCCCATTGCACATGAAGCCTACGTAAATCCTCCTTGAACATAAAGAACTAGAAAACCCTCTTTTCACTTGAATTAGCCTGAGTCAACACTCATTGCACATGACGTATCATGATACTATACTTTACCCATTGCATTGGAGCGCTATAAGGGGGCACCCTTCTTAAACATTTCATTTCATGCATAAGTGTGCCACATGGATCATAAAACATGGATTCATAAAACATAATAATTTCTTCCATGATAAAGGAATGTGGAATTTATACATGAAACGTTTTAATAAATAAGTAAATGTGCATAAAGGTGAATACCCTTGATGGAGAAATGTGCATGGTATCCACTACACAATGGCATTGGCTTAGAAAATCGGTGTGATTTCAACAGCGTAACGGCGTGACATAAGAATTCATAAAAATGGATGATGAGAGATAAAGGGGTTACTCATCATATTTACATGTAATGTACAGTAAGGAGTCCATATAGATACATGTCCCAACAATTGTATTGGAATTTAGATTCATGATACAAAATTATTGCTTGAATGTAAAAGAAGAGAGAGAAGTTTCTTTCAGAATTTTGTTATAGTAACGGGTGTACATGGGAGGAATTTAATGAGAGATAAAGGGGTCTCCCATCTATAAAACAATAAGAGGGAAGTATGGGGGGGTGTGAAACCTTCCTCCAACATTCATAATTTAAATTAAAATGGAAATACAACTTAAAGAAAATTGACAAAAATGAGAAAGGAAGAAAAAACCCTTACTTGAAAGTGTGCTTCCAAAGGCTAGAGAGGGGCTTGTGAGAGGCTTCTTGGGTGCTTGAGGCACCTTGGGAGGATTCTAGAGAGAGTAGGGAAGAGGTTGGACGAACTTCAAGGGATTTGAGTGAGGAGGAAGTAGGAGATTGGGTGGGTTTATATAGGAATGGTGAGGGAATTATTTATTATTTAGGTTTGGGACCCCTTATATTAAATTAATCCAAACCACAAACCATCCCATGGTTTTTGCCCATGGTTTTTGTAAAAGGGAAGATGAAAACATTATTTTATAAGGACAAAGTCTGAACTTCTTAAAATATTAGGGTTTTTTATGTGGATGTGAGTCACACTCCCATGGAAATTAATTTAAAAAGGCAAGGTGTTGAATAAGTGTTGAGGAGTCCATTAATGCTTTTAAAATTAAGTAAAACAAACCTAAAATCTTATTATTTTAATGTTAAAACATATATTGGCAGAACATAAAGATTATAGTATTTTATTACATCACTATTTGGTCATTATGAAGTCATAAAACACATTATATATTTAAACGGTATTTAATTTTTACCCAAAAATTTAACTGTCTCAGAAAATTATGAAAAATTCACCATTGGATAATTTTGACGTCCTGATTCCAAAAATAAAATTTATTTTATCTAAATAATTTTCTAAATATGTTAATTTTTACATTTAAAATAAAAACCGACATTTATCAAAAATTCACAGGTTTGGACAGAAATGGCTTTCAAACCTTAATATAAATTATAATTGCATTCATAAAATTGTAAGATCATTTATATTTAATAAAAATTAATTTAATAATAATAATAATATTTTATTAAAATATTATTTAATTCAAAAATCCCTTAATTTAATAAAATAGAATTCTTATTTAAATAATAACTAAAAACACTATTTGTACTTTAAGAACTATTTACAATGTATCAAAAATGACTAGAAATTATATTCATTATTATATATATATAATAATGTACATGAGCATATTACTACTTATATGTTACATAACCCCTTATAACAGCCGCATAAGACCTAAGGGTAAGGTGTGCGATGGTGAAAGACTCTTGGGGTGGCTCAGATAACATCGCTCGAGTGTTAATTTCAATCAACTTCCACTTTTCCTGTAGACGGTAATGTTCGAGCTTGACATGATGAAGCTCAGCTTGGGATTAGTCAAGGGCGAAGCCCAAAGACGCCACCTCTTTTCTGAGCTTCGACATATGGGCTTCGTATGGATCAATTCTACAGGACGAGGCCATCGCTTCTTTTGTCTAAGTAAAATTAGATGTGTTAAAGCCCTGTATTTATACTAATCATTTGATCACTATTCAATGGATATATTAGAAACGGTCAAAATTCATAACATATAACCAATGAAGTTGACATTTTATAAAAACATAAAGAGATATTTAATTAGATCAAGATGGATTTCCATTAATGAAACTTTGGGTCGTTACGATATTCCCCCTTTAAGAAATTTCACCCTCGAAATTTTCCTTTTCCCAAACTAAAATAAATGTGGGTAAATCAGCTTCATCATATCCTCTGATTCCCATGTCGCTTCTTTAAAATTGCGGTTTCTCTACAACACCTTGATGAGGGGCATTGTCTTATTTCATAGAACTTTTTCTCTATGATCTAAGATCTTCACTGGTTGCTCCTCATAAGAAAGATCATCTTCCAATTGTACCACCTCAGAAGAGAGTAATTGTAAAGGGTCAGGTATGTAATTCCTTTAGAGGGATACATGAAAGACTTCATGTACTTTGTCCATAGTAGGTGGAAATGCTAGTCGATAGACCATAACCCCGACACGATCAAAAATCTCAAAGGGGCCGATGTACCTTGGACTTAACTTCCCTTTCTTTCCAAACCTCATTAAATTCTTCCATGGAGATATTTGTAGAAAATCCATGTCTCCAACATTAAACTCAAGGTCTCGTCGATGGTTATCTTCATAACTCTTATGTCGACTCTGAGATGCCTTGATATGTTGCTGAATGATTTTCACCTTCTCCACCATTTCCTAGACCATTTCTGGTCCAAGCAGCTTAAGTTCACCGACCTCATCCCAACATGTCGGTGTTCAGCACCTTTTCCTATACATGGCTTCATATGGTGCCATTTGGATGCTCGAGTGGAAACTGTTATTATAAGATAAATCAAAAAGAGGAATATGTTGATCCCATCCTCCTTTAAAGTCCATTGAGCAGGATCTCAAGATATCCTCAAGTGTTTGGATAGTTCGCTCAGATTGGCCATCAGTTTGAGGATGATAGGTCGTATTGGAGTTCAGTTCAGTATTCAGAGCATGTTGAAGACTCTTCCAAAACATAGAGGTGAATCTTGGATCTCGGTCAGACACAATAGATAGTGGTACTCCATTCAACCTTACCACGTCCCTGATATATATCTGTTCCAGTTGATCCAATGAGAAATTATCCCGAATAGCAATGAAGTGTGCAGTCATTGTAAGACGATCCACAACAACCCAGATTGCATTATTTCCTTTGGATGTCCTTGGAAGTCTGGTGACAAAGTCCATGGTGATTTTCTCCCATTTCCATTCTAGTATGGGAAATGGTTGCATCATCCCCCATAGACTTCTTCCTCTATGTCTTCACTTGCTAACACAACAGGCACTTTGATGTATATTTAGTGATCTCCTTCTACATATTATCCCACCAAAAGTTTTCTCGGAGATCTCGATATATCTTTGTGCACCCTGGGTGAATAGAGAAATTTGAACTATGTGCATCATCCAAAAGTTCCTTCTTTAGCTTCGGACTTGATAGAACACATAGTCTTTTCCCAAAACGAAAAATTCCTTCTTTATTAACATTAAACTGTGATGATTTCCCTTTTATGATAGCTTCCACTTTTTCTTGAATTCCCACATCAATCCTTTTGAGCATCCTTTAACCTATCCAAAAGAGATGGTTGAGCAATCATTTGTGAAATGATTAATGATGTTCCCTTCTCTATGATTACCATGTCCATCTTCATCAAGTCTAAGAAGATTAGATACTTCTCAATTATCTTCATTGATAGAATCACTGGATCCTTTCTACTTAAGGCATCTGCCACCTTGTTCGCTTTCCCAGGGTGGTAATGTATTGAACAGTCATAATCCTTGATGAGCTCTATCCATATTCTCTAGTGCATATTAATCTTTTTCTGTGTGAATATATATTTAAGACTCTTGTGGTTAGTATATATCTCACATTTCTCTCCATATAGATAATACCTCTATATTTTCAAGGCAAAGATCACAACTGCCAACTCCAGATCATGTGTTGGATAGTTTCGCTCATGGATTTTCAACTGCCTTGAGGGATAGGATATTACTTTATCATTCTGCATCAGCACACAACCTAAGCCCTTCTTTGAAGCATCACTGAATACCACAAAAAGTTCCCCACTTGTGGGTAAAGTGAGCACGGGCGCAGTGATAAGCCTCTTTTCAAATCCTTGAATCATTCTTCACATTCATCACTCCACGAAAACTTTACTCCCTTCCGAGTTGTCTTGGATTGAGAGTTGGACAATCGTGAAGAATATCTCACAAATCATCGATAATATCCAGCTAACCCCAAGAAGTTACGGATATCCGTTACCGATGTTGGCCTCGACCATACTTCAATTGCATCTGTTTTGGAGGGATCCACATATATCCCATTGCTTCTGATTATATGGCCCAATAATGAGACTTCCTTAAACCAGAACTCACACTTTCTGTACATTTCATAGAGCTTCTCCTTGCGCAAAGTCTCTAGTACAGTTCTTAAATGCTCCTCATGATCCTCCTTGGTTTTGGAGTATATTAGAATATCATCTATAAAGACTACCACAAATTTTCTAGGTAATCTCTAAATAATCTACTCATTAATTCCATAAAGATTACTGGATCATTGGTGAGTCTGAAAGGCATTACTATGAATTCATAGTGCCCATATCTTGTACGAAAAGCAGTCTTGGGGACATCTTCCTTCTTCACCCTTACTTGATAATATCACGACCGCAAGTCCACCTTGGAGAAGTATTGTGCTCCATGCAGCTGATCAAACAATTCATCAATTCTTGGGAGAGGATACTTTTTCTTTATCGTGATTTTGTTAAGTTCAAGATAATCAATGCAGAGCTGCATTTACCCATCCTTCTTCTTGACGAAGAGGACTGGTGCACCCCTTGGTGAAGCACTGGGGCGTATAAACCCTTTATCCAGATTCTCCTGTAGCTGTTTCTTCAGCTCTTCAAGCTCAACAACAGCCATTCTATATGGAGTCTTGGATATCGGTAGCACCCCAGGTATAAGTTCAATTGATAACTCAACATATCTTCTAGGAGGAAGACCAGGCAGTTCCTCGGGAAACACTTCAGCAAATTCCCTCACAATATTCATTTATTCAAGGATGGTTTCTTCCATGGACTCAATCATCTGAGCCAGATACGCGTGCTCATAAGGCAGTAATATCCATGCTTGAGATGATGAAGCTAAAAGAGATTCATCTTCCTCCTAACGCTTGTAAAGAATCGGGGGTCTATTCTCCATATGGAGTGTGATTTCCCTCTCCCGACAATTTATATTGGCTCTATATAAGGAAAGCCAATCCATGCCAATAATTGCATCAAATTCCACCAGAGGGAGTATGACGAGGTTCTCCGGGAAATTCAATCCACAGATTATAACAGGGGAGTACTTATATTCATGGGATGCAATTATTTCCCATTTTACGTACTCACCGACATCTTTACTTCCATGATTTGTGGTGGTGCTGAGATTGTTCTACTAAACTTTTGAGATATAAAAGAATGCGTAGAACCTGAATCAAAAAGTACATTCTCTATTCTTGAATAAATAACTAGCGTATCTGTCACCACTTCGTTGTCGGTGTTCACTTTGGCAGAAGTGATGGCAAAAGCTCTTCCTTGCTGCCTTAGAGGTTGTTGGTCACCTCCAAAAACCCTTGGATTAGGGAACTGATTTTCAAAAGGACCCGGTTCTTTGCATTTGTAGCATTGAACAATGTGTTGAGGTTCGAACGGATCATTCCTCTCCTCTTTCGCAACTGTGGGTCTTTATTGCCAACAATTTACAGCTAGGTGCCTTTCTCTTCCACACTTGAAGCATTTTCTCGTCCCCTTAAGGCAATTTCCAGGGTGCTTCTTTCCGTACTTTTGGAAAATGGGGTGTTGGATCTTCTTAGCACCATTGGATTTACCATCGGACCGCCAGCATTGAAGTCCACCTTACGCTTCTTGTCCCCATGATACCCCTGTGATTCCTCAATCTCCATTTCGACCTCGAGGGCACATCAGACAATTTCCTCATTGATGTCGAAGTCACGGATCGCTAATGCTTTCCACAAGCTAGGCTTCAGCCCACCAAAGAAGCGTTCATCCTTTCATTCGGGGGTAACGACAAAGCCAGAAGCGTATCGTGCAAGCCTTGTGAATTTTTCCTCGTACGCTCCAACAGATTCTTCATCTTTTTGCTTGAGGTAAAGGAAGTCCCTTTACATCTTAACTCAGAGGGTGAGCGGAAAATATTTATCAAAAAACATCTTCCAAAAATCCTTCCATTCTAACACCTTGATCTCCTCCTCAAGCTTCGTATTTTTGATCAACGTACACCATTGATCTGCTTCACCCTCCATATGATAGGCAGCCAGGATAAACGTCTCTTGTTCAGAACATTGATGGATGGAGAAGATCTTTTCAATGGAGTTGATCCATTATTCAACGATCGTGGGATCGGATGATCCACTAAAATTAGGAGGCCTTTGTCTCATGAAGCTCTCGATAGCGACTTGTTGCTTCTTAGGGGGGTTTGGACGTTCCTCTTGACCCGTTTTTCTATTCAAAACTTGCGTTAGCTGAGAGAGAAGCGTGACAAAGTTCACGATTCCCGCTCCCATTGGATTTGGCATCTCATTAGTACAGTCATCACACTGATCTTCACATCTATTGTTAGCCCGAATCCTCCTATTACCGGCCATTGGCAGGAATAAAAGGAATATTAGGGGTAACACATAAAGAGTAATCCAAAGAAAAAAGTTGATGACTTATAAATAAACTTTTATTTCCTTACTCACGAGTCTATAGGCTTCATTCTAGGATTTTCATGATCTACTTTCTAACATATATTCATAAGGTCATTTTTTCCCTTTTTAAGGGTTCATAATAATATTTTGAATTTTTCAAAACATATCCCCCGGGAGTGTCGTAACCAATAGTGCAGCAAGGCCCGTTGTCGTGCACCAGTTCCCGTTCGAGTCTAGCTCAAAGCAGTGTTTTCAGGTTTTACCCCTAGGATACATCTGTGCCAGAGCCGCCTCTACCTGCTCGTATCCAGACAGGGATGTATTTGTCTGATAAACCACTTACTCAGTACTTACCAAAACTTAGGGATGTTTTTATTATACTTATTATTGTATCTAAGGCTTTACTAGGGTTTCCTAATCCCAAAAATAATTAATCCTATCCTCTGATACCAACTATGACAACCCTGTTTTTATTACAAACATAAACATGATTTATTACATAAAACTTCACTTGATACAACAAATAAGATCGAGAGGTTTAGTGTATTTGGGGCAAAGGACCATTACATAAAAACTGAAAACATGAAATACAACATCTTTATTGAAAACTTCCTTTACATGACCACTACATTCCATCATACTTAGCATTGCATGGGATAACCTGAGGACATGCATAAGAAAATGGTGAGCTATAAAGCCCAGTAAGGGAGTACACATGGAATAACATGAGTATTACAATACATGTTAGTCAATAGGAATATCAATAGAGCATATAAGAAACATGAACATAAAGGCATGATAAAGCATGATAATCATAACATGGAAATGTGGCAACAACACTTAACATGGAATTATCATGAGCCAAGGCTCATTGCACATGGAGCATGAGTAAATCCTCATTGCACATAAAGCACGAGTAAACCCTTGTTGCACTTGAATTAGAATGATTCAACACTCATTGCACATGACGTATCATGATACCATACTTTACCCAATGCATTGGAGCGCTATAAGGGCGCACCCTTCTTAAACATTTCATTTCATGCATAAGTGTGCCACATGGATCATAAAACATGGATTCATAAAACATAATCATTTCTTCCATGATAAAGGAATGTGGAATTCATACATGAAACTTTGTAATCAATATGTAAATGTGCATAAAGGCGAATACCCTTGATGGAGAAATGGTCATGGTATCCCCTACACAATGGCATTGACTTAGAAAATCGGTGCGATTTCGGCAGCGTAACGTTGTGACATAAGAATTCATAAAAATGGATGATGAGAGAGAAAGGGGTTCCTCATTATATTTAAATGTAATGTACAGTAAGGAGGCCATATATATATATATATATATGTCCCAACAATTTTAATGGAATTTAGATTAATGATACAAAATTATTGCTTGAATGTAAAAGAAGAGAGAGAAGTTTCTTTCGGAATTTCGGCATAGTAATGGGTGTACATGGGAGGCATTTAATGAGAGATAAAGGGGTCTCCCATCATTAAAACAATAAGAGGGAAGTATGGGGTAGGTGTGAAACCATACCCCAACATTCATAATTGAAATTAAAAGGGAAATACAACTTAAAGAAAATTGAAAAAAATGGGAAAGGAAGAAAAACCCCTTACTTGGAAGTGTGATTCCAAAGGCCAGAGAGAGGCCTGTCAGAGGCTTATTGGGAGCTTGGGGCACCTTGGGAGGATTCTAGAGAGAGTAGAGTAGAGGTTGGACGAACTGAAAGGGATTTGAGTGTGGAGGAAGTCGGAGCTTGGGTGGGTTTATGTAGTAAAGGTGAGAGAATTCTTCATTATTTAGGTTTGGGACCCCTTATATTAAAATAATCCAAACCACAAACCATCCCATGGATTTTGCCCATGGTTTTTGGAAAAGGGAAGAGGAAAAAATTATTTTATATGGCCAAAGTCCGAACTTCCTAAAATATTAGGGTTGCTTATGTGGAGGTGAGTCACACTTCCATGGAAATTAATTTAAAAAGGAAAGGTGTTGAATAAGTCTTGAGGGGTCCATTAATGCTTTGAAAAGTGAGTCAAACAAACCCAAAATAACATTATTTTAATGGTAAAACATATATTGGACGAACATAAAGATTATAGTATTTTATTACATCACTATTGGGTCATTATGATGTCATAAAACCCATTATATATTTAAACGGTATTTAACTTTTACCCAAAAATTTGACTGTCTCAGAAAATTATGAAAAATTCACCGTTGGATAATTTCAACATCCTGATTCCAAAAATAACATTTATTTTGTCTAAATAATTTTCTAAATATGCTAATTTTCACTTTTAAAATAAAAACCGACATTTATCGAAAATTCACAGGTTTGGACAGAAATGGATTTCAAACCTTAATAAAAATTATAATTGCATTCATAAAATTATAAGATCGTTTATATTTAATAAAAATTAATTTAATAATATTAATAATATTTTATTAAAATATTATTTAATTAAAAAATCACTTAATTTAATAAAATATAATTCTTAGTTAAATAATAACTAAAAACACTATTTGTACTTTAAAAACTATTTATAATGTATCAAAAATGACTAGAAATTATATTCATTATTATATAAAAAAAATAATGTACATGAACATAGTACTACTTATTTGTTACATAACCCCTTATAACAGCTGCATAAGACCTAAGGGTAAGGTGTGCGATAGTGAAAGACTCTTGGGGTGGCTCGAATAACATCGCTCGAGTGGTAATTTCAATCAACTTACACTTTTCCCATAGACGGTCACGTTCGAGCTTGACATGATGAAGCTCAGCTTGGGCTTGGTCAAGGGTGAAGCCCAAAGACGCCACCTCTTTTCCGAGCTCCGAAAAATGGGCTTCGTATGGAGCAATTCTACAGGACGAGGTCATCACTTCTTTTGTCTAAGTAAAATTGGATGTGTTAAGACCCTATATTTATACTAATCATGTGATCATTGTTCAACGGCTATATTAGAAATGGTCAAAATTATTAACATAAAACCAATGAAGTTGACATTTTATATATAAAAAAAGACATTTAATTAGATCAATATGGATTTCCATTAATGAAACTTTGGGTCGTTACAGTGTGTTCGTGTCTTTTCACCTTTCTAGGCATGAAAGGTTCTCACCCAACATGTGGGTTGTCATTTTCTTAAATATTTATCATTATAACATTCCAAAAATAACCTTATGAAATGTTTTATACTCAATAAATAATATCCAATGTTCTACATAATCCATTCCAACCATTAAACATATCCAAAATACTTGTGTCCAAACTCACAGTACAAAAATTTATCAGGAAGGTCACTAAATTTATCGAATAAACACAACATAATGAAGATCCCTTTTTTCCATACCAAAAAAGTCTATACATACATCAAGTATTCTCTTAAAATGTGTTAATAACCTGAATTACCATAAAACCTTGTTGAATGTTTTCATGCATCCTTATTCCTCATAAAAATTTATAGAATATTGGATATACTCCTTAAATCCAAAAATATTTTAATCTCAAGAAATGATTGAATAAATAACCCATTAACCCATTCCAAGGTAGTCAATAATATCCAATTCAATTTATCCAAATCAATCATATCTTTTTTAAACAGCATTATCTCACTGTCAAAAACATATTAAGGGTTGTCTTTCCCTGAACCATTTATTTTTCAAAATGATTAACTTCAAACTGTCTCACTTTTCTCATGACAATAAAATCTAAAATCATAATTGAAATAGTATGTTGTACAATCCTTATTTATTTTCATAATTAGTTTAATAAGCACATCATTGATACAATACTCAAATTACACAATTCATCCATAAAATCATATGTGAATTCATCATTCAACTTCATCTATAGTAGTATCATAACATGAGTAATATCCAATGGAATCATTTGGGGTATACTCTAATGATTGGGACGTTGATTTTCATAGAGTCCCATATCCTTGTAGAGGAAAAATTGTACATTAGAAACCTTTTTCTTTAACTTTCAATCACAAACATGATTTCCTTTTTCTCCTCACATATAAAAAACTCCCATTCACTTTAACCATTTACCAGGGTGATTTCTTCCATAATTGTCACATGTGAGAAAATACATCATTACATTCATCCCCCTTTATCCATATTTTTTCCTACCATACTCTTCTTGTCTTTAGTCCCTTAAAATCTAATGGTATCATAGAATTAATTAATTATATTATTAACCCATTATATTATTTCATCATATGATGAGAATTTATGAGAAACTATTTCCCTTTTAAATTTTGGATAAAGACCATGAAAGATATGATCCTTCTTACTCATTGGATAATTCATGTTATTGGGGATATCATTCCTTCTCTAAGGTTCCATTTATAAATTACGACAAAATCATTATTTGATCATATGGTAATGTATAATCCATACCCTAGTAAAATAATATGAATTAATTGAATATTTACATGTATATAGTCTCATAATCAAAAAAATGGTTTCTCTGGAAATATATTTACTCATAAATCCTTTATAATAGATTATAAATAAAATGTGATTTATCCTAAGAATGTCCCTCAGGAGTGTTAAACTAGGTACGTAGTAAGGCCTGTTGTAATATACCAGGTTTCCTCGAGTCAAGATAGAAACACCTTGTCAGAGTTTTCACCTCTAGGTACATCTGTTCCAGAACCACATTACCTTGAAGTATCCAGAAACTGATTTATATTCATGTAATACCCACATATTCTCTAGATTACTAAAATTCTAGGATGTTCTTCTACACTTATCCTCAAAATATATCTTAGGGTAATGGTCTCTAGTCAATGTTGTTTTCAAAATCTAGTAAGCTAGGTTTGTATTAAACATCCATAGATACAAACTATAAAATCCCTACCAATGTTTCCTAGAGATTGTGCATTATTTTATTACATTGGCATGATCGCATGAAAATCAAATCCGGAAGGACTGATCAATTCAGTATCTTTAAAAATAATAGATACAAAAATATGTTTTACATTACAACATGAAATTAACAACAACAGATTATCCCCTTGTGAAAACCCTCATATCCCATAGACTGTCCATGTAGGTCAATTATAATATATATCTTCACATCCTATGAAAAATTAATCTAATGAATGGGGTGAGCTCAAATGTTCAGTAAGGACTAAAAATATAGTGAACGCTACGTTAAATAAACATGAACTTCAAAGGAAATGTATAATACTAAATCAAAATCCTTTTAAACATAATATTTAACATACTATGAAAAAAAAATCATATAATTCCATTTAAACATTCACATGGATATTATAATTTTCAAATAATCACATGAAATATCAATAACTATTCTCATAAAGTGGAAATCCATAATGTCGGACATCATAACCATACCATCAAGGCTGTATCACATGACCATTATCAAACCATCAAAGTCTTGTTCCTAGACACTAATTTGTCTCATGAGAACTATTAATGCATCGAGGGGCTATAGCATGGCCCTCCCTTCACTTACTAAGTCAAATTAATTCCTCATATGAAAATGGTGAAACATAATATAAACATTTGAATTAAAACATTTATAAAAAATGTCAATACATTAACAATAAAAAATGAATGGTATAAAAATATCACATCCATAGTCAAACATATCATAAAACATTTAATAAAATATGGAAGATAGTATCATAATAAATGAACCTTAATGAAACATTAAATCTTAAATGGAATTTGACATAGATGTAAATAATTTAATAAATTCATTAAAACTCTTTGAATAAAATATCCCTTTATTATTTTAAAATCATTAAAATTCACACAATTATTATAGAAAACATTTATTTTGAAAATAAACATATAATAGTTTAAGTACTGATTCAAAAAATTTAGGCATCACAATGGTGGAAAATAGATTCTTCTGCGGTATAAGTTAAAAGACATTCTTTCCATAAATTTGTCGAGATGATTATAATGTACCTAGTTTGGAAAACGACATAAAGATCCTTTAAAAACGTTTTGTAAAAATTCAAACATAGTTCGAAATGACTTTAGAAAAATTTCAATAATATTTTGAATTAAATTTTTTGAAACATGGACATGGATGATAATGATGTCTCAGTAGATACTTATATATACACAATCTTGGATAATAAAGTGATTGTGAAATTAATCCTTACCATATACTTTCCTTTAGTCAAGGTTTAGTTAGCCTCATGTATAAAGCTTAGAAAATATTATTAAATTATACCAGGACAATATTCATATTTATTATATCATGTATTATCCTCTTATATATTTTTGTTAGTAATATTTCAGTATTAATGTTGTTTATGGTGTTAACTGCTTCATTTTCCCATTCATGCTTGGTTATGTAATTCATGTTGGTCAGAAAGATGATATATTATATACATATCCAAAAATAAATTTATTTCATAGTTATTATTGTTAATCATCGTATAAATATTTTATAAACATTCTTTAATAGTAAACATAGAGAATGAATCTCGTCACGTCTTGGAGATGGTAGGTCGTACGTACGCATGAGTGAGGATATTGTTCCCTAATTGGATAGATGGTATGGAATTGTATAGTATATAAATTATAAATATAAATTATTATTTTTTATTAATTATTTATATCCATTATACTCATCGTTATAACCATCTAAATAATGTTGTGTTGAATAAATTACACGACAACGTGGAGACGACAAGTTGTACGTACGCACACTTGGTGATATTGCTGTTCGTATGATGGATAAAATGATTAATATGGTTGTCCCAAGATTATAAAAACATCTCAGTATAAGTATTATAATGGATTTATTATTTTTATATGGAATGAAAACATAAATAGGATGTATAATAAGAAAATAACATTGAATGATGTGATAAAACAATTACCTCTTTTTCGGGTGTGTCCTTCTTGTTTTCCCAAAAGGACACCATATAATGTCTTTCTGTGAAATGTGTGGCCTATATGATGAATTGAGGGAAGCTGAGAGAAGAATTTGTTATGGTTTTCTAGAGACAAATTTCTTAAGAGGAGTAAATTAAAAATAAGGTGAAGTACACTTTTATAAGAGAGTTGAGGGGCACATTTGGATGATTTTAAAAATTGATTTTTTATAAATTGATTTTAAATTTCAAATAGCTCCAAAGTGATTTATTTGGACTAAAAGATGAGTATAGGGCGAAATACACTTAGAAAATGATGTTTAGACAAGTTTAGGTAACAATATTGACCATATCTTTTAGGATTCACCCGTAGATAATCATTTTAACTCTTTCCATGTATTCCTATATTTTTAAAATATAGGGTTAATATAGTTAATATAAAATGGAAAATGAATCTCAGTAGAATCATTAATGAAATATTTAACATTATAATAGTTTTTTTGATGAACCTGATATTTTTCTGAATTTTACATCATTTAATAAAATATTATTTATTTTAAAGTATCATTTTTCTCAATTTGGATACAGTTCAAAATTATCATTTTTAAAAATATCAAACAAACATGATAACATTGAAAGAATACCTATAATATGTCACTAACATGTCTATGTCATCTATAAAATTAGTGTCTCCTTAATTATGTAAAATTATATTTATTATAATACTTTCACTGTCATTTAATTGTCTTTTCCTTTAATAATTCAAGTAGTGTATCATTATTGTGTCACCGTTGAATTTAATTCAATATTTCCTAAAATTATTAAAATAATTAAATTATGTAGATAATCATTTTATCTTTCTAAATACGATTTATGGTCAAATTTATCTTATTTATAACCTTATATTAAAAAAAAGTAGTTATTAAAATTTAAATATGACCGTTTTATCTCTTTTTTAAATAACATATAATAAATTTTTCAATCTAACACAAGTGGATTAAATATGTTCATAATTTATAATTAATGTTTATTTTTGTTAATGAACACTTATCCAATGAAATAAGGACATGTGTTAAGGAAATATTATATTATTATAATATCAGTCTTACCATTAGTTACACTATTTAGCTTTTATCATGGTAAATAAAATAGAAAAGTTACAATTCTCCAAAAAAATATTTTTATCTTATTATACAACCATTTTAATATTTATCACTACCATGTATGTACATTTGTTTCAAAATTCAATTCACTTAAGCTGTAACATTACATTTAATGCAAATCTCTTAGATGTGGCTAGAAGGCAGGTAATAGCGACATTCAAAAGTTTAATAAATTTTTATATCTAATTAATTTTTAAAAATGATTCCATGGAATAAAATAAGACTAATATATATATATTTCATCTCCTGTGACATAAAAATAAATTAAAATTAAAATAAGTATTTAAATGAAAATGACTCTTTTTAACAATAATGAAGTATTTTCACTATTCATAAAAAATTAATACGTTTCACCAAATTACCAAAATTTCACCATAAGATAATTTTGAAAGACCAAATTCAAAACTGATGTATATTTAGAAAAATAAATTTTACAAATTTCATAATTTTTTAATGATATTTATAATTTCTTTTTCAACTGCTAGATTGAAAGGCCATGGTGTGCTTGAAATCAATATTGTGTGTAGCGCAAGCTATGAAATTATTTAGAAGAAATAACACCATGGAAGCTTGGGGTGTTAAAATTATTTCTTAATAATTATATATGGAACACATAATGTACTTTAGAACGACTTGGTGGAATTTCCAAATTGAAAGACAGAACTCAAATTCATTCTAGAATATCAAATGATCCATTGTACCTAGTCCTCAGTTTCCCATTCTTGTCGTACCATATAACAACCTTCTATAGAGATATATTCATGTAAATGTTAATACCCACTTACAAATTAAAAAATATTACTTCATTTTCCATCATAACTCTTTGGAAACTTTTATATGGGTTTGAGTAGTCTTTTCCATTTTTATTTTATACTCCCCAATATTTAGTCTTATAAGCTTTATTTAACCAAATTTATCACAACAAGTTATTTTGAAACATCTCATTATATATAATGCTTCACACAGTGACATTTTAATAGATGAATGGAAACAATTATTATTCGAAAAGTCTACAAAATTTAAATATTGATCCCACATAACATGAAAGTCAACAAATAATTTCATCAACTGGTCTTATAATGTTTTAATAGTCTTTTTGGATTGACTATTAGTTTGAGGGTGATAAACAATACTCAAATGAATCTTGCTGTTAAGATACTTATAAATTCTTATTGAGAATATTGATGTAAATCATTGATTAAGTTCTGACTCAATTGATATTTTTTTCAATGAAGTCTTTCAAATTTATTTATACAGCTCTGTGTATGGCAGTCAAGAAGAAAATCTTCTCTTATATAAAATAAATATATAGATTGGTTGAGGTGTTAATAAAACACATATTTCATCATTAATTCAATGATTATTTGGTAATTTAGTGACAAGTTCCATCGTAATTTCATCCCATTTCCACGTAGGAATAAACATAGGATAAATGAATCCTCTATGATTCTATCTCATTGCCATCACTTATTGACAACCCATGCATCATGACACATAATGAGAAATTTTTGTAGATTCATATTATCCCACCAAAAATGATCCATAAAATATATATAAAACATATTGATACCCTGTTTTAAAGAGAAATTCAATCTATTAACATCATACAATAATTCATTCTATAGCTTAGGTATTGATTGACCACATAGCCTCTTTCCTAATTTATGAAAAACAACATCACAAAAAATATATTAAAAATTTTCATCTTTCACTACTTTAATTTTCTATTAAAAATTCTCCTCACCAAGTTTATATATTTTCATATTTTCTAATAAATATGGTTCGGAAATCATTTTAAAAGAGAGTGATAAATCAATTTTAGTAATAATTCCCATATACATTTTTACTAGGTCCATAATCAAGGATCCCTTTCGATTCTCATTTTGGCTAGTACTCCATGTTCATTGTTTCTCAATTCTTCTTCTACAATATTTTCTTTCCTTTCACGCCAGTTTATTAATGAATCATAATCCTTAAGTATGTCATCCCATATTTTTTTCTCTTGTTGAATTGTTTCTATGAAATAATGTAATAAAGAATCTTATGATCCATTTATATCTCACATATTTCAAAAATTGAAAATGTGTCCATGTCTTCAAAGAAAATATTATGTTTTCCAGGTTGATATAATGGTTTAGACAGTTTTTTTCAACAATCATTAACATTCTCAATGTGTGAAAATAAAACTATCATAATTAATAATAGAAAAACCATGTCCTTTCTTCAATGAATCTCTATATATAATAAATCCATATCTTCCTGGTGGTGGAATAAAAATCATAGCATTAAATAGTCACTTATTTTAATCTTAAAAACTTTCCCCACATTTAGTTTTCCATATCCACTTAAATCCTTTATGTGTAATCTTTGTTAATGGGCTATCAAATAGAGTAATTTTTTGTAAAAACTGCAAATAATAACCTAAAAACTCATTGAAACTATATAACATGGTTATTTTATTTGATTTAACAAATTCATCGACTTCCTTTATCTTTATAGGATAAAATTTGATTCCAATTGTAGAGAAAATATGTGAATGAAAAGAATAATTTTAATTCCAATATTTACACCTGAATTGTTTTGTGTAATTATTATCTCCTATGAGTTTCAATAATGATCCACTAGATATTATCATGGTCCTAATATCTCTTATATTACACCAAGATATAATAAATAAATAACAAAAAAATCATCAAGATATTCCTTGAATTATACGTTAAGTATAATCAATAAAAGTATGGTGAGTTGGTAAAGTCAAATGGAATTACTGTAAACCCATAATGTTCATACCCAATTTACAATTTGATCTTTATAATGTATTCCTTTTTCACTCCTAATTGGTGATACCTAAAATGATGGTAAATCATTTAAAAATATTTTTTTATGATGTTCGTTGAATAAAACATCAATATTAGATGGAGTATACTTTTCCATTATTATAATAGTAATTATTTCCCAATATTCAATGCATTATCTCTTAGATAAATCTTTCATCATAAAAAAGATCCAAGGAAACCAATGGTGAAACATGGGGGCATAGAAATCCATTATTACAAAACTCTAATACATGATTCATTAATCCCCTCAATTCCACAGTGGACTTTATATATCGATTCATTAATAATTATATGTCATTAGGGATTAAATTAATGGGAAACTCAACTTAAAAATTTAATGGTTTTCAATCTAATTCCTTAGTAAAAACATCAATGAATTATCCTATATTAGGTACATCTACAATTTTAATATTACTTTATTCATACATATGTTGTGTCTTTATTCTTCCCCAAGGATACCATATAGAAGAGTAACTGGGGGTGGATCTAGACAAGACTCGAATTATGATGTTTCCCCTCTATAGAAAGTGAATTACACATATTATTCAGGATTCATAATTTCCCCCACATTATAATACATTTTTTCAACAAATATTAAAATACATTCCATACAAAGTATTATAACAATATCACCCAAGGAAATAATAATAAAATCAACAAAAGGGCATGTTTATGTGTCATAACATTAAATTACTAACAAATCCTTTTTGTAATGGTACTTCCATGAGAATTCTTGACTAATAACTTCCTTCATAATGTTTTGACAAATATTTAATTTTAATTTTAATTTTGGACGTTATAAAATACTATGAAGATTGAGAATAATGTTAATAATTAGAAATATTTAGGATATAATGAAAGTAGATATCACCAAATCCATAGGAACTTCAACCCCATATGTTGTGATTTCATTATATCGTCCTTACATTCTTAGAATATTTAGGGTGGAAATTACCTTTTTTTCTTAGAAAAACATATCAATAGTTCCCCACCTACTTAATGATGATGAAATTATCATTAGTAGATTCTTTATTTCCCTTGGAATCTTAGATCTAATGGAATGTCTCTCCATACATATAGAAAACTCTCATTTTTAACAATCATGTTGAATGGTGTTTCTTTCATCATTTATTACCTTTTTGAAATTACACCCTTCCCTTATTCCATATCTCTTTATTTAATTTTCCAAATTGCTTACTTTTCATTTTCATATATTTTTATATTTCAATGACATTATACCTAGTGAAGTTTTTCTCTATCTTGATATTAAATGACATGATTTCCTTGTATGATGAGAATAATTAGAACACTAGCACCATTCCATGGATTAGCCTAAACCTATAAAAAATGGGTAAATAGTGATCTTTAGATTACATACAGATTCCATTGTATGAATTTCTATCCACATAATGTTTTCTTCATACCCAGAAAAATTTTCCTCATATTTTGTCCAAAACTCATGAATTGTCTCCCCATATACTCACATTTCATGTGAGAAATTATTTTTCCTAGAAAAGGTATTTAAAATCCCTTCAATGCATATTTTCTATTTCAAACTCATTATTATTTTTATTGAATCAATAACCACCACAGATCCACACCTTCTCAAAGATGATAAACTACCATTAAATCCTTTTAACCTTCGTTACATCCTAGAATGATATATATCTTATCTAAGGATCTTATCCATTTATCAACTACAAATAAATTTATAGTACCACTAAATTTTAGAGTTTGTTGATGTATAATGGGGTCTAATATTGTTACACTGAATTATAGATCATTAGGATACTCTATATGGGAAAAGTTTTTGGTCATAAACTGAGTCAACCTCTCTAATATAGTTATAATATATTTATTCCCAGCTATATCTCTAGCTCAACATTAATTATCTTTATTAGGAGAGAAAGTAGCATGTGAATTACATGAATTAATATAGTTCTCATTCATTCCTAAAGGCACCATTTCAAAATAATGGAACATATAAGATTATATCATAAAATTATAGAACATATTGTATAATTCTAAATTTAGTGAATCACATAAAATAAAACGAAAATTTAATATTTATGTAATCTCATAATCATAAAATTTACTTATAGGGGAGTGTTTTAGAATTATAATAATTGTTTCAAATACATCATAATGTTTTATAAATTCAATGTAAGTTATACCAATAAGATCCACCAAGAGTGTCAAAGAAGATGTATAAGAAGTCTTGTCATCATTCACCAGTTGTGATCAAGTCAAACTGTAATGCTCCCTCTTCAGAGATATTATTGATATGTAAAATTATGCTAGATCCAAATCCAATAATAGTATCTATTCGGATATTTATTTCTTATAAATCCACAGAATCTATACCTTACCAAAACATTATTATCATATCTGATAATTAGATATATCCTTGAAATTGATCAAATGGTTTTTTTCTCTAATCAATGTTTTCTTAAATCTAATTCCCATGGTTTCTACTAAACATTAAATCATACCAACTGTAATGACATCAAACCAAGTAACCAAGATCCAGTGCTCAAATTATTACATTGTCACTAGATACAAACGATCAAATCCTAATAGAGTAGATTGTTTAGTATTCTTTGTAATCGTGATACAAACATAAATCTCACATTAAACATGAAAACATAAAAATACAATATATTGAATGAAAATATACAATATCGTTGAACTCATTTAATGATTTATTATTCATATCACGGGGGGATGGAAACAAAATAAGGTTGAGCATATTTTCTCAGTAAAGATTAGTTATAATGGATTTTGACATCAGTAAATATGACATAATTAAAAATAAAATGTTAATTATTAAAAACATATTCCATTAATCAATAAAATAATCATGAAGAATAATATTGAAGAATTAAATGTTGATAAAATTATTCTACATAACCAATCAAAAAATGTTGAAACATATCCATATATATCATAACTATTAAAATTATCACATTGAAATCAATAAATAATATCATATTGTTTAAATTAATAATTAAATATATCACAAACATACATCTGGGCTTCATTACAAGACATAATAAATAAATGGGTAAGTAATTAGCCTAGTAACCAAGTGATCATATCTCACGAGATCTACCAATTCATTGAGTAGATATAGGAGTGTATTTTAATCACATCCTAAGATCAATGATTTTCTCAAATAAAACGTTTTAGAAATAGTCGATACAACAAATTTCAATGAAAAACTAAGATGTCCAATGTTAATAATTTCCCTAATCTATAAACATATTCTTAAACCATCAAGAATAATAGGGTGAATTGTATCAAAGTATTTTATCCCCTATAAAAAATCAAAAGAATCTATAGAAATATAATTTTTAACACCCTGAGATTTTTATGAGATATATTTTTTACGTCTTGTTTTGTATGCTACAACAAGATAAGCTTGTGCTATATGCAACACCATCTTAGTTTGCGGTATATGAGACACAATGATTTTCTAGTGTTACAGATAATTTCATGTTATTTTGATAAAATCCATTTCAAATGTTTCTGAGTTTAAGTGAACAACTAAATATTATTATGTTATGTTATAACCATTTCATTATAAAGGTGGGTATGAATAATATTAACTTTTGTCTAAAATTCGATTTCAATGAAAATAATTAATGTTATAAAATAATAAGATAAATCTTAGTGGATTTTATTTATGTGATATATATATTCTATGTAGTCAATATAACAATTAAAAACATCTTATATGTTTTCTAGACATGATATGAGAACAAATTCAAATTTTCTGATAAAAGAAGTATTTTCAAACAAAATGCAATTTTACCTCCTTGTAACGGAGAGCCCCTTTTAAATTAATATTTTACAAATTATGAATTTTTATATGTCAAATAAATGTCTTATTTGTAATTGGAATATAAAAATCTACTTTGTATTAATTTTTTGTTTTTTTTTCAGATAACATTCAAGTTTTGATGAATAGTAAAAATATGCTACATTTTAATTGAAAACAAATGTTTTTGGAAAAATAATTTAAATGGATAAATTATAGTATTGAATGGTTTTAAAGTATAAATAGAATATATTTTAATAATTCAATATAATTTATTTTATTATCAATACTTTTATATTTCATTCAGATGTAAAACCATTTTAATCTTTGCAATGTTTTAACTTAAAAAAACATGTTCTCTCATTCTAACAATCGGGATTGATTTTAAATTAATTACTGAAACTTCATTGTGCTGAATTTTGAAAAATGGAATCCAAATTTGGTCTCATCAGTTCCAAAGTATGTAGATAGAATTATTTTATTTTTTAGAATTATGAATAGTAACATTGGTAAATTTTATTAATACAGTAAAAGGGTATAATAGGTAATTAAGTGTATGGATACTATTATAAAGCTATCTGAAAACATTTAATAATATTATTGGATGAGATTTGGATGACCAATAAATCCCTTGTGAGGAAGCATTGTCATTTTTAAGCAACATGGGTGTGATTATGACACATATAAACATTAATTTAAATTAAAGGAAAATATGTTATAAACATATATCTCCTTAATAAATTTTTTTTAATATGGGGTTATATAAGTGATATATTAGAATATAAATATTGATTAGAAAAATAAAAAAATTTCCTACATCATGGTATTTTATTTATAATTTTTAGAAATTATATATTTTTATTCAATTATGACAGAATGATGATGAAGTGGTTGATTTATTAATACAGGAATCAAATAAATGATATTATAAATATTGAAATAAATATAATATGATATAATTTATGTCATTCAATATTTTTATAGGTGAATGTGACAATTTATAAGACAACTAAATGGTTTGTTCGAAGTTATCTCTCTCTTTATATTTTATTTAAATTGAATAAAATTAATAGTTTAAAATTTTACATAATTGATGTTTTATAAAACTTTTAAATTATTAAATTAATTAAAAATATGAAAACTCTTTTAAAATATAAAATTTACTATTATAATTTCAAAAAGATCATTATGTCTTGAATTATTTGAAATTTTTCTCATATAATTAAATTGTATAGCCTCTTAATACTTAAAATGTTGTTACCACAATTAAAATTAAATGAGATTAATTAAGGGTATACCGAAAAGATAAGGTTTAAAATTGAATCAATACATATCTAAAAATTATTTTTCTAAAGGATTTATAACTATAATTCTCTTATATTCGACATATTAAAATTTTTAATCATTTTTATTAAAAAAAATATTTGATTATGATTTTATTAATTTCCAAGGGTTCCCCACACCTCAATTATAAAAAGGAACCTCCTCCCTCACCACTTCACGTCAATTTGAGATATCATAATCATACATACCCTAACATTTTCCATTCTCAACATCACTAGTTACATTTTAGATGTTTGGTTCTTCTTCCAATATTAACTTTAGTGCTCTAAGGGGAGACATAGTAGAAGAACGTCGAAGAAGAGTTAATCTCCGCTATTGATTAATTCAACCTTCTTTCTTATTATAATTCAATGTAATGATTTTTTTCATTATAAATTAATAAATAAATTATGACTTATATAATTATATTTTATTATAATTATGAAAAAGCCATATTACACCTTCTATTCATTCTATGAATTACGATATCACCATGTGATCGTATGTACAGCTTACCGTCTCCACGTCGTGGTGTAATTTGTTATTTAACACTAAATTATTTAGATATGTATAATGATGAATATAAATGATTTAAATAATGAATATTACATGATAATTAATATTTATAATTAATATATCATCCAATTTCACACCATTTATCCATAAATGAAATGATATCGTTACTCATGCGTACAAATGATCTACTGTCTCCACGACGCGATGAGATTCATTCTCACATTTTACCATTAAAGAATGATTATAAAGTATATATAATAAATAAGAATGAAATATATGATATAATAATTTTATTAGAATTATATATATATATATATATATATATAATTTATTATCTTCCATTCTATTCAATAAGGTAACTGCAACAGCATTCATGCGTACGTACGACATACCATATCTATGAACAGTGTAATACATTTCATTTATCAATATATTATATATTTATATAGTAAATATATATGATATAAAAATATTTTTTTACCTTTTAGATGTATGTAAATCATTATATTTAATAATATAAAGAATAAAATGCCAAAACATTTATGATAAAAAACAGATTATTATGAAAAATGTTGCATTAACATAGAATTAAAAAATAAAAGGTTTATATAAAATCATAAGTGAAACATATATGATATAATAAATATTATTATTTTTCTCTTACAATTTAATAATATGTATAAAACCACTATACATGAGTGTAGTACACATAAAGAAGAAATTTTACCTAATGTAAAGGAATATTTTGTCTCACTTTTATTTATACGGGATATATGCTTTATACACCTCCTATTTCTTTTGAGTTTTTTTATTCTTATCAATGATATTTCTATGGTTATTATTATCATGGATAATATATTAATATAATTTTATTTAATTTATGAGGCACACGATTCGGCTGATTATAAATCGGAAAGGGATAATTTTTCAATCTCATTCTTATATGAGATTGTTTATTCGTAAGTATTTATTGTTATATATTTATCATCCCAATCTATATTAGCTAAATATTTAATAATTTTTCTATTATTAAATAATTTTTTAATGTCAATTTAAAAAATTTGAGAATTTTTACTATATTCTATGGAATAAATATTTTTTGGTAATCGATATGATGTGCTTTTTGGCTTTTCTCGAAAAATTACAAGGATAATGTTTTTTAACTAATATGGAAGGAATTGCTTTTTATGCATTCATGAAACATTATTTCCATGAAGCTTACATTACATTTTTTAATTTTTATTTTCAAATAAATTATTTCCATTTAAAATTGTACAGTGTTTTGAGAAAAGGAAACGTTTTTGAAGAAGAATATATAATTTCTTCAAGAATTAATTTCATGTGTTATATCAAAACTATTTTATATATAAGATGAAATTATTTTAATAGGGTTAGTTTTCATTCCCTATTATTAATATGAGTTTATTTATTTATTATGGAATTATATTTATGAAATCTATTTGTATTATAAGGGTTAAGTTATGATGTATTTATGATTAAGAAGCCCATTTTTTCTTTAGGTTATGCTATGATGAATGATTTACGGTTTTGTGGAACATGTATGATTTATTTAATTATGAGATATTTTTAACCTATATCCCCCACCAATTAATAGGATAAATATTTATATCTCATGAGATAAACTTGAATAGAATGGAAAATAAATTTGGTTCAGTAATATAGGGCTGGAATAGCAAGTAAACCTGGTTCATTAATGGAATTTTTCCACTATGATGGTCTTCGAAATGATCCTTGTATAATATGAAAATGATTTTATATGATTATGTGTGTTTTCAAATAATCCATGTTTTATTAGAATTCTATTTTTTTCATGGATCATGTTCCTTTATAATTTATGCCTTATGAATTTCATAGATTTATTCCATGATTCATAATTTTGATACTTGGTATGCATGGTATGATTCTAAAAAGTTATGTTCATGTTTTTACTTTATTATTTTCTTGATTTATTTTATTTACCTTACTATTTATTTGATCTCACCCCGTATTATGTTTCCATTCCTAATGTTATTAAGAAATATTTTTAGTAGGAGTACTAAAGGGAATTTATTGGAGCTAATGAAGATCATTCACTTGTTAGAAAAATATATTCCATGATACAAAAGGAACAAAACTATTACAATCCTTAGGATTTCATTTGTAAAATGTAATGAGTATTCATCTAAAAAGATGTAATGTTCATGTACGTCATTCCTGGGTCATTATAGTTGGTATTAGAGGAAAGGATTAGTCAAACATTGGAAACAAGAATGTGAAATATTTAGTTATATCCAAAGAGATATATCTAAGGTATTTCTTGGGATGTCCCTAAGGATAATAATAACTATAGGTTAAAGTCCTTGAATTTTGGTAATGATCATTGTTAGTCGTTGATTAAACCTATGATTGTAGTGATTGAAAGTACTTCCCATTGAATATTTTGTTTTCTTAGTATGATTTTTCTCCTATCAACCTATTAATTTGGGTTTTATAAAATGGATCATACCCAAAAAAATCACGTTAATGATGAATGAAATGGTCAATGCGATGATTTCCATTTTAAACAACCAAATTTTATGGGATTTGAAGTGAAAAATTTTATCACTATAATTTTCAAAAAAATGATATTTTACCGCCTTTTAATGAAAAACAATTTTTAAATTAAGATATTGACACATTATTAATTTTTATATGAAAACAATAGCCCCTTATTTAGAAATAGGGATATAAAAATTTACTTTTTATGAAATTTTTATATTTTTCTGATAACTTTCATGTGTTGATGAATAGTAAAAAAATTCTACATTTGAATTGAAAGCATCCTTTTTTCATAAAAATAATTTATATTGTTAACTTATTTTATTGAATGGTTTTGAAGTATAAATAAAATATATTTTTATCATTAAATTTAATTTATTCCATTATTATTAATTTTACATTGAATTTAAATTTAAAACCATTTAAATCATTGTAATGTTTTAACATAAAAAAACATGGTCTCTCATTCCAAAAAAGTGATTGATCTTTAATTAATTACTACTTCTTCAATGCTTCAAGTTTTGAAAAATGTAATCAGTAGTTGGAATCATTATATAAAAATTATTTTAATAGATTATTTTTTTTTGGGCATGATGAATAGTTACTTCAGTAGTTTTTATTAATAAAATAAAAGGGTAAAACTGGTAATTAAGGGTAATAATTCTATTATAAAAATACCTAAAACATTTCATAATTAGATTGAATAAGATATGGCCGACCATGAAAACCCTTGGAATTAAAATTTTTCATTTGGAAGCAACTTGGGTGTGGTTATGACACTTATAACATTTAATTTAATGTAAAAAAAATATGTTATAAATATATATCTTCTTACAAAAAAATTTAATATGGGGTAACTTAAGTGATATTTTTCTTGTAAATATTAATTAGAAATAAAAAATTATTTCCTTCATCATGGTATTTTATTTATAAAATTTATATATTATATAATTAGTTTCAACTATGACACAATGATGATAAAGTGATTGATTTATTAATGAAGGAATCAAATAAAAGATATTATAAATATTAAGATAAATATTATTTGACATAATTTATTCCATCCACAATTTTTCTAGTTGAATATTACATGTTATAATACTATTTAATGGTATTTGGAAGTTATCACTCTTTTATATTTTTTTTAAATTCAATAAAATTATTACTGTGAAAATTAAAAATATTAATGTGTAATAAAAATATTAAATTCTTTAATTATTTGAAAAAATATAAATATATTAAAATAAAAATGTGACTTTTATAAGGTCTAAATTTTTATTAAGTATCCAATTATTCAAAATTTACCCCATATATTAAAATTTTATATCCTCTTAATACTGAAAGTGTTGTTACCAAAATTAAAATTTAAAGAGAATAATTCAAGGTAAACCAAAAATATGTGTTCAAAAATAAAATAAACACATGTCAAAAATTATTGGATGGGATTATTTAGAACCTTTATTATCTAATATTCATCATATTTCAATTTGGATGATTTTGGATAAAAAAATTAATATATATTAATTTAATATTTAAAGGATTTCCAAAGGTGCCCCTAACCTCAATTATAAAAAGGTTCCTCCACCCTCACATATTCACTTCAATTTCAGATTTAAAGATCGTCCATGCCATACCCATTTACAATATAAACCTCCCTAGTTACATTCAAGCAGTTTTTGTCTTCTTTGATGTCCAACATCAGTGATATAAGGGGATATTTAGAGGAAGCATGTTAAGAAGAGATAATCTCCTCTAATGATTCCTTCAATGTTCTATCTTCTTATAATTCATCTTCATGAGTTGTTTCATTATAAATTAATAACTCAATAACCACTTATATAATGATATTTTATTATAGTAATGAGAAAAAAATATTTAACCTTTTATTCATCCAATGAATAACGATATCACCTTGTATGTGTATGTATGGCTTACTATCTCTACGATGTGGTGTAATTTGTTATTAAACACTAGTTTATGTAGATGGGTATAATTATAAAAATAAAGGATGTAAATAATGGATATGTCATGATAATAATTATTTATAATTAATATACCATCCAATTTAATACCATTTAACCATTAAGGGAATGATATTATCGATCCTACGTGCCTACGACATACCGTCCCCAAGACGCGATTAGATTCAGTCTCCACATTAACCATTCAAGAATGATTATAATGTATATATAATAAATAACAACGAAATATATGAAATTATAAATATATTGTATTTATCTATATATATATATATCTCATTTACTTTCTTTAATTAAATTCAATAAGGAAATGGAAACAACGTTCATGCGTACGTATGACCAACCATCTCCCTGAACAACCAATTCCATTTTATTTATCTAACTATTTTATATTTATATACTGAATATAAATTATATATAAATCATGATTTACATTTTTTAATAATTATATAATGATCTATGTGATAATATCATGAATAAAAATTCGAAACAAGTATGGTAAACAAAACGATTGTTCCCCAAAATGTTTCTTTAACATGGAATTGATAAATGAGTGGGTAATATAATGTAAAAAGTGAATCGAATATGACATCATAAATACAATTATGGTTATTTTAAAAGTTAAAAATATCTTTAAAATCATAATACTAAATATTTTGACACATATGGAAGAAACCAGACCTGTGGTAAGGGATTATTTTGTCTTACATTTATTTATCTTGGACATATGCCTTATACACCACCTATTTCTTTTGAGTTGTTTTTATGCTACCCATGAAAAGTTTTATGGTTATTGTTATGAAGCTTATGATATGAATATAATTTTCTATATTTTAAGAGGCATACAATTCGACTGATTATAAATTGGTAAGGTGTAATTTAGTAATCTCATTGTTATCCGAGATTGTTTATCCATATGTATTTAATGGGGTATATTTTTCACACACAATCGTTTTTCTTAATTTTATTGAAAATAAATTTTAATGGTAAGTGGGAACCTATATAACTATTCCTCCATCATCTTGACTCAAACTCATAAAACAACCATTACAAAGTGAAATTTTAAAATAAAAACACAACCATTCACCACGCTTTGACGGTTAGAGGGAACCAATATCTAAATTAAAAAGATACCAACATGAAAATTCTACATGGACTAAACAAAACCATCACCAAAAAAACCATTTAAGAATTTGAAAATAAAAAGTAAATAAACCATCATCCCACTACTGTCACATTTTCCTCGAGATTCACACACTGACACTGAATCCATCAAATCGTTTTACCAAAACATACCACAGTCATCACTGAGAACACCGACATCATCACCATAGATCACCACAATAATTTCCATCGATTGAAACCATATGAGGCCATCATCTTTGAGAAGTATTCATCATCATCATTGCTGAGTATAATCCCATTATTGACATTAAAAATAATCCCAATCCAAAAATTGGAATACTAATAAACAAGCATGAAATGGTCGATGGATATGAAGACTCATACCAGCCTTCACTAATAGCATGAGGAAGAAATAAAAAACCTAAAGCAAATATTGGGGATCTCCTACCTAGATCATTGATAGTCTTCAAACTGCTCATCCCAAAACCCCTTTGTAACCCCCACTCCAGATCTGACCAGGATAGGTACAACATAACGTACGTTCCGATCAATGGTTCAATAGATTGAGGGATCCGGATAAAGGCATTGTCAATGAGGAAGTAACCCTAGTGACCATTAAATAATAAGTGAGGAAACCTAGGCAAAATATGTCATTGATATGAAGAAGAATGAAGAAGATATTGTCGATTCAAAGGAGACCGAAGAATATGGTGTCGATTTGAGGAAGACCGAAGAAGACGAAATCGATTCATGGAAGACCTAAGAATATTTCATTGATTCAAGGAAGACTGAGGCACCTTCATCAGGGAGAAATCATAAAACATGGAAAAAGAGGACAAAACATGGAGAATCCAAAAGTGATGGGAATAGGATCCTCGGTCATAGATAGAGAGAAAACTTGTCTAGTATGAGAGGTGGGGAACAAGAAGGATAGAATAGGAGGAGCACCAGAGAAGGACTGTCACGACCCCCTCCCCACAAAGTGTACCCCTCCAGGGCTGGCAATGTGGGAAGGGAGATAATGACCCCTGAGTCCCGCCTCTAGTAGGCCCTGGGTTGGCGACTAGCACCGAGGGTATAATACACACACAAATGGGAGGCATTACCCTCTAAGAGAACACATGCAGAATAGAGAGATAGAATAGACTCCAACCAACTCCAACTCATAACTGAAATATAAAAGAAACCCAATTACATATATTAAATGTCATGCAAAAGTACTACAACTGAAAGGGAAAACTAAAATTACCCAAAAGAAAGTAAAACGGCAGCGACCACAAGCCCGAACAGCTCCCCCTCTAACCACAAGCTAGTAGTAACCAGCTTGATCTCCAACCTGCTCCAAGTGACCTGAAAAACAGTTTATATATACATAGGGTGAGTATAACAGTATACTCAGTAGGATCCTCCCCATGCCTCTCGTGCAAAAGTAAAGAAAGCATGCTAAAGACCAGTGAACAACAAGTGAAACTAACTCATTACCTAAACAGGTATACTAAGTTCCCAACCTCACCATGGCTACTCTCACCAAGTAACGCATACAAGAATATAGCATATAGTAAAGAATATCAAGGGTACCCCGCTACCACCTCCCCACTGGTTTGCCTCTTTTCCCCAACGACATACGTCCTGTGCATCTCTCTCCAAAGGCTTGCCCGCAGACACCTGGGCTAAGCACCACACCGTCCTCACAACCAAAAGTAACCAGGTAGTTTCCGGGAGCCACCACAGCCCACATAACGTGTATCATACATCGGGTATAATACATCAAGCCATTACAGCCCATACTCCGAGTAAGGATCCTCAAGCCATCATAGCCTATACAGATTACACCTATAGTAGTCCATAGGATACTATATCCAGAATATATGTGTGTGAATAACCACAATCCATTACAGCCCTCTACACACATATATGGGGTAACTAACCATTGTGCCTCATGGCACAAGTATCTACCAAGAGAAGAGAGCGGGTCCAAAGGGGGTAGTCAGCCATTCAACCTCCCATCAGAATGTTGGGGAAAACACCTCCCCAGGGCTCAGAATCCCCGGGGTGTCAGTTTCCCTTACCGACAGGGTGGAGTAGCGTATAGAAACACAAAACGTACAGAATATATATAACTCACAACCACACTATGGGCATTACCTAGTCATAGGCACAACTGCAGCTAACGTCTCTCAGACTCTAGGCTGCTACTTCTAAGACTAGGTATCCTATAAGCACACAACCATTTGAAGAGATTTATTAGATTACTCCATTCTCATTTTATCAGTTTCACTGTACGTTAATTAATTCTTTAAACATTAATTAACCATGAGAAATTTACCACATTAAACTAAATTGGCATCACATTCAAAAACTGATCCTTTTTAGGATTCACATCACTATTAAATTCCAGTTTCTCCATCCCCGTAGATTATCACCATTTAAACAAACTTTCATTTCAGAATTACTTTTCAATAATCTCAGGCATTCTAGAAAAACATCCTATGCTACTAAACACAAAGGGGCTCAACACGGCGAGTAGATATACTACCCGTCGAGTCTTTGCCGCCTATAGAAAGAGCATAGACCCATCCTCCATCGAGAGGCTAAACACGGAAAGCAGGTGGCATACCCCGTGTGTCTTCGCCTCCTTCGGAAAGAGGGTAAGCAATACCAGCTGACTTGAGAAGTGGGGAAAAGTAAAGCAGATAAACAACCAAACCAAACCACTAACATCAAACCATCACATTCATATCATACCATCATCCTTGGTGTCCTCCCAGACACCCACATGCATAAACCGATGCATCTCGCCACACTAGGCGTCATTCGCCACAACCACAAGTACCCATACCTCCACATATCAAAACAGCCATCCAGGATCACATCAAATCACAAGGAGCAGGAAATCAAAGATCACAAAATGGGCTCCCAGCCCTTTAACAAGGCATTCAGCCTTCATACAAAATGAGCACTCAGAGCTCCAAACCACAAGGCATTCAGCCTTACAAGCAAGCGGGTTACATAGAAACCTTTTGAAATTATCGAACTAATAGTTCTTTAATCCATCTTGAGTTAACAGATTCATTAAAATGCATCTTTATCTTTAGCCAATTATTTAACAAATAATTCCGGCTTTACGTTCTTTATCAATTTCCATCATGAATGAGCATCTAATTAAAGAAAATCATAGATATCACTCTATCTAGGAAAACATGAGGCAAACCGTTATCACGGTACAAAGAAACAACATGCGATCAACCAATTCTTTTAATCCGGTTCAAGTATTTAATTAGGTCAATTTAATTGTGATCCAAAGGGTTAAATCATGCTAATTCTACAGTTGCACATAAACAATTAGAGAAGCCATGAATCCCCTACCTCGAAGAGTTATTGATGTCCTTTATCCACACAACGGGTCACAGTCCTCTTCTCCTCACGACAGCTGCATCCACCGGAGGATGCCACGGTACGACAGTACCAACCAACCCCAAGAAAACCCATTAGAACCATGAAGATTACATGCTAATATGGAAGGAAGAACAAGAGAAGGTGATCCCCGAAGGAACGATGATAAAACATACCTTATATGGAAGAACGATCGACACAACTTGGTTGCATCAAACAGAACGGAACTGATCTGAGTAACGTTTGATTGTGAAACTCCTACAGGAATGATTGCAAGGTTCTGGCGTCTCGTAGATGAGAACCAGGAGGAAGAAGAACGAAGAATGATATCTCGTTCCCTTTAAAAAAAATAAATTAGAGAGGTGACGGATTAAGATCCAATTTATTCTCCATTAAAAACGGATCGCATTAATCCACGTGGTTTGACCAAGTAAAAATATCCCGGCCTTAGGAATAATTAATATAGGATTTATGGCCTTTGAATCGTCCTTAAAGTCCTTAAAATAAGGTTTTAAAAGTATTTTACGTCAAAGAAAACATCAAATTTGCGAAGCTGGAAACACTGTTCAAGTCTACAGTTGGAAGGTCACAGTTAGAAGGTTACCGTTCTGAAAACACTGTTCAAGTCTACAGTTGGAAGGTTACAGTCAGAAGGTTACCGTTCTGGAAACACTGTTCAAGTCTATAGTTGGAAGGTTACAGTCAGAAGGTTACCGTTCTGGAAACACTGTTCAAGTCTACAGTTGGAAGGTTACAGTCAGAAGGTTACCGTTCTAGAAACAATGTTCAATTCTATAGTTGGAAGGTTACAGTTAGAAGGTTACCGTTCTGGAAACACTGTTCAAGTCTATAGTTGGAAAGTTACAGTCAGAAGGTTACCGTTCTGGAAACACTGTTCAAGTCTACAGTTGGAAGGTTACAGTCAGAAGGTTACCGTTCTGGAAACACTGTTCACAGAACTGGAAATTCGGCAAAGTGTTGGGGATAAGTCACCTTGACATTCCGGAACACCTCCAACACCACATTTTCACAAAGTAATGGACCAGGGAGGTCCAGGACATTACATCTGATACCTCTCAAAAGATTCTCGTCCTCGAGAATTAAAAACCAACCCAAAAGAAAATAGGGGTCCGAACAACCACCCCATAAGATACCTCTCAGGGGAAAACCACCATGAGTTGTTCAAAAGCTGGAACAAAACTACGACATCCAAGAGTATGGAAACAAACAATCCATAACCAAACAATTCAAACATAACATCAGATCAATGGTACATAAATAAAACATGAAAGGTCTAACCATAAAGGAAACATCATTACATGAAAAGAGTTAAACATTAAACAACTCTGGGTACTGAGCACATATCTGTGACTCACGCTCCCAGGTACTCTCCTCCATGCCACCATGTCGCCACAAGACACGAACTAAAGGAATAGAATGCCCATGCAACACCTTCTCCTTGCGGTCTTGGATCTCCACAGGTCGCTCCTCGAAGGTTTCATCATCGTCAATATCGATCTCTCGCCAATCGATAACATGAGATTCATCATGAAGATAACGACGGAGCTGTGATACATGGAAAAAATCATGTATCTGACTCATCTGAGGGGGAAGTTCTACTCGATATGCCACAGCTCCAACATGAGCTAACACCTCGAAAGGCCCAACAAACCGGGGTGAAAGCTTACTTCCATGACCAAACCTTCACTGCCCACGGCGAGGAGTCACCTTTAGAAACACATGATCCCCCATATTAAACTCTAAGGGTCTCCTTCTTTGATCAGCATATGATTTCTGACGATATTGTGCTGTCTTCATCCTCTCACGAATAACCTGAACCATCTCTGTTGTATTCTGCACTAGTTCTGGTCCGAGAATTGCTGACTCTCCAACCCTAGTCCAGCACAACGGAGAACGGCATGGCCGGCCATACAAGGCTTCAAACGGCGCCATACCGATGGTCGAGTGAAAACTATTATTGTAAGCGAACTCTACCAAGGGTAAGTGCTTCACCCATGAACCTCCAAAATCAAGAACACAAGAGCGCAACATGTCTTCAAGAGTCTGGATGGTTCGCTCTGTCTGACCATCCGTTTGAGGATGAAAAGTAGTGCTATGGCATAACTGAGAACCAAAAGCATGTTGGAGACCCCTCCACACCCTGGAGGTAAAACGTGGATCTCGATCAGAAATGATCGTCCTAGGGACTCCGTGAAGCCTCACCACCTCCTCCAGATACCGCCTCGACAAAACTTCCACTGAGCTCGACTCCTTGATCGCTAAGAAGTGGGATGATTTTGTTAAAAAATACACTACCACCCATATAGCATCATTTCCTCCCAGAGCCCAAGGTAAACCTGTAACAAAGTCCATTGAGATGTCCTCCCACTTCCACTGAGGAATCTCTAAGTGCTGGAGAAGAACACCAGGAACACGGTGTTGGGCCTTCACCTTCTGGCAGACTAAACATCGAGACACACATTCTGCAACTGTACGCTTCAGCCTAGGCCACCAAAACTGACTCCTGAAGGATTGGTACATCTTCGTCACACCAGGATGTACCCCCAAGGGTGAACTATGGAACTCTCGGAGAACCGTCTCACGCATCGCCAAGGGAACAAAAAGCCTTCCATGATACAACACTCGGTGTTGTTCATCCTCCGACCAACCATCAGGGGCCTCACCACATACAAATCTGTCTCTCCAAACTTCCACCTCTAGGTCACCCAACTGAGACTCTTCCACCTTCTGCATCAGGGATGACTGCACCGTCATCTGAAAAAGACAACCTCTACCCCCAACTTCTCCCATATCAAGATGCAAAGCTGGTAGCTCTTCCATCACTCTCCAAGAATCACCATATTCACGCATAACATCATTACGTATCTTTCGGCTTAGTGCGTCAGCTACAACATTCCCTTTTCCAGGTGTATACGATATTTCAAAGTCGTATTCCTGCATGAACTCCATCCACCGACGCTGCCTCAAGTTCAAGTCACGTTGGGAGAAAACATACCTAAAACTCTTATGATCGGTGAAAACCACAAAGTGCTCACCAATGAGGTAATGTCTCCACAACTTCAGAGAAAACACCACGGCTTCCAACTCAAGGTCATGGGTGGCATAGTTGCATTCATGGGGACGCAACTGCCGAGACCCATAAGAAACAACTGACCTCTGCTACATGAGAACACAGCCTAGCCCCAGATGTGAAGCATCATAGAAAACATCAAACTGGACTCCCTCCGCTGGAAGACAAAGGACTGGAGCACTTATCAACTTCTCCTTTAGATACTCGAAAGTTGTATGACACTGATCATTCCATATGAACGCTTGATCCTTCCTGGTCAAAGCTGTCAGAGGAGTCGCAACTCGAGAGAAATTGGCTACAAACCTCCTATAATAGCCTGCGAGACCAAGGAAACTTCACACCTCTGACACAGTCTTGGGGGCTGGCCAAGACACCACTTCTTCTATCTTCGAAGGATCCACAGCTACTCCCTGTTGGGACACAACATGTCCCAAGAAACGATCTTCTCGAGCCCAGAACTCACACTTGGACAACTTCCCAAACAACTGATGTTGGCGAAGAACTCCCAAAACAGCTCGTAAATGCTCTGCATGCTCCTCTTCAGATGTGGAGTACACAAGGATGTCGTCAATGAAAACCACAAAAAACTTGTCCAAGAATTCACGGAACACAGCATTCATCAACCCCATGAAAATAGCCGGAGCATTCGTCACGCCGAATGGAATTACAACAAACTCATAATGCCCATGACGACAGCGGAAAGCAGTCTTCGGGATATCCTCATCCTTTACACGCATCTGATGATATCCCGACCGCAAGTCTATCTTTGAGAACCAACTTGCACCCTTCAGTTGATCGAATAGGTCATCAATCCGTGGGAGAGGATAGCGGTTCTTTATTGTCACTTTGTTTAACCGACGATAATCGACGCACAACCGCAAACTGCCATCAGCCTTTTTCACAAACAAAACTGGTGCACCCCACGGTGACACACTTGGCCGAACAAAACCACACTTCAACAGACCGTCGAGCTGAATACGTAGCTCTCGTAACTCAAAAGGGGCCATCCTATACGGAGACATAGAGATAGGAGACGCTCCTGGCTGTAGCTCGATCCCAAACTCGATCTCTCGTCGAGGGGGTAAGGATACAACCTCTTCTGGAAAGACGTCAGGGTACTCCTCTACGACCCTAGGAAACGCCAACTGTTGAACCTATGAAGAACTTAGCGTCATCCCAGCCATCATGGATGATAAAGATGGAACTCGTCTATGACTCATCTGAGGATCTCTCTCACCAACAAACACCACTTTCTCTCCATCTTCATCAAAGAAAACGACCTTCTTCCTGTAGCAATCCACAACATCCTACACCGAATACAACCAATCCATGCCATGTATGACATCATATGGTTGTATTCGCAAACATAGAAAATCTCCCCAAGAGCGGTGTTGCCCCAACACTAGCTCATAGTCTCTACATACTTCAAACAAGTCGGCTCGACCTCCAACTGGCATAGTCAACGCCAAGGGCACTGGAAGCCTCTCTACCTAAAGTCCCAAAGCATGGACAAGGGTAGGTGATATGAAGTGTGTTTCTCTTGAATCAAACAAGGCATACACCAAGGTAGAAAACAAGCAAAGGGTACCTAGAACGACATCTGGCTCGCCTGGGGCTGGTAACGCTAGAGCATGAAGCTGACCACGACCTCCTCCACGGCCTCTCTGACCCTGATGACAACCACCACCATGGCCGCGCTCTGCTCTCTGAGGACGGGGAGCGTCATGGGGTTGTCCTCTACCTGCTCCATCTACCCTTTGGTGATCTAAAGCTGGTGAAACCTGCTGCTGCTGCCTCGGCTGGAACTGCCTCAACGGAGGAACCTGGAGTGGAGCGCCTGGTGCACGATGACTGCTCTGAAAAGTCGGGCACTCCCGCTGCTGATGACCACGACCACCACAAGAAAAACAAGCGCCTGATCCCTTGGCATAGGCCTGAGAGTTGCTGCCTCCGGAGAAACGAGATGGGAAGGACTGGGACCTACCCCCAGGTGAACGGAAACTCTTCTGTCCTGAAAACTGGGAACCCCGGACCACAGCTTTGCTTCGTGAGGAATCATGACGATTCCCCTCTCGTGACGATCCAGTCATGGCCAAAGTCCTCTCAACAACCTCTGACCCCGCCAGCACCTCAAGATATGTCCTCAGCCTAAATGGGGTGACCTGGTGTTGGATCTCTGGATGCAAAGCCTCCTCGAAATGCCTCACCCTGGCCTCATCATCTGGTAATAGGTCTGAAGCATATCGTAGAAGGTTCCTGAAACGGATTCCAAACTCTCGAACACTGGAGCTCCCCTGTCGAAGGGTAAGAAGCTCCTGGCGACTAGAAGCCTTCGCAGTCGAAGATAGAAACTTGACTCTAAACCTATCTCGAAACTCCTCCCATGAGATTGCTGACTCCTCACGATCACCGAGGAATAAGAACCACCACTACCTCACTACTCCACGCAGCATCGTCACAACCAAGGACACCCAGTGTTCCTTCCGAGCACGAATCAAACTGAAGCCTATCTCGATCTCCTCCAACCAGTCTTCTGTGACTGCATCTGAAACGGATCCCTCGTACTTCTGTAGACTCTGGCGCTGAAACTCTCGAAGTGTCTTCATCCAAGTGTCATCGTCGTCAACCTCTACTCGGCGGCGTTCTGCTGGAACATCCTACTGGGCATCTTCTGCGTAAACCTGACGAGGACGTCGACCTGGAGCCATACCTATAAAATAAAAACTGTTAGAACTCCTAATCCTGGAATATGGAAGACTCACATTAATTAATTAATTGTTTTGTTTTATTTATTTTAGGTTACCTATCCCAAGGTCTACCCATTCAAACACATGCGCAAAGAATAATGATGCATGATCCTTTCCTAGGTCTCTACCCTGCAACCGGTATCACTTTGTTTAGTAGCCATCGTAAGATTAAAGGTTCGTGCAACAGATCATAGGGGGCCCTAAATGCCTATGTCTCTGCCGGTCTCCAGTGTTTACCCCACTTTCTAAACATGAATGACACCGTTTCCCTACCATCCCTTGCATCCTCACCTATGCCTAACTCCAAACTCCATCCTATCCCTCAACCAGACCTCTGATACCACTCTGTCACGACCCCCTCCCCACAAAGTGTACCCCTCCTGGGCCGACAATGTGATAAGGGAGATAATGACCCCCGAGTCCCGTCTCCAGTAGGCCCGGGGTTTGCGACTAGCACCGAGGGTATAATACACCCACAAATGGGAGGCATTACCCTCTAAGAGAACACATGCAGAAGAGAGAGATAGAATAGACTCCAACAAACTCCAACTCATAACAGAAATATAAAAGAAACCCAAGTACAGATATGAAATGTCATGCAAAAGTACTACAACTGAAAGGGAAAACTAAAAGTACCCAAAAGAAAGTAAAACGGCAGCGACCACAAGCCCGAACAGCTCCCCCTCCAACCGCAAGCTACTAGTAACCAGCTTGATCTCCAAACTGCTTCAAGTGACCTGAAAAACAGTTTATATATACATAGGGTGAGTATAACAGTATACTCAGTAGGATCCTCCCCAAGCCTCTCGTGCAAAAGTAAAGAAAGCATGCTAAAGCCCAGTGAACAACAAGTGAAACTAACTCGTTACCTAAACAGGTATACTAAGTTCCCAACCTCACCATGGCTACTCTCACCAAGTAACGCATACAAGAATATAGCATATAGTAAATAATATCAAGGGTACCCGGCTACCACTTCCCCACTGGTTTGCCGCTTTGCCCCAATGACATACGTCCTGTGCAACTCTCTCCAAAGGCTTGCCCGCAGACACCTGGACTATGCACCACACCGTCCTCACAACCAAAAGTAACCAGGTAGCTTCTGGGAGCCACCACAGCCCACATAACGTGTATCATACATCAGGTATAATACCTCAAGCCATTACAGCCCATACTCCGAGTAAGGATCCTCAAGCCATCATAGCCAATACAGATTACACCTATAGTAGTCCATAGGATACTATATCCAGAATATATGTGTGTGAATAACCACAAGCCATTATAGCCCTCTACACACATATATGGGGTAACTAACCATTGTGCCTCATGGCCCAAGTATCTACCAAGAGAAGAGAGCGGGGCCAAAGGGGGTAGTCAGCCATTCAACCTCCCATCAGAATGTTGGGGAAAACACCTCCCCAGGGCTCAGAATCCCCGGGGTGTGAGTTGCCCTTACCGACAGGGTGGAGTAGCGTATAGAAACAAAAAAAGTATAGAATATATATAACTCACAACCACACTATGGGAATTACCTAGTCATAGGCACAACTGCAGCTAACGTCTCTCAGACTCCAAGCTGCTACTTCTAAGACTAGGTATCCTATAAGCACACAACCATTTGAAGAGATTTATTAGATTACTCCATTCTCATTTTATCAGTTCCACTGTACGTTAATTAATTATTTAAACATTAATTAACCATGAGCAATTTACCACATTAAACTAAATTGGCATCACATTCAAAAACTGCTCCTTTTTAGGATTCACATCACTATTAAATTCCAGTTTCTCCATCCCCATGGATTATCACCATTTAAACAAACTTTCATTTCAGAATTACTTTTCCATAATATCAGGCATTCTAGAAAAACATCCTATGATACTAAACACAAAGGGGCTCAACACGGAGAGTAGATATACTACCCGTCAAGTCTTTGCCGCCTATAGCAAGAGCATAGACCCATCCTCCATCGAGAGGCTAAACACGGAAATCATGTGGCATACCCCGCGTGTCTTCGCCTCCTTCGGAAAGAGGGTAAGCAATACCAGCTGCCTTGAGAAGTGGGGAAAAGTAAAGAAGATAAACAACCAAACCAAACCACCAACATCAAACCATCACATTCATATCATACCATCATCCTTGGTGTCCTCCCCGACACCCACATGCATAAACCGATGCATCTCGCCACACTAGGCGTCATCCGCCACAACCACAAGTACCCATACCTCCAAATATCACAACAGCCATCCAGGATCACATCAAATCACAAGCAGCAGGAAATCAAAGATCACAAAATGGGCTCCCGACCCTTTAACAAGGCATTCATCCTTCATACAAAATGAGCACTCAGAGCTCCAAACCACAAGGCATTCAGCCTTACAAGCAAGCAGGTAACTTAGAACCCTTTTGAAATTATCGAACTAATAGTTCTTTAATCCATCTTGAGTTAACAGATTCATTAACATGCATCTTTATCTTTATCCAATTATTTAACAAATAATTCCGGCTTTACGTTCTTTATCAATTTCCATCATTAACGAGCATCTAATTAAAGAAAATCATAGATATCACTCTATCTAGGAAAACATGAGGCAAACTGTTATCACGGTACAAAGAAACAACATGCGATCAACCAATTCTTTTAATCTGGTTCAAGTATTTAATTAGGTCAATTTCATTGTGATCCAAAGGGTTAAATCATGCTAAATCTACAGTTGCACATAAACAATTAGAGAAGCCATGAATCCCCTACCTTGAAGAGTTCTTGACGTCCTTTATCCACACGACGGGTCACAGTCCTCTTCTCCTCACGACAGCTGCATCCACCAGAGGATGCCACGGTACGACAGTACCAACCAACCCCAATAAAACCCATTAGAACAATGGAGATTACATGCTAATATGGAAGGAAGAACAAGAGAAGGTGATCCCCGAAGGAATGATGATAAAACATACCTTATATGGAAGAACGATTGACACAACTTGGTTGCATCAAACAGAGCGGAACTGATATGAGTGAAGTTTGATTGTGAAACTCTTACGGGAATGATTAAAAGGTTCTGGCATCTCGTAGATGAGAACCAGGAGGAAGAAAAACGAAGAATGATATCTCGTTCCCTTTAAAAAAATAAATTAGAGAGGCGACGGTTTAAGATCCGATTTATTCTCCATTAAAAACGGATCGCATTAACCCACGATGTTTGACCAAGTAAAAATATCCCGGCCTTAGGAATAATAAATATAGGATTTATGGCCTTTGAATCATCCTTAAAGTCCTTAAAATAAGGTTTTAAAAGTATTTTACGTCAAAGAAAACGTCAAATTTGCGAAGCTGGAAACACTGTTCAAGTCTACAGTTGGAAGGTCACAGTTAGAAGGTTACTGTTCTGGAAACACTGTTCAAGTATATAGTTGGAAGGTTACAGTCAGAAGGTTACCGTTCTGGAAACACTGTTCAAGTATACAGTTGGAAGGTTACAGTCAGAAGGTTACCGTTATGGAAACACTGTTCAAGTCTACAGTTGGAAGGTTACAGTCAGAAGGATACTGTTCTGGAAACACTGTTCAAGTCTACAGTTGGAAGGTTACAGTAAGAAGGTTACCGTTCTGGAAACACTGTTCAAGTCTACAGTTGGAAGGTTACAGTTAGAAGGTTACCATTCTGAAAACACTGTTCAAGTCTAAAGTTGGAAGGTTACAGTCAGAAGGTTACCGTTCTAGAAACACTGTTCACAGAACTGGAAATTCGGCAAAGTGTTGGGGATAAGTCACCTTGACCTTCCGGAATACCTCCAACACCACATTTTCACAAAGTAATGGACCAGGGAGGTCCGGGCCATTACAAGGACCTTCACTATGAGGGGGGAATGGAGGGGGCACTTGCGGTGGCATTAGGAAAAATCCCTAGATTATAGGAGAGCGGAGACCCAGAGACTGGGGGGTCATCCACTATGGTATATTTTTAATCAATTTTCATATTCAGTAAATATTTACAATTATTTCCATTCATCTTCAATTTTCTAAATTCAATTTTACCTATTGGTGAATTATTACTCAATGGAATGAATGGAAAATTTTGTCATTATTATAAACAAGGTACATTTTGAATTTTCTGATAAAAATGAGGATATTGTTTTTTAACTTGTATGCAAATAATGGATTGTACGCTTTCATGAATCCTTATTTCCAAGAAGCTTCCCTTATATATTCTCATGTTTATTTTCAAAAAAATCTTTTCTTCTAATATTTTGTGGACTTTTTAGGAACGAAAGAATTTTTTAAGAAGAAAGGATATTTTCCTCTATAATTAATTTCATGTGTTATATGAAAACTTTTTTCCATCTAAAATGACATTTTTTAAATAGTGTTATGTTTCTCTCCCTATTGTTACTATGATTTGATTTTGTTTATGGTGGAATGCTATTTTTGAGATCCACTTGTTTTACATGGGTTATGATATGATGGAATGATGCTTAAGACAACCATTTATTCGTAGGGTTATGCTATGATGAATGATTTATGTTTTCGTGGCACATAAATTAATGATTTCATTAGGATATGGATGGGACCTATATCTACCCTTGATGTATTGGTTAATGATTTATATCTTATGTTACAAACATGAATGGAATGTCAAGCAAATAGGGTCTAGTAATACAGGGATGGAACGACAAGTAAACTCGGTTCAGTAATGGACTTTTTCCACTATGATGGTCTTGGAAATGAGCCTTGGTTAATATGAAAATGATTTTATATTATTATATGTTTTCCGAAATTTCATGTTTTATTCAAATGCTATTTTCTCAGGATTCATGTTATTTTATGATTTATTCCTTATAAATTACCAATAGTTATTCCATGACTTGTAATCTTGATATATGTTATACATGGTATGTTTTTCAAATGTTATGTTCATGTTTTTACATTCTTTTATTCTTGTAGAGTTTGTTTACCCTTACTGAGAATCTATGATCACCCTTTCTTATGTTTCTATTACTCAGGTTACAAAGACATATTTTATGTAGGATTTCTAAAGGTGGAGATATTTATGGGAAATTTTGACAATCTTTCACAAGTTTTAAGAATGAATTACATGCTTCCAAAGGTACTAAACTATCACGGTTCCCATGCATGAATTTGTAAAATATAATTAATATTTAATTACAAAGATTTAATATTCAAGTACGTCGTTCATGGATCATTATTAAAAGGATGGTATCATCATAAAAACTCCTCAATCCAGCATAAGTAAAATAATGGTTGCTGTTATTTTGGAATATAATTTCAATAAATATTTCTCTATAAACATTCTTAGGAAAAATTATCTTTTAAATTTGAAAATAACATTTTAATAACAGCAAATTATATCAAATTAAGAAACAAATTTTCTATGAATAGAATCATGGAATCATATAAATGAAGCATAAAGTGAATCAGAGGTCAAGAAGGATGTAAATTCAGTTCACGTTGATTATGTAAAAACAATGATTCCATTCTTATTTTCGATAAAAAAGTCAAAATGGAAATCATTCACAAAAAGATATAAAGATTCATTTTTATACCTTTTTTTTAAATGGTTCTAAATTTAGTAAATAAATAATTACATAAGATTAAACAATAATTTAAAAACATTTTAAGGAATAAAATATATAGGAAAAAAATATTCTCAAATGAGTAGTAAAATTATGTTGGTTTTCCAAAAAATCATTTTTTCAGTATCTTAAGTAAAACGAGTGTGGAAAATGACAGAAAAATTTTAATCCAAATAAATAATCAAAGGATAAAAAAAATCAGTTTTAATATATAAATTTTAAATAATTCCTCCAAGGGATACTTAAACATAAACAATCCCGAATAATGATGAAATTGTGAAATAAACCCTTATATATTTTGTAACTTTTGAATCATAAGAACCATGAAAGAGTAAATTCAAATAAAATTTTAAATTTTATGAGAGTAATTATAATAATGATATAAATTTCAAGGATACAATATAATATTCTCTAACATGGATATAGTTGATAGAAAAAAATATGTTGCAATGAAGAGAATTTCAGACAACAAACCCTTACCTCAAATTCAACATCCTTCACACATGTTCAAACATGGTTTTATTAACTATTGACCTATTATAAATATATTTCAGAGACCTAATAATATAAATCAGATAATATATTATTTATTAGTAATATTTTATTTCAGGTTCTTTAACATTTCTTTTCTAAAACCATTTTTGAGTAATATCTACTTCATTTTTCATGTATGTTTTGGATTGGTAGTTTCGGTCCTTGTACATTGATCATTATTAAATCTTCTTCATAAAGATAATTTTGATTTAAATATAATATTTATTCATTACATATTTACATATAGTTATCCATTATTTTAAGGGATTGAAAATTAAGTAAATAGTTCAGGGAAACAGTACGTTGAACTAACACAAGAATGGTGTTTCTATTTTTCGACAAATAGAATGAAAAAATTTAAGATAATACCTCAAATTTTTAAGTAAATTTTCTATCATATATTTCATAAATATTCATTTAATCTATAATTTTTACCATCTATATCAAAATTAAATGAAAAACATATCCCATCACGTCATGGTGGTGGTAGTCCACATATATGCACGAGTGACATTATCATTTTCCAATGGATTGGAATGTAAGAATGTAGGGGTGAGATTATAATTATAGAAGAATATTTATATCATAATGTGTTATATATAAAAATTAAAACAATCACTACATACATATGTGATATTTTGTGATGGAAAAATAATTATATTATCTCACGTGGTGGCAGTCCTCCGTACGCATGATCAACATTTTTGATTCAAATTTGATAAAATATTGTGTGGATATAGTTTAATAAAATAATATAATAAAATAATATTATATTGAACATAATATTGTTATCAATTTCTTATTTTTCAGAAGATATGAATTGGTAGGGGAAGAAATATAATTTATATTCATGGTTATTAACTATAGCTCTTCTTCGGATAACCTTTTTAGGATTATAATAGAATTAATCCAATGATGTTGTTATGATCAAACCATGTACTCGAGGTCATGGGTAGGGATGTAAGGAAGGTATTTGGGACATTATTTGATGATAACATATCCATCTTGTGTGTGTAGATGAGAGTATATGATATTTTAGAAGTTAATGATGGAAACCATTTTGAAATTTCAAGAAAAAATAAAAAATGATAAAGAAAATCTCAAGATAGATGCATCCAAATGTACATTTCATTTTATATGGGATAATATAAGTTCTATATATGGCCATATAATAGTACTCAAAAAACATTCTATTAAAATATACCCTTAAATTTTGGTTTATTCACAAAAACCATTTTTATCCTTTATCGCAGTAACTATGTTTTTACTGTTTTAACTATTTATTATGACCAGAGATTATTTATAAATTATTACATAAAATTAATTTTCATTATTCCAACTATGTATTTAATTTAATAAAATTTAGTCCAAATAAGTGGTGTAACTGAATTTAAAATTTAACCAACAATATAATGAAAATTATGTTCTCAAAAGAAATGATTTCATTAATAAATATTTTTTATATCAAATTTTATTATAAAATTGGTCCCAATCATATAAATTGAAATCATAATTTTATAGATGATTCATTGAAAATAAGTTAATAAAAAAATGGAACTTTGTAAATTCATCAATTGAAAATGCAGTTTCTAAAAAAATCAATATTTTTCACATTTCATTTAAGATTCATCTTTTAAAAAAATTATTAAAACACACCCTTTTCTAAATTTATAGATTATAATATGAAAATTATATCCATTTTTAAAAATAAATTTTTTTTAAAATGATAAAAATAATTTTTAAATTAGTTCACAAAGTGCGATGAACCCTCTTTATAGAAAACTATCATTTTTTTGCATAAAAATAGATTTATTATTACACGATTAATAGAAAAAATATTATATTATTGAAAAATAAAATTTTTGAAAACATAATATATAAAATTAATTTAAATCATTCACCAATAGTGATTAATTTGTTTTTTAAGATAGAAAACATTGTTCGCATAAAAAAAATTATTCATAAAAATATTTCTTTTACATCCAAATGATTTTTATTTTTCATTAATAATACATTTACAACCAATTAATATTTTACACATGTTAAGAACATATTATTTTCTTAATTTATTTAATTTAATTTATACCCCCCCTATTTAAGGACTAGGTTATTACAATTAACCATATTACTGTACATTTAGACATGGGGATCTATGTATCATAATATATCAAAGAGGATAAATTATTTTAAAGGTTAATATATCATAGAGTATCTATGTGTTAAAATAATAATATTCTACCCACCATCTCATTCATTAGAAAAATGAAAACATCACATGTGTTCCATGTAAACTATCACCTCCAGGGATGATGGGTATCATTTTCATCACAGCATTACATATATAGATATAAAAATGTACATAATGAATAAATTAGAAATTTATGACCTAATTAAGATTATATGAATATATATTCATAATTATATCTATAATCTCATTCATTAAGAAATGAAAAAAACAGTCATGCATACATACAGGCCGGTGCTTCCTTGGACAACATGATTCTTTTTCATTGCTACCTTACATGGCTGGTGATAAAAATTATATGATAAATATATATGATATTATAGATAAATATATGTCATGAATTTGAATTTTCATTTATTAATAAAAATTAATTATCATTATGAAGTAATCAATTAATATCAAAAAATATATAAAACATATATTAATGTGTATGTAATTATCATAAACAAATACAAAAATTTCTATCAAGTGAACATGGGGATTCAATAATAAGGGAAAATGATATGTTTAAAATTTTTAAAATTTTAATTTGGATATTTTTATCAATGAATGGGTTTCAACATTGCTATTTTAAAACATTTGTTAAATAATCAAAATTACAAACATAGGATATTTAAAATAAAAATTAACATACTAATTGATGTCTATTGGATTCTAATAAATGATTAATATACATATATATATGGTAATATATATTTATAATTTTATGTAATAAGTGATTAATATGGTTAGGTTTATTGCTAATGATGTTAAATATATTTCGTTAAATTTTGGAGAAAAATTAAGGATTTCATTATAGTATAATTTTAAAATCCAAATTATTGCAATGAACTACTAAATGGGGAAGTACTGTGTGGAACATATCCATAAAAAATTAACCATTTTATTCATCTATTATTATTTTTTATGTATTACATATCCAATAAAAATTTCATTTCCCCTTCATAAATAATTTAAGTGATGTGACATTTGTAAGAGAACCCAAACCCACATATTTTTTTGTCAAAAATATTCCTCCTCCATGTTTTTTTTCTGTAGATATGTAGTGACTTAGTTTTTGACCCATAGGACTTTTCAATATTAATAAGAATATTTTTTATTATAGGTTCTAAATCAGAATAGGAATCCAGGGCTAGGGGTCCCTAGAGCAATGATTTTCAAAAATATATTAAATATATTTTAACACGCGTGGCCGATTTCTCTTTAAACCTTATTAAATACTTAGTGGCATCTAAGATTGGGTTTATGAGATCATGTTTGAGATCATAAAGTTGTGTTTACCCAAGGGGTGGTATAAACCTTTTCAGTTTTGGGAGTCGTTTTGAAGGTGATTCAGGGTCGAGAAGTTGAACATAGGGATGGGGATTTAAAAAAACTAAATCACTCTCCCCTCTCCTATACCTTGTAAGAATTCATGAGGATTTGAAGCCCCCTCCCCTCTCTAATTTTGGTAATGAACCACCCAAAGGCCAAATTAATGAAACAAAGTGTCATCAATCTCCAATATCATGGGATACCGCTCCCATATCATGCAATAGCAAATTCCAAGCACCAGTTGGACCTAGAAGATTCATCATTTCTCCACAAGATATGTGTCTTTAGTTTTAAGTATTTATCACATTTTTCATGAATCATTCTAAGGTTCTATATCTCTTAGAAAATTTTTAGGGTCCAATTGAGGGTCAATCTATGTGTTTTGTGGTGAACGGGAGTGATTCAGGCTCTTTATAGGTAAATCCTATCTACTTTTCCCTTCTACATGACGTGTATATTATACCGAATAGTTGTGTTTTCTTTTGGTTTGAGGAAGTTTCTATTTTGTAAATACACACTAGGTATTGATAGTTACATGCCTTGTAGAGTTCAAGAGTCATGTGTCCTGAGGAGTTGGATAAGGAAGTTGTATGACCACACATGTCCATGTAAAAGTACATCTATATGGGGTGCTGAACACGGGCATGGGTAAACCACACAACCAGTTGACAATATCACCGGAACACATTGTGTAGTATGCGATACACGGCGTGTAAGGGACATGGTTTGTCAGGTCATGTGAAAGAGGAACATGACCATGGGATCGATGAAGTATAATACAATGTGTACTAACATTACATGTCATTTACACCGACATGGGTTATAAATTTGTGTGAATATGACACACTTATGGGTGCTGGGGTGGCCTCACATATCATGTGTACCCCATTGCCTTTCTTGTACTCCATGAATGTCTTCATGGAGTCTTCTACCTTTCATATCTTCTTTATGGGACTATGATTCATGTTTGTGAATAGACAATCCTAAGTAGTTTACCACGTAAAACATGATGGTATCCTATGTTTGGGTCAATGATATGTGGTGATTAACCAATGTCGAATGAGTGTCTTTTGATAGAAAGGTCTAGACCGACGGGATTGAGTGGGTCCCCTGGTCCTTTTTCTATGAGGGTTTTGGTATCACGTCCTCATCAAAGGATTGTTACCCCACTTTGGATGCTTTGCATATGTGATGTGTGGGTGTGTTCCTACTATTCAGAGTGAGTCATCTCAATCTACTTAAACTACAAAATCAATGTATTTGGAGAACATATTACCTTGAGAGGCCCGGTGTGATCCTCATGTCTCTTCTTGTTTCCCTAGTTTGGTTTTTGGAATCGGTGTCACCAATATTTATGTGGGCATCCTACCTCTAACCATGATATTGTTTTAGTATGGAACCGATCCCTAGTTAGCCCTGGGTGCTGACCCTCTAGGTGTGTATTGAGATCTGTTTTTACATCGTTCTTCTACGAGGAATTCCACAAGTAGGGTTTGTGGAATCATTGGTGACATGGTCCCCTACTTCATGAATAATACTAAATTGTTTTTGTGGAATCTTTGTGACCAATGCTACATGTGTTAAGATCCTCTATCTGAGAGATATGATATCTAGGGATCCAGATCAAATTTCCGGTATCCCCCAATGAATTTTGGGATGGATCCCCTTTCTAAGTGAGATTTTAGTGTTACCGATATCAGTTTGGGTGTCTACTAGAAGATCCTAGGAGTGATCCCATAACCAAGGAGTTGTGTGTTCAGTTTTTCTTGTTGGGTTTTTTGTGCCCCTGGTGGATCTTGGGAGGGATCCCTTTATGAGTTTTGAGATCTTTTGAGTTGCAGTATGACGTTCTTAGTGATGATATCTGTCAAGCATGTTGTCTCAGATGTATTCCCTTGCGATGTTAAGTTTTTCACCATATTTTTTATACCCAATCGATGGGAATCTCTTAGAGGTTCCATTTGGGATGAAATGGTTTTACTTGATATATTGTATCTATCTAACAAGTTTCATATGAGATGAATGGGCTCATGGAATGTGTTATTTCAGTCGAGTGTCGCGGTAGTGTCTCATGTAGAAACCTGTCACTAGATTTGAGGTTGGGACCTCATGTGACGTGTATTTAAATGTGTACTTCCAGGTTTTATTATTTTTTCTTCTCCTCCTTAGGATGATGCACCTTGTGGTATGAGATGACTACTCATGTTTATCCTTGGATGGTCCTGGTATAATTTTTCTTTCTCATTTGGGTCCCTATTGGATGGGTCGAGTGGACTTTTAACTTTCACTTTCTCCCTTTTCTTTGGGGTGCCTATTGAGTATCCTTATACTCACCCCTGGAAGGGATTTTCCCAAAAATGTTGTGTGTTTTTCATAAAATAGGACTTTCAATGGATTATATAGAAGATGTAGAGTAGGTGGAGCATAGGGAGCTAGACTGACTAGGGTGTTTTTAGGAGCTGTGATGAGGATCTTTCCAATGGGTGAATTTGAAAGTGATCCCCTCCTTCATATATGGTTAGTTGGTTTTATAGTTTTTTCCTTTCCTTATATCTTTCTATACCATGGTCATACTCTGATTAGGATAGTTTTATGCATGCATTTTAGTTTTCATTTTTTATAAATATCCCTACACTATTTCATTGAGGTGTGTGTGGGTGCGTCTGCATAGGTAAATTTGGCTAAGGCCTACCATGTTGGGGAATTCATTCTTGTTGATAGATTATATCCCCTGGCCTATTATATGTGGGATATGGGAGTCACAACTTGTTCACACTTGGTTCGGGTCATGATAGAGTGGTATCAGTGGAGGTTCCACCTTTGGAAACATAGTCGTGGGATTGGTTTGGATTTCATAGTGATAGTGTTATGATGTTCACTTGTACAAAAACCGTTTTTTATGTCATTTTTTTTATTTTTAACGTCGGTTTTTAGGTGGAGTTATTGCGAGCGATGTTAAAAATATAATTTTTTATGTCAGTTATTTAATAACCGACATAAAAATGGGTTTTTATGGTTTTTAACATTGGTTTTTAAAAAAACGACGTGAAATACATCATGGAAATGGCATTAAGAGGCCATTTTTTACGTCATTTATCAAATAAATGATGTCAAAAATGTTCACTAACTTGTAGAAAATTTATTATTATTTCATTTGATAGGTCGTATAGCTTAAATGAAGTTACGGATCAAAAGTTATGACCATCAAGAGTTTGATATTTTTTCGAGGAAAGATTGAATGAGGCAACTGTATCTTCATATTAGAAAAAAAAATTCAATCCATAAAAATATTTGTAGTTTTACAATGATATAAAGAATCATCCATCATTATAATAAATTAATAATCATTAAATGGTATATCAATTACGAAAATTACTCATAGAAAATATAAATCATGGGAAAATAATTACAAATACCATGACAGGGTCGAGGAAATATGAAATCATTGATTCAAGTGGAAGATCAAACAAGTAGATTTGGTGTAATTATTATGATGAATGAAATGATCATAAAATGGTATATCAATTAAGAAAACAAATCATAAAAACCCTAAATCATGGATATATGATTAAACATACCTTGATGAGATCGCAGAAAGAAGAAATAATTGATTCGCGTTGAAGATCAAAAGAGTCGATTTGGGGAAATGATAATGGTTGAAATAAATGATCATTAAATTATGATATGTGTATAATGGAAACATATAATTGTGATGCTAAGAGAAAACACGGTATTAAAAATTTTATGTGGCAATTCAAAATTTCGATGTCGCGATGCAAAAAAAATGAAATATCACAATTGCAGGATATTAAAATTATCTTTCACGTCATATTAATGATAACTTACGTGAAAAGATATTAAAATTTTCACCTATTTTTCATGTCGGTTATTATAATACTGATGTGAAAAATCAATCTTCATCACTTTTTCACGTCGGTTATTATAAAACCGACGTGAAAAATCGATTTTCATGACTTTTTCACATGCGTTACTTAATAACTGATGTTAAAAGGTATTTTTCACTTCGGTTATTTAATAAATGACATAAAAAAATTTACAAAAATGTAGTTCAATTCCCAATATTTAATTTGATAGGTCATAGAGCTCAAACGGAGTTACGTATTAGATGTTATGGCCTTCAGAATTTGATCATCTCTAAACGATATCTTAGGGAAGGCCAACTTCTGAAGGCCCTAACATTTAATCTGTAACTCTTTTTGAGCTCTGTGACCTGTCAAATTAAATCTTTAGAAATGAACTACATTTTTGTAAACATTTTTCACATCGGTTATTTAATAACCGACAGGAATAAGTAATGAAAATAACTTTTTCAGGTCGGTTTTATAAAAACTGACGTTAAAAATAGGCGAAAGTTTTAATATTTTTTCATGGAAATGGATTTTTCACGATGGTAAATAAATAACCATCGTGGAAAAGTGTTGTACATTGATTTTTCACATCCTTTATTTTATAACCGATGTGAAAAATCAGATAAAATGGATTTTTCACGTCGGTTATATAATAACTGGCATGAAAAATATATTTTCAGATATTTTCATGTCGGTTCTAAAAAACCGACGTGAAAAGGGGCGATGTAAAAAACGGTTTTCGTACTAGTGGTTTCAATTTTGACATTCAGGCCAGAGACTCTAATGTTAGTGTGACGACCAATATTACTATTCACTAAGAATCAGATAACATTCTTTTTACTCTGTACATTTGGAGATTAGTTGTAGGAGATATAATGGTTCATTCATCATATATGACTATGCATTTTTTGATTTTCCGTTTCCTTGAGTTAGCTCCCAAAATATAATATTTTACCTTGGTTTATCTTCATTTTATTTCAGGATTCCCCTATGATGATAGCTAGACAGGGTTCCATGTCTGGATTACAGTGACGATTCAACTTGAGATGAGGTTTCATTGTAGGACATTGGTTCTAAGTTTGGACCTCTGAGTAGACTTCATGTTGTACCACCTCCTATTGAGGAACAGGTCATTCTAGATGTTCATGCTGAGGATGTGTGCATGTGGAGTGCACTACAAAAGTTCTATAAGCATTGAACTCTGATATTTTTTGGGGAGCCATACCCCTAGGATGTTGATGACTATCTTGTGGCAGTCACACTTGTTTTCCTCTTTATGAGAAAACCTCCAGATGAGATGATGTTCCTAGCGGTAAGATTTGTATATGGTTCAATTGGTCACCGGTGGAGTCTTTTGTCCTTGACCCACAATGAGGAGACACTCTCCTATGTAGATATTGATAGGATATTTATAGAGGAGTTAAATCTATCCACACTAGTATCAATTTGTATCCAGGAGATTTTGTAGCTTCAACAAGATATTAAGACAATGGTAGAGTACCCAACAATGTTCATGGACTTATCGTGTTACTCTATGTATATGGTGTGGGGTCTATTATTCTGAATAACGAACTTCTATAAGGGATTGTGATGGGATTTCAAGGTGTCTATGGTTTCGTTGGGAATTGAAACCTATGATGGAGTGCTATAGTGAGCCCTGGTGGTGGAGAGAATTTTATTTGAGTAGACTTTGACCGTTAGTGCTTGGCACATCAGAGCTGAGACCACAATAGCTGGATCGGTAGCTAGTATCCAAAATTAGTCTTAGATATCTAGGAATTCAAAACATTTTAGGAGGTGATCTTGGGTTATGGGATATGAGGCTCAGGACTCTTAGGTTAGTTTCAGTCAGCCGTAAGAGAGGCTATGTTATGATCTTGATGGATGAGGATATATTTATATATATTGTCTGACCCATCATACTATTGATTGGGATATGATCAATGTACCTCATTATAGAGGAAACATTTTGAACATTGAGGTCTATAGGGTGGAGGACATTGTGGAGGAGCGAGTGGACAAGTGGGAGGTGGAAGATGGTACATGTAACCCCCAACACCCCCAGGTGGTCCACACCAGGCTCAGGGGATGGGGGATGGGGACAAGGAAAACTACAGACCGTAGGGGCCTTTGAACTAGGGGATATTAGGTATTGAAGTACGCTCTATGTCATTTCTACATTCTATATTTTATTTGATAGACACTATTTGTAGGTACACATCCCATTCCAGTTCTGGTTCGATGTTTGATCTCGAATACATGGGGCATTGGTAAGACCATGTATTGATGTTCTTTATTGTGTATTAGAATGCTTAAGGAGGGATCCTTCCCCCACAAGGATTCATATTTGTGACATGACCAAAAACCATGCAGGAAATAAGGTACCACCCAATCCACACATTGTCTTGGTGTGGTGGTCGATTCCCTCTTACTTGTGTGTTCAGGGTGGGGTTGTGTTTTTTGTGGTTTGTGTGAAGGGCTTGGTAAGACCTAGTGTCTAATCATAGGAAGCCCTATCTATTAATTTATATCCTCACATGTTCAATATCATATTTATATGTGATATGTTTAAGGAGGGTTTGGTTCGGTTGATGTGTACATTGACCCATGAGGATGAGCGATGCTTTCCCCAAAAATTTGAATTCTTGAGACGCGATGAAAAAATCATGCGTAAAAGTCAGTTCTTCCAAAAGAGGATAGTATCAAGGTGCATTGGAAAGCTTCATTTGAATTTTGTGCCTATAGTTTGGTTTATTTGGTCTCTATGTCTGGTTAGAAAGGTGTTGTACCGCTAGTCCCAATGGTTGCAGATAGCCCAATTTCATGGTGTTTTCCACCTATCACAAATGAGAAGAATTTTTCCTCCTTTTTGAACGATGTTGTCTAGGTACAACTAGAATTCGGCGTGATGGCCAATGTGGTTCCCATATGGGTGTAAATTTTAGTAGCATGATAACCCTTTGTATCCTCTATTGTAGTAATCATGAACTAGCTAGCATAAGAGTCCAAGGATTGATCTCATCTTCATCCCATGAACCTAGACTTTATCTTTTCAGAGATGAAAATCCATATCGTGGGGAGGATGTAGAGACTTGGGATTTGACCTTAAATACATTGGTATATTACTATGAAATTTTTTCCAAGCCAGGCGCTAAGTCTCCATGGAAATCGAGGGTCCAGGGTACCCGAAGTGGGGATTTTCGAAAAAAAATATTACATATATTTTAACATGCATGTGAAGTTTTTCTTGAAACATGAATAATTCCTGAACGGTGTCTTAATTTAGATTTATTAGAATTAATTTGAGTTCAGAACCTTGTATTTACCCAATGTGTGTCATAAACCTTTTCGGTGCCAGGATCTGGGTCGGAGGTGAGACGAGGCTGGAAGTTTAATTGGAGGTTTTGGATTTAATAAAAATTAAATCCATCTCCCCACTCATCTACCTTATACCCACGTAGGAGGATAAGGATCCCCCACCCCTATCCCACAATGGCGTTGAATGGCTTGAAGGTTGAATCAAAAAAAGGTGTCGTCGTTCTCGGATCTAGACGATGACCACTCCAAGATCATGAAGCAGCAGCTTCCAGGTGCTGACTCAACCTTGAAGCTTTGATGTTTCTCCATGATGTAATAATTTTGATTTTTAAATCCCAATACCCTTGTTTATGAATCATTTTATGGTTATAGATCACTTAGTTAATTATTAAGGACCCCTTGAGTGTCGATCTTTGTGTTTTAGGTTGAAAGACTATGTTTTAGTATATTTTTAGGGAAATACCACAATATTTTTCCATCTACACAACACGTAGTCCAGAGGGACACACCCTGTTCTCTTCCCATTTGTGGAATATTAACATTGGAGACAATACACCGTGTATATAGGGTTACATTTCAATTAGTGTTCCCAAGACTTGTGGCTTGAGGACATGGGTAGAGAAGTCGTGTGACCATACATGGATATGTAATATTACATAGCCAAAGTTCAAAAAAATGAGGTGTTATACATGAAAAAAGTAAAACACATGGTCAGGTGACCGTATCACCTAAACAAGACATGTAGTATGGGATACATGGTGTGTAAAGGACATAGTTGGTCGGTTTGTGTGTATGAGAAACACGACCAAGGCTTAGGTGAAGCAGGACATGGTGTGTACCATCTCTATACATTGTGAACACCTACATGGGTTTGAAATATGTGTGGACATGATACCTGGAATGTTGTTTTGGTGGGATCACACATCGTGTGGCCCTAGTGCACGCTATGTACTCCTTAAATGCCTTTTTGGAATATTCCAAATCTCGTATATTCTTCATTGGGATAGAGATTAAAGATTGGAAATAGCTAATCCTGTGAAGGTTTCCACATAAAATGTGATGGTGAACTCAGTTTGGGCCTAGGATATGCAGAGAGCAGGTGATGTAGTGTTATTCACTTCTGTTAGTAATGTCTAGACCAGCTAGTTTGAGTGGTTCCCCTATGCATTTGTCTATGAGGGTTTCGGTATCACTTACTCATTATAGGATTATAACTCATCTTTGGATTCTTCACAAACATGAATCATGGGTGTGTTCTCACTTTTTCGGAGTGAATTGTTTTATAATACTTTCACTATAGTCTCAACATATTTCTAGTATGTATCTCCTCGAGAGGTCCAACGAGATCTTCATGTCCCTTCATGTTTCCACGTAGGGTTCTTGGAATCTGTGTGACCAATATATTCAGGGGCTTCGATCCTCTACCAAAAAGGATGTTCCTGTAGGGGAAAATGTCCTAGTGGTCCCTTGGTGTTAACCCTTTATATGTGTATTGATATTTCTTAATATTTCATTCTTTCGTAATGCCTTCCATGGGTATAGTTTGTGGAATCGTTGCTGATAGGATCTCCTAATTTGTGAGTTATACCATATGGTGTTTTCAGTATTTTTGTCACCAAAACTATGCAGGTGATGATCCTAATTCTAGTAAATGTGATATCCAAGGTTCCAGATCGGGTTTGAGGTGTCCCTCAATATATTTTTGGAGGGATTCCCTATCTGAGTGAGATTTTTGGGATATCGATCTGGGTTCGTGGTGTCTCTTACAAGATATTTTGAGTGACACCCTAACCATGGAGTTGTGTTTTGGTTTTCCTATTTGGGTTTGTTATGTCCCCTAGTGAATCCTAGGAGGGTTCCGCTTCTATGTTTTGAGATCTCATGGGTTTCAGAGTGATGGCCTTAGTTGTGATACCTAACGAGCATGTTCTCTCAGATGTATTACCCTAGGATGTCAATGATTTCATCATCTTTATGATTCCTGATCAAGTGGAATCTCATGGATGTTCCATAAGGGATGGTACATTTGTTCTTGATAGAGTGTATCTCTTAATAAGGTGTAATCTCCGATGATAGGGCTCAGGAATTGTGTGCTTTTGGTCGAGTGTTAGGGTAGAGTCTCGAGTATAAACCTGTCACTTGCTATAAGGTTGATAACTCATCTAGAAAGTATTTCTAGGTGTACTTATTTTGGTTATTTATTTTTTTGTCTCCCCGTTAGTTTGATACAGTGTGTGTTATGAGTTGACGAGTTGGTTTTAGCTCAGGATGGTCTTGGAATGGAGTTTATCTCTCGTTTGGGTTCTTTCTTGATGGGTTGATCATATTTTTTCCTTTCAACTACTCCTACGTTTTTTGGGGGTTTTAGGGGAGCCTAAATGGTATCCTTATACTCACCCTTGCACACGATATTACCCCCGCAAGTTTTTTCTTGTGAAGACCACATGCCTTTTGTAGGATTCCACGATGGACTGATAGTAGGAAGAGATTAGTGAGATAGACCAACATGTTGTTTGCCTCATTTGGATTAGGTTTGTCAAATTTTACAGTTTTCTTTTGGTGGGCCCCATATTTTTTCATTTTTACTGGTGTTGTACACTGGTTGGGATAGATGTACACATGTGTTTTAGTTTTTAGTTTATATATATATACACACTATTTCTTGGAGGTTTAGCTGGGTTCATGAATACAAGTACTTTAGGATAAGGCCTCTCATATGTGTGATATCCTACTCGATGATAGATGTGAGGCCCTAGCATATTGGATGAGGGCTTAGGGAATCACGGCTTAAGCCCTGTTGGGTCAGCTCATGACATGATAATTTTATCAATGTTATTATACATGCATTGAATATTGACCATGTTTTTTTTATTTTTACTTTCATGTAAAAAATAATTGAAAGAAATGTTTTAACATTATCCACACTTGTAGTTTTAATAAAAGTATAAATTTTTATCATTTTATTTGTGAATACATTCTCCCACTACTAGTAGAATTATTATTTATGAAGATTAATTTAAATATTTTAAAATTATTTTTACAAACGTTTTAAAATTCTAATTTTTTTTAAATAAAATTCATGTTTCCTATTTTTTTCAATTTGATTTATCCCAAAATCATAATTTTTTGTTTTTAAATTATATAAATATCCATTGTTGTTCCTTGTGGGATATTCTCCTGTGACACTATCCACATCCTTTTTTTGATAGTTTACAAAAAATATTATGGATGTTTTTGTAAAACAATTTATTTTCCAAGTGTTGATTAAATAATGTAAAAATATGATTTTTTTCATGATCTCCTGAAATAAATAAATATAGTTTTCATTATGTGTTGGGTGGGATTGAAATTATATATCCTTAAATTTTTAAATAGAATATTAATATCTAATTATAAAATATGAATAGTAATGGGGAGTTAACCGAACCCACTATGGGAATTTTCCCCCTATGATTATGTGAATGAGGATTGAACATAATAAACTATGGAATATTATACCCTCTGTTATGATTTTAATATAAGTTTACATGAATAAGGAAATTATTTTTTATGATTATTTATATTCTAGAATTTATTTCCTTTTCTTGTGAAATTATCTAATGGGTCATAAAAGATTAATAACGATTCAACACTTTTATGAATCATATCTCTTTTATAAAAATTTCTTATTCCAAGACTCATGATTTATAGTTATGGGCATTTTTTTTTTGTTTTTTCAACTTATGGTCACATTATCATACCTTTATGCATAAATTATTCTCAATTATGGTCTTTAATTTAAATCTTCCATGTTTACCATTATTGTTCATCTTAGATCACCATTTATTATGTTAAGTAAAACCCATTAATTGTGGTATTTGGGGATTTTTTATTTATTAACTTATCGAGTGCTTGGGGTTTTTTTAGGATGGTATTGGAGTGTTATAGGAGGTTTTGGAATTTTTTTAGTGTGTATGATTGGTTCATTGTTATGGAAATTCGTCTATACTCTCCTAGTGGCAATGCAAAGTTCAAAGGAGACCCAATTAGAGTCACATAGTTAATCAATAGTTTAGTTAAATCATGTCATAATTGAAAAACACTGAAAATATAATTATAGTATTGATTAACACGATTGGCACATATTTTTCCAAATAATGAGACAAACAATGTCAGTCATTAAATTGTTTCAAAGACTAGGTTTTCAACCAGTATTCCCAATCACTCATTATTCCTCCTGCAGCTATAAATCACAAAATAGAGTGTTTCTTTGGGAGATTTGGGCTATTTTATTCCACCATTATATACCTTCCTTGTTTATTTGAGTGTTACACCTTAAAATCAATGTAAAGGTCTCTATTTAATTTTTTTTTCTTTTCATATACCATTTCCTCATGGTGAAAATACTTTTCTTGATATTTCCCCCAAGTCCTAGGGGTTTGAGTATTTATTGATGGATATTTTTTTATTGGTATTAAAATGAGTGTTTCTAGGGATTAAAAATATGAATCCATTATTTGATTCTATATTAGACTTCATTTATGAGGTAGGAAACATCTCTACATCTACAATTTCTTTTGAACATGAATGTATTTCATTTCTAGAGTAAAATAATTATGGTTCTAAATAGAAACCACTTTTTTTATTGTGTATTTGAATCATGGATTATGGTTTCTTTACAATATGTGTTTTATTTAATGATACAACAAATTTTTTTGTTAAAATAATTGTTTGGGAGTGAGAACATGGAATACACATTAGTGGAATGTGTTAATATCATACTTTAAATAACTTTTTTGGTTTTAACATTTCCATTTATGTAATATTGGGTAACACATGGGTACATATCCAAGTGAAAAATACATCTAGAATGAAATGTTTTTTTATTGTGAGTTATAAATATCAAATTAAATATTGTATTCATGGGTCTATAAAATCGTTTTTTTTATTCCATATAGAAAAATTTATTTATAGTTCATCTTAAAATTCATTAATTGAAAGAATTTATTTAAAATTATTTGTCCTATTTTTATAAAAATATATGAGATAGTTTGTTCTTATATAGTGGAATGTGTTGGAAGCCCTAGGAATAATCCTTAGAGTTGATAAATTCAACCCATATATATGAAATTTTGTGTATATGTAGATGTTTTTGATTATGACGCATGTAAATAGAATACATTATACCTATATATCAAAGTATATTGATGAATTATTCATTATTGGATGTATATTAGTGTTTGAAAAAAATTGGAGTCTGAGTAGCGCCATGTTAGAACTCAGGTCATGTTATATTTTGGTTTTTAGACTTATACATTGTATTGTTCTCTACTGCAACTATGATTACAGTAGTGATCCTTTATGTCATTGAATTTTCTATTAATATAATGATTAATGTACACTTTTATATAATTTTGGATTATCTATGTCTGGTTTATATATAATAGAAATCCATCGCACATGTTTCCTCATGCCCTTGGTATTTATTTCCATCTTTTTATTGTCCAAGGGATGTCACCTAATCTTTTGGTATTTCAACCCCTCACATACCAATGGGTTGGGACAACATGTTGAAAATTATGGAAATTTTTTATGGTCCATTAGTATTTATATTAATTTTAGATGTATGATATGTTGGAACATGAAATATATAGAATATAAAAGACACATCTTACCTCATTATGATTCACATTAGGCTACCAACGTAATTCTGGAATGAAATGTATTGTATATTACTCCCAAATTATAGATAGAATCTGCATTGTGGGATTAACATGTGAGTGTGTTTTATCATGCATTATTACAGATACTTATAACTATATTTTCAAATTCATGTGATATATTTTTGGAAATAATTTTTTAAATGGGATCATGTTAAACTTTTTTACAAAAATAGTTTTTTAAGCTTATGGATTAAAAAGAGTGTTTCTACAAAATAATTTTAGGACCATGGTGAAATATACATTATATTTATATTTTATATTCATTCATACAATATTTGATATGTGTTTATGAATTTTTTGTGTTTTATTTTTTAAAGGATCATGAAACTCATATAGAACTAGAAAATAAACTAGTAATGACTCTAATTAATAGTAATTGACTAAATGGTAATTATAATCTATTCTATTTTATGAAAATGTAATACATTATAGAATATGTACTAAAAAACCTAATATCGTGTTTATTTTCAATATTAAATACATATTTTTTCATATCTACACTATAGAGAACCTTTACATATGTTTTAGTACCGTTTCGCCTAGAATTTTATGATATTAATGATATGTTATGTATTTATTTAATTTTAATCATTTGAAATATTGTCACACATCACATATTATTACATAATTATAATTATATAACATTTAATTATTATTTTATTCATTAATTTAATAATATGATAAAAGGAATAAAATGTGTTATTACATTTTATATATATATTTACTGAATCATGGTTAGTAAAATTAGAGGGATAACCCACAAATTTTGAATATGTTTAAATGTGGCGTCATGTTGTAATGGTTAATCAGTGATGTGATGATTATAATTTTTAGGATATTAGTCATGAAATCATGATTAAAATTTGGATATATCAATTTCAATTATTTAATTTCTTTAGGAAATGATCATGCAACTTTAGTTAAATAATGTTTGTTGATAAAAATTTTAAACAATAAGATAGTTCCTAGAAATATGGAAATGTAATATATATCACATTGGATTTTTTTCTACTTGGTTGGATATAGGTTCACATGGTTAATATTTTATGAATATTAAGTCTCTAGTAATTATCTTAAAGTGGTTAATTTATTGATATTTATTATAAAATTTTAAATCCTTTTCATTTATGTGAAATGATCAAAAAATATTTCCCAAGTGTTTCTTTGTTATGGTTGAATAATTTGGTTTTTAGATTTTATGTGATATAACTTTATGAGAATTGATATAATGATAATGAAATTTCAAATTAAATAATGTTGTAGGAAATTTTTTGTTAGAGAATTGATTTCTAGAATTAAAATAAGATTTTCAAGAAGATATTTTATAATTTTTTAATAAAAGATTCAGGTATTTTGATGTAGATGAAATATTTAATCAGTCCTATATAAAAACATTCATCGAATCAAGAAAAAGGGAGCATAATTTCTCAACAAAAATCTTTTATTATCTTGAAATAAAATATTATCTTCCTTTTAGCATGTTTTGTTTTACAATGTTGTGTTTTCCTATATATTTTTAAAAATATTTTATAAAAATGGTTTATAAATTTTTTTAATAATGTTAAAACACTATAAAAAATTTAAAAATATTAATTCACGACATATTTAATGAATGAAAATTATTTTTTATGAACTTTTAAAATTTTTTGGGAACCTGAAATTTTTCATCTGCAATTTGGGACAATTAGGACATAGTAAACTTGAAGGGGAAACTATGTGATGGATTTTTATAATGATAATTAGTGCCATAGGTACCTATGAAAAATGTGAGTAAGATATTTTCTTTCTAAATTTTTAGTATTTGTTTATTTTTTTTTTCTAGTTATAGTTATTTTTTCATGTGTCCTTTGATATTGTATATATTCATATCCTTATTCTTCTAGTTATTATTTATCTGTGATATAAATAATATGTGAAATGGAAATAGATGTTTCATGTGAAAATGATGAATCATGGGATAAACATTCAGACACATCAGGGATAACCAGATATTCTAAAATCAAGATTGGTCACCAAGATCAATTCCTATTTATGCTATCTAGCTTCAGTGGGATTCATCATAATTGAATTGTCCATACTAAAATATAGGGAATATTGTGGTTTCATACATTCAATTCTATATTTATTTCTATGATTGGTGATTCACCCTTGCCTATTCTAAATGATATTTTTATATTTTAAATGGAGTTGGGACATGGATTGGGAAGGATCCATTAAGATTAGTTGAATCTATATCTGGTCTACTTCAAACAGAATTGTTCAAATCAATATTATTGTTAAGGGAGAATTGAGAAATATTGTTCACATTCCTTTTGCAAAAAAAAACTAGACTAAACTCATGGTTAATTTTGTCTCTTCGGGGATAATTTTATTATTGGTATCCTCATTCAATGTAATCCTAGGTATGGGTTTGTACTTGAATTTTCCATGGATTTATAAATGAGTGAAATATTTTCATATAATCCTCGATGAATATTACTTGTCTGTTTAATCGATTATTTCTAGTTCCCATTTTATTCCTACTTGTGTCCAGTCTCGCTAAGGATTACTCTAAATGTATCACACATCCCTTGATTAATTTTGTAGTGGTTATCATTTATCACAAGTCATTTGGTGGTATACTAGGGAAATTTCTTGTCCTAAGTGATTCATGGGTGAAATTTCTCACATGAAATTTCATCATACTATCCATTATGATGCACTTATTTTAGGTTTGGTAACTCTCATTTGGGACTTGGGTATCCAAGTACCAAGAAATACAATGTTCAATTTTTTTTTCTCTAACCATTTAGATAAATCTTAGTCGTTGACACAGCTAAGGTGTGTTCAATGGCTGAAAATTATCTATTTTGTATCAGGATGAAATTTTTTATTTCCCCTATGTTAGGATAGTCTCAATTGGTTTTTCTATTTAGATATTGGGATTTCACATAAGGTAACAAATTGTGAAATACAATTGGTGTGTATATTTCTATAGTTACATGTACCATTATAGTAGTAACATTTAATTATCATATGTTCCAGAACATTAATTTCATAAAAATCATGATATCATTGTTGCGGTCATTCACCAACTCATAATACCATTACTTCTCAACCTTGTTCATGGGATAGTGTATTTAAAGATAATGTATAGGGTTTTTTGGTATGAGTGGTTCTAGAATATTGGTCTTATCATTATATTTTTATAAGACTTATTTTTCTTGGTGAGTAAGTTGTTATGGCATTTTACTAGGGATTTTGGTTATGTTTGGGTATGGGATACCATATTTTAAAAAAAATCCATAAATAGTCGTTGTTTTCCCATTTGGAAGTGTGAAATGAACTTAAGAAAATGACGTATAACTCCCCTTATTTCACTTGCATTTCATAGGTTTCATGTTATCCTTATATTCCTTATCAGAACTTTTTAGGGGAATCGTTCAATAATCTATTATTATTTATGGGTTTATTAGTTCATTTTCTACCATGTCCCTATATTATTAGTGAAGGATCATGTTTTCTTCATGTATTCTCAAGGATTGAACATGTTTAACCTATGAATGTGTTCAATGTTATTTTAATTTTAGGTGATAACATTAATTTTTCTTAACAATGTTAGTGGTGTTTTTTATTTGGTAGAATTTAAATCCTAATTCAATACAGTGAAAGTCATTAAATTATATCCTTATAGTGAAAATGTGAGTAAAATTATAATTTAATATTAGATATGCTCATGGTGATTTTGTGATGGTTTTTCCAATTGATTCTCACTCTCCTCTCCCCTTGGGATGGGAAAGATAATTTCATTATAGTTCAACATGTTTTGGTGGTACTACTATTGTTCTTTCATTGATGAATCTCGAAGGAATGTTAGAGACCCCACACTATTATGTTGGACCATTGGTTTGTCCTTCTATATTGACACCATAAACATTTAGCATTATAGTTATGTAAATAAAATTTTGGGGTAATATATCACCCATGTTTTGTATTAGGTCTTTAACTATATATAATTTTTTTTATAAAATGTTTTTTCTTGGTATCAAGAATTTATGAAGGATTTTTGGAAGTGTTGGAAGTTTTTTAGAGGGTTCATGATTAGCTCAAGGATATAATAAACTGTTAAAATTCTCCATGTAACCATGAATGGTGGAAAAGAAACCTATTATGAAAAAAATTATTAGTTCTTTGATTGTCTAAACATTGTGGTAATCATATGACATTGTTAATTTTTAGATAGTTTTGATTCATTTGGTCGGAACATAGTTTATCAAAATTTGAAACCAAATCATTTCAATCATTAAATTATTATAAATATTGTGTTCTCAACATATATATCACCTTAAAATATGCATTCTTCCTCATGTTGATTGGTTTCCTGAAGTAGATGGTTTCTTTGGGTGATTTAATGAAATTACATTCATTCTCGAGCTTCGTCTTTTGTATTATTGAAGTGATCGACCAATAAATTAATTGTATTGTATATTATTATTCTCCACAATATTTAATTTATTAATTTTTAATTAGCGAAAGTAATGGTATGGGATTATATCGGAGTTCTGTTTGTTATGTAATATTTTGACGGATATTTTGTTATTGATCACAATACGATGTTTGTATGGAATATATCTATGAAGGTGTTTCTTGATTCCATCTTAGCGATTTTATATGTGTATGTGGCCTCTCTCTTTCTCAAATTTACCTATAAACAAAAGGATTTTGAATTATTGAATAAACTACATTTCCATTTCAATGGGAATCCATTTTTTTGTTTAATTAAATAATGGATTATGGATGATTCCTACAACACATTTTATTTAATAGAAAAACTATGGTATTCAAATAATTATTTAGGTGTGAAAAATTGGCATAAACCTGGGTTTTTGTGTTAATATTTCATTAAATATGGAATTTTTTGTTTAGAATTGACCATTGGTGTATGGATTGGGAACAAAAAGTTACAAAACCTTGGTATGATTTTATTCTGAGAGGATGGGTTTTAGGCACATGTATTAAGACTATTTAGTAAATGGTTGTATGTTTGGGTGTGTGAGTTATTATTTTGGTATTTCATATGGAAATAATTATTTACACTACATATTCATTGAAATTTTGATAAAAAATAGTCTAATATTATTATTTTTTACTTTAATGAAAAACATTATCGAAGAATGTTCTTTTCATTGTGGTTTCCATGATAAATCTTGTGGATGTCTTACTGATTAAATTTACTCACGCATTGCTTGTAAACATTGGTGTGCAGGTATAAGTTTTTAATAATGAAATTGGTAAAGATAATATTTTTTTATTCTATAGTAGAGTATATTGATGCATTGGTTTTCAATGGAATGATCTTGGAGTTTGTTGAGTGTCATATTCTGTTGTAGTTCCATTATGGTAGTCGAGTTGTTTTAACTTCGGTATTTTTATACTTCTGTTTGGTTTTAATACTATTTTAGCTCTGATTAGATTTCTAGTAATTAATTTCATTGAAATATTTATATATTTATATTATAAATCAGTACACATTTATATTACTAGGGATTTTATATTAAATTTTTTTATATATGGAAAATCGTCCCCCAAATGTTTTCATCCCTTATTATTATTTCCAAATATTTATTTCCACGGGAGATAATATATATTTATTGGTATTTAAATCCTTCCCAATCCAATGGTCTGTGTCGAGATATTACATGTTTCAATTTACATGATTTATGAATAGATTTATTAAGTAGTAATTATATAAAAAGGTTACTATGAGAAATTGTTTTAGAGATTTATGAGATTGTTCATTAAAATAATTAAAATGTATATAATATCCAAATATAGTAACGATTAATAGTTATTTGGTGTTTATTTTATTCACATTTATTGAATATTCATGTAACGTTATGTGATATTTATATAAGAGGTTCATTGGTATGCTCTGTTTGATTCATAGTATGGTTTAGTTATTTTATGAATTGGGACAAGGGAACATTAGTGGAAACCACAGGGATAATCATATATGTAAGTAAATATTCTAAAATTATCACATTATATTGAGTCTATTATTTCCTAAAAAACTACCCTTATTTAATAAAAATTAGTGGAAATATTCTTTAACATATATACACATAGGATTGATAACCTTGATATGGTTTGTTAGGTGTTAACATGACCTTCGTACACTTCATGAAAAAGTGGACAAGAAATACACCAAGTTTGGCACCCTCAAGTGATATTCTTTAGTTAATTTATATTCTCCAAATAAATGATTATGAGGGATTTTATTATAATTACCTAAGTAATCCCAATGGTAAATTAACATAGAAAAAATATTAAAACCATGATATTAATAAGTTAGGTTACATAAATTATTTGTTAGTTTTTTCTTATAATTTCATATTTTTTCCACATAGAATTATTATCCTACCAAAATATTTATTTTTTAATAGATGGAACCAGTATTAATAAAGTTAATATATTATTAGAAAATTATTTTTCCACATTGTGATTTTAAATACATTATTTACAAACAAACATAAAAAAACTTTTCCATGTCAGTTCTTACAAAACAATGTTTAAGAGGTACATTAAAGCTCGTTTTAAAAAAATGTTAAAAAAACATTGTACATCATTTAAAACAAATAATTAAAATACTACATTATAATTATTATTTAATGAAATTTAGTTATGGTTTTTTCAAAATATAAGTTAATATTCCAAGTGGGATTTAATTAAATGAACACACTAAAACTTTTCAGTTTTTCACATCACACACTTGTGACTTTTGTCTTTACGCATAGATAAATATGTCTAATTGAAATTTTTTTACTTTATCTTATAAATATGTCTACCCAATCACTATTAATCATTTTCTTGAACTTTTTATTTTGTATCATTTTAATAATTCTTAATCTACTACAATTTCACCTTCCCTACGAATAAAAGTGGTAATTTATTCATAAGATTTATTTTTCACAATTCCTATGAATAAAAGTGATATTTTTTATTTTTTATCATATTTCCTAATCAAATTTATGTTATATGTAATAATATTTTATTTTTAGAAAATATTTATATAATTTCATGTCAGTGTTTTAAATATTGATGTGAAAATTTAGTTTTAATATCTCTTATATACTTAATAATGATGAAATGTCAATTTTCACAACTATTATATACAAAACTTAATTGAATAATTTTCATAAACATAGGTTGACTATTTCAAAAATAAATTTACACATTTCTTTATATAACTAATATTAAATGGTTTTTAAAATGCTGGAATTAATATCATTAGTTGAAAACGAATGTTAAAATACATTTTTCAACAACTGAAAATTATAGTAATGGAAAATGTAGTGATTTCCCCAACTACAAACCAATTGGGATTTTAGATTCAGTGAAAGACCAATTTATATTGGATACCAATATTTATTATTATATTAATACTAATGTAAAATGGTATGAGATTTTTTATACTATAAGGAAGGAGTAAATTATTATTAAGTCCTTATTGAGACAATTTATATCATCTTTTAGTGATCTTAAATCCAACTAATTTATGAGTAATGGATCGATGCTATAGAAATGTTATTTTTTATTTTCTAATTCTTAAAACATGAGAATTTTTTTAGTCAACAATAATTTGGGAATTAAATTTGATCAATAGTGGACTCTTCTCTATAATTCAAGGAAAGAGGAAAAAAATTGACAATATTAAATGGGGTGATTTTATTATAGTTTTTATCAATATTTATTTTTCACAAACACCTCACCCTAAAATAGAGAGGAAATTACTAAAAATTTTGGAGAAGAATTATGAACCCATCAGTAAATATGTGTAAATTTCATGAAACCGACAATGTATGATTAGGGTTTTATAATCAACCCTAAAATAAAAATTGGTCAGTTATTTAGTTTCCTATGACCATTCCTACGAAAGGAATAATCTACAAGATAATTTGATAGAATTTAAGAAATTTTTTGATGTTATCTCATCGTAGAAATAGAGATCAAAGACTCTTAGTATTCATATTTTTTATGTATAAGAAAATAAAAATTGATTTTTAGTGGAATAAAAATACCAAAACATACAGAGGAAATAAAATTAATCATCCTTCATTAAACCAATATGGAGATAAGCATGGGGGAAATTTCAATAAGAGAAAAATAAAATTGTTTGTGTATTAATGAAAATTTCATCAATAAATTATATTTCAAGAGACATGAAGAGGATGATCAATGATAAGAAAAAATATCAACTAAATTCCAACCTATACTATAATTACATAATTACTAATAGTATTTGAATTACACAAACCAATTCATGAATCCAAGGGTTAGTTACAAAAATCGGCCTCAATAACATCTAATCACAAATGACCAATGGAAGGCTTCAACCATCACAACTCCTAATGTTGATAATGAGAATGATGTGGTGAAAGGAGCACTTATCATTCACTCATGAATTGAAAATGTGTTAATATATTTAGGTTCTACCCAATATTTAATATTGGATGAATATTATAAATGTATCACATGAACACCTATATGGATGGTTATTGAATTATTAGTGAACACTTGTAATGGTGTGATGATTGTATCAAAATTATATAAATCATCTATGATAAAATATTGTGGGAAGATACATCCAAAAAAATATGATTATTATCTCTCTAGTTTAATTTATTGTTATTTTTGGTGTGGATTAACTCTCACTCTATGGAGCCTATATCAGTTCTTCATGAAGGTAAATCTAATTATTCATTATGAATCCATATATGATCAACTATTAGTTTGAGGTTAGACATGAACTTACTAAGGAAATCCCCACTATTATATGGGCCTTTCTAGATACAATTTTATTTTATTTATCCCAAATGGTTTTTTAGAAACTAAAAATCAATGATAATGTTATCATTTGGATATATAACAATTTATTTCCTAAATATTTTCCATGTATTTCTATGAATTTGGTTGTTTAAATTAAAATAGGGCTTATATATTGTGTTATTCTTATTTCAAAATTTTCTTATTAAATGGATGAAATTGAGATGAATGAATTATATAAGTAATTATTGAAGAATCAAGAATGGTAATACACATTACCTAATGCATCACTATGGGTTTTTTATATTATTTTATATTAAGTTGAAATATGGATATATATTTCTTATCATTTCTTATTGAGGTCATAACAAGATCACTATTAAGAAAAAATATTATTTTCACTATATTGATTACATGATCGATCAAATGTAAGGTTCTTAATAATTTTAAAATATTGAACATCGATCATGTAATGATTATGTAACGTTAAAATGTGAAAATATATCTAAAACATCCTTCTATGTGAGTTATGGACACTATGAATTTATAGTGATTAGATTTTAACTTACTAAGTCCTATACTATCTTCATGGATCTAATTAGTAAAGTATTTATATACTACCTTGATCGGTTTTTTTATATTTATAGCTAATATTCACATAGATTTAATGATCATGGAAGATAATAATGATTATTTGATTATTATGTTGAAGGCCTTCACATAGAAGATGTTTTATGAAGAATTTTTTATTTTTTATTTTTTTTACAAAATCTATCACTCTTAAGACATATAATTGAAAGAGAGGGTATCCTAATGGATCATTCAATAATAGAATTAATTATAAATAATCTTAGACCAACAATAATTACTGAGAGACATAGTTTTCATAGATTTTATAGATAATACTCACTAATTGTTAGATATTTATCTTGACTAACAAATACATTTACAATGTTCCGTCATAATGGAGTAAACTTTAGAAAAATAAATACGAAGAATATTTTAAGTAACTAAAGGGAACGTCGGTTAGTGAACCAGTTCTCAAATAATACTATAATTGGTAAGGGGTTTTATATAAATTTATACATAAAACAAGGGACTTGGATGGGTTATTAGTAATAATGACATATTATTAGCGTATTCCTCATGCAAATTTATATTTCCTAATAATGTTTAGAAAAATCAGGATTCAGCGCTGGATGTGGTAATTTTTAACTTTGAACATATGCTAAAATTATCCTTATGTTTGTATTTAGGTTTCCAATACACTATATAAATTTAATAAATAAAATAATTATGTATCTATTCATATATAAATAAATTACTATGTGAAAAATTGGATGGTTTGAGTTGAATAAATATTATAAATTCTCAAAAAATTACTTCTCTAGGAAAGAGAACAAGTTTGATGGTGCTTTGAGTTAGAAGGATCATATTATTATTTCAATTATCATAAATGAAAATGATCCAAGACTTATGGATTTATATAATATATAAATTTAAATCACAATGGATGGGTGAAAATACTATCATGCTGAAAATAATGTTCAGCCATCCATCAATGTTAAGATTTAAGAGGAATAAAAGGTGTATGTGGAAGTAAAAAAGAATGTTAGGAATGTTTTAGTGTTTTGCATTAACCATTATGGAATTATAAGATTCAAGATACATATATATTATCCTACTATACCATGATTTAATAATGAATTTTTGGGTTTAGTACATATCTCATCATTCACTATTCATCCTAGAAGTACAAAGATATAGATACATCACTAAGATCATTTATATTAGGAATAAATAAAGAAGAATATTTTTGTGTATTTATCATGATGCATTGTGTGTTGTAAAATAAATTCATAACATCAAATTTATAATAGAATTCTATAAACATTTCCCACATGTATTTTGAAATGGGAAATTACCACCATGGATTTCCTCATAAGACTCCATAAGACATATAAAGGCCATAAAGCAAATTCAATTATTGTTGATCACCTTATTAAATTAGAAATATTTAATATTATAAAAGAATATATATCCATTTAATAGTTTTATAGTATTAAATAAAGTAATTAGTATGTTCTAATGGGGTGTCTCAAGTGTATCATATTGAGATATGATCTTTACCTCAAAATTCTAAAGACATATTCAGAAAGCCTTGAATATATAGTATTAATTTTTAACTGAATATGATCTCAAGATATATGGTAAATATAATAGGACCATTAAAAACATATAATATATTCATATTAAATTATATATGGATTTAAATTATGTTTATAACCAAAACCATTGTTTAGTAATATTTTCATTAAAATTTTTCTCAGTTGAAAATTCGGATGGCTCTTTATTAAGCCCACTATGGAAATAAGTCAAGAGATCTAACATTATGAAATGAGTTTTTAACATTTAAGTTATTATGAATTCATATAGATTATTAAATTTAAAATAAATTTACTGTTATTCAGCATCCCACTATGACTGCTCATAACTGACAAATAGGATATACATACAATCCCCAGTGAGAGCTCATGTTTGAAGTTACATACAAGATATTAATTTTAATATATTTATATAAATATTTCATGATATTATGAAAGAATATGTAGTTATTCAATGGATATATTTTTCCTTTTGAGATTCATCATCATATCTGGTGGTAAACTATCACTTGGTGCTTCCACCAAACCACTCCCATGATCATGATTTTTCCATGTATCTATTTTAAGGTAATACCTACCTAATACTTGACATGTAATATATGAAATGGATTTATATTTAGTGAATTATCTTTCTGATGAGGACTAACCAGTATATATTCTAGGTTTAATAGAAAATGTGTTCGGTAATTGGATCACTAACCGGGTTAAAAGATCATAGAGAAAACATAAATTTGAGGAAGTAACAGGGGAACCTAAAGATGTAATGAGGTATATTTATCATGATATTTTCTAAAATAAGTAATGCAATTTTTAGTACAAAAATATAAAAATTGGGTAGAATTCAACTCTATAATATTTTATAATATATTTCATTTAAATAAATTCAATGTGTTTGAAAAATTATTTCAAATGAAACATTGAAACCAAAAATCTTGATACTACCAATATGATATTGTGATTTAATTAGTGGGTATAAATAAAGGTAATAGTATTGTGAATTTTTTTAAAAAAATAAAGGAAATTTTTTAATATTGATTCCCTGATAAAATTCAATTATTGTAGCAAGATAACTAATAAGATCATATTATGATTTTTTATTTAATTGAAATTTTATACTGTATGTATTATTATTTCTTGAAAATATATATTTAGTACTTAATTGAGGAAAAATTATAAAAATAATATTAATATGATAACTAGAGGAATTAATTTGTTCATTGATAGGAAATAAGAATAAAAAAAGTTAACATATAATTTCTTTTCTAAAAAAATATTGTTCTATATATCTTAAATTTTAATTTTAATGATATTTTTATTTTTATTTAAAAATTGAATTAAAATAATTGAATCCCATATTCAAAATCATCACATTTAGTTTTTTTATATAAGGTCGTGATATATTTGTTTTGAAGAAAATAATTACAATCTTAAAATGTTAATCAAGTCAAAAAGTAAAAAAATAAGAATCTTAAGTGGAAAGGAAGTTATTTTTTACAAGGCTCTTATACATTATTTAAGATAATTTATCGATTATAAATCCATTTAAAAATTTCTTACTACCAATTCCAAACCTAAAAAACCTAATTCTTTTTCATTTTCCATTATTACACCATAATTAGCCTTATCTTCCAAATCATGGTTCCTCTTTCTCACCTATAAAAGGTTATCACCTCCACCCACTTCAAGACACCCTATCTTTAGAAGTAATCAACACACACTACACAATATACTTATCCTATAATCATCTCTAACATTTTTAATCCCATGGTTACAATAAATTTCCATAGGTCCCCATTTTCTTATATTTTACAATAGAATCTTTAAACACTCAATATGAGTATTGTCAACTCTTAATTATTTTATTTTTATCATTGAAATCATATATTCTACAAAAAAATCTAACCATAATAATATAATTAAATTAACATAAATATTGGTCTAAAATATCATTTTATTAATTTAATAACCATCTTCAACGATCCATTAATTCATTATAAAAATGAAAATATCACTTGTCTTACATGTATACAACACCTCTACGGATGACATGTATTGTTTCCCATAAATTTCATACATATATAGTACTAAAAATTTATTTAGCATATAAACATGATATTTATTTTATATTTAATATTCTATAAAGTTAAATAATCTATTATTTCAGTAATATTATTAATTAAAAAATGAAAACATTACACATGCATATGTACAAACTATTATATCCATGGATGACATGTTTCATTTTCATAACTTCCTTACCTAGAAGGTTATAAAATATATTTATCAATATATATATTTATGATACTGAGTATTATATTATTTCATGAATATTCATTGGTAATTTTGATAAAAAAAATTACAATAATTGTAAAGTAATCAATTAATATCATAATGTTTCCAACTAAATTCATAATATATCTCCTTCACATGAACCATAGCATTAGTTTTAATAAAGTGATAAAGTGGAAGAATACATTATTGAAACATAGTTATTTCAATATCATTTATAGTAAATTAATGAGTAACACTACATCAAATAACATATTTCTGATTTAATATCGTATTTCATTTCCAAAATAATAAAAGTTACTAACACTCGATGATGAAAATAAAAATTAAATAATTAGTACATGTGTAGGGAATTATTACAATTGAAGAACATAAAAGATTATACATATGAAACATTATATAAAATAATTTTTTAAATTGATTATTTTTATTATAATTTTTTTAAACAGGATTCATGAATGTCTAGATAAAAATATATTGGTGATTTTTTATCATATTTTCATAACGATATTGTTATGATTAAATATCCAATTTTGTAAAAATTTGAAAAAAAATTCCATGAATCAATATCCATTTTCTTATCCTATGGTTATTACTGTTTTTTTACATGTCTAATCTCAATTTCATTTCTCCTTGATAAATAATTTACCGAATGTAACGTTTTGGGGATAAATAAAGTCCAAATATCCATTTTGGTTGGGAATACTCTTCCTATAGGTCTATATTAATTTGATGATTTTATGGATTTCCTTATCCCTGATTCAATAATTAATAAATATCATTATATGATATTTTTAATTTCAATACCAAATAGATTATAGGAATGTTTTATCATTTCCAAAACATGATATTAAAAAAATTACTTTATAAAATTTTTAGTATGAAGACACTCATTCTCTGTTATGGGAATTATTATTTAGGTAGCATCCTTTATATGTTTTATAATTATTTTTCCAAGTGATTTCTTAAATATTATGAAAAAATTTGTATTTATTCTTGTTTTCCAAATAGATTTATATAGAAATTTTTAAAGTGTATTTTTCATTTATGTCAACATATTTTTGGGTTACTTATGGGATAAATAATTATTTCACCATCCACCTAATTCTATAAATTGTTAACTAAATTTTATAGAGAAGTTTTAGTAAAAACCATCTATTTTCTATGGAATAATTATGTGATGTAGAATATGAATGCTTTTATGTTCTCATGTCACACATATGTATGGAATTTATTATGTGATGGGTAGTCCTAGGATTATATAGCCCTAAAATATATTTTATAAAGTTTAATATCTATAAAAAATGTTTTTAAATGAATAGGGAGTGAACCTGGTCCACTATAGGACTTTATCCACTATATTTACTATAATGGGGAGTGAACTTAATTCACTATGGGACCTTTTCCACTATGTTATGATGTTCTTGGTAGCTCATTTTGATTATGAAATGAATTTATTTCCCCATGATTATACCATAAACTTGTGTATTATGAAAATTCTATTCTCTAATGTAAAATTAGTGATTGTTAATGATTCCTCACTCTTAAAACTCATTTATTTTTTTATGTAAAATCCATATTCTGTAACTCAAGATTTATGGTGTATGACATGTTGATTTTTTTTTGTATGTTGTGATCAAGTTCTCATACCCTTAATCATATTTTATACTCACCTATGTTCATTTATTTATATCACTGAATTTTAACATTAATGAGCATCTAATATCATATTTCTTATTTTTATATTACCAAAAGTTAAGAAGGAAGGTATTAGGAAAGGTATGTTAAAGAAGGGTACTATGTGAGAAGAAATTGTGGGATTTGATAATTATTTTTCATACAAATTTTGATTTTGTATATAGCCTTCATATATAATAAGACATTTTGGTTATGTGTTGTGTATTATTCACTAGTAAAAAAATATTTAAAAAATTATTGTTTTAACATCATTTATTATATTTTACGATAAAAATATTTTTCATATCGGGAATTTAATACATAATATTAAAACTACCACATAAAAATTTTAATGTAATATATTTAAATAGATGAATTTAAAATTACTCAATAAAAATTAAAATCATTTATTATATAAAAATTATCATCAAAAATATTGTTTAAAATGTTTTTAACATCAGTTATTTCACTATTGAACATTAGGAATATTCTGAAAAATACTATAAATGTTTGTTATTTTGAAACCAATATTAAAAATATACCCGAACATAGTGATTTAATTTTATTCTCATCACACCAATTTAAATTAACCTTATAAAAAATTCTTTTTCTTAAATTTATGAATTAATTTTTTAAATCGTTCTTATTTATTAATTCATACCTACTAATACATCACTCTAGACAATCATTCTTCCACTTTTCTCTATCTTTTGTTTCTCCCCTCATATATTTTTCTTTCCATTTAAAATATTCTTTTCATTCAAGATTATTCCCTCATATATTTTAAATCAATATTTAATATCCATTTTGGAGATGGAGGTCACGGTGTTAGTGAGATAAATGATGAAGAAAAGTGTTTTAACATTATGATTTATTAGTGAACAATGCATAGATGTAAAATTCCTAGAATGATTCCACTTAGTCTCATTTATTTGTTTTATGATATAGTAAAAAATATTTATTTATTATTATAAATATATCATTTAATTATAATTATTTTTATCAAATTAATAAATATAAAGTAATTATTTTATCATTTGTAACAATTTTTTTCTTTTTGATTATCCAAAATATCTATTTGTAAAGTATTATTTTTTCAAATAATATCATTTTGAAAAAATGTACATCAGTTTAATTGACAATAAAAATAGTTTTTATATGGTATTTTAAATGATATTATTTACCATTTTTCACATCAATTTCTTAAAAATAGTCTGTGAAAACCCCAAGAAATATTTTTTTACATTGATTTTAATAACTGATGTTAAAAATATATTTACTTCATGATTTGAATTAAATTTCTAAAAAAATATGTTAAAACAATATAAATTTTATCTGAAAACATGTTTTATACTAGTGATTATGAGATTAATTAAATATTCACCAAAAATAATGTTATTTTTTTGTAAGAGGTGCTTGGATGACCTCAGGGATATCCGTAGGTAATTTCTTATAGAGTAGATGGAATCAGATATGAGGATATAGTTTAATGAAATATCTTATGGATACATGTTAAATCTCATATAAGCATTTAAATCTCCTATGTAGGGATAAAATGTCTTGTGATTTGGGTTATTTATTACTAGGTTATATTGATTTCCATTTTTTATCTATAATTAGCATATATGGTATAAATCATTTTTGATTGTAGAAAACAATTAAAAGACAAAAATTCATACGAGTGCCTTAAAATCTCATACATGTGGAGAATTATCTTATGAGACTTTACATTTTGCTATGAAATCCTCATCAATTTATAATTTTGAAAACCTAAAATCCATGAAAAAATGCAAATTAGTTTAGGATTTTTCTAAATTAAATAGAAAATGGATAAAAATATTAATCTATGAATTGAATTCATTTAAACAATGTTATTATGGAATCAAATATTAATATATAGACTCCATAACCAATCCACGAAATTAATAAATCATTAAAAAACATAATCAATCCCATTTAAAAATTTATTAAAAATATCCAAAAATAAATAAAATTTATTAATTACCCATGACTTATATGACTTAAAATGTTAAATTACATTGAAATATTATCAAAAATTTGAGTAATATTGACTCTCATAAATCCCCAAAACTTACAAAATTTAAATCAAGGATATTATAAGTAATTACACCTATTAAATATATTTTTCCTACCTATATTCATATACCCTTACAGTATTTTCGAAAATAAATGATCCATTTATTGCATTAAAATTTCATGCCTCCTCTATAAATCAGTCCTAATATTCCACTTATTTTAATGTGAAAGTTACAATAAAAATATATAAACAAATATATTTATAGTGGAATTAAAACTTTATCAAGGGTGAATTTCGAATAGAAATCTAACCTAGTTCCCAATATCAATGATTCAATTTCCACATTCATAATGCAATAAATATAATATTAATTTGAGTTAATTTTACCTTATTCATTTGGGTTTAATATTTATCCCACCACAATCCATTCATAATTTGATAATTATAGAATTATAGAATTTTTTTTTTTAAATATGATCTGAATATTACATAGTGTATATTCAATGGAATTTATAACTCATTCAGCATATGAATAGTCACCTTATAAATTTAATATGGGAACCTAATTAAAAAATTTATTACAATTTAATAGGAATTATAAAACTATCTATTTAGTTTATTCCTTGAGTTTTTGTTCAATAATTCTTTGTTACTTAGTTTTGAGTTCAAAACCCTTATTTTCTCATGTTATAATTATAATTCCACTTCAAAATGTCCAATATCACTATGTTTTCCTAGTTTTAAAAATGAAAAGATATGAATATGGTGTAATATTAATTCAATGATCCTAAAAATTGAGAAATTTATTAAGAAGGGAATGATAAATACTATCATACACTCTTCCACTATGTAAGGAAACTTTTAAATTCAAGAATCTTAGCTTAAAAACAGAGTAAACAACTAAAAAAAGAAAGAAAAATGTAAATATTATTTTGAGATTCATAATACCAAACCATAAAAATTTTGTAATAAAATATAAATAGGTTTTCTCCCTCCCCTATAATTTTTCAAAAATTATCTTTTTGAATTCAATAAAAATAAATAATGAATTATAGTGAATAAATAGTTCTAAAAGGATAGAAACTCCCTTCAATTTAGTATTATAGTAGGATAAAATTAGCCTCTTCTTTATGTTGTCTTTTCATTACATTATGATAACCTCCTAGTTTTAACTCAAATTAAATATTATATAATATAGACATAAATATATTAAATTTTATTCAAATGTAAAGAAGAATATAAATCATGGTTTGACAACAATGTGGGAAATGGATTTTGGTAAGGCTGAGTGGTAATTATAGTTATTAACCCCAGTCTTCTGGTGAATTTGGTTTCTTTTATGTAATCTACCCAATATATTTTTTTCCAATTAATATAAATTTGTTTTGGATTTGGATTATAACATGAATAAAGTGAAACATTCCTTCCATTGGAATATATGAACAGATACTAGTGAAAAAACACATTAAATGTCGGTTTCATCCTTTTAATGTTCATTTAAAATTAATTTTATAGTAAAATATATAAAAATTAAGTCTTTCAATGTGGTATTTTAAGGACATTAACAATAAAAATCATCGTACTTTGACATAGATGATGTGTTTTAATAAAACTTATATTGTAAGGTCCTTCTATAATTGTTTTAAGAAAAACCAATGTTGAACTACATATTGGAAAGTCTTTCAGTGTGAATATTTTCTAAAATAAGCATTCAAAGAACACTATTTAAAAAAATCTACAATAAAATCTTACAAACCTATAAAACACAAACCACAACTCCAAACTGAAAAATAAATAAGAAGATGTATTGAAGAAAACACATCCATAACATTCACTACATCTTTTCAAAATAATAAACACCAAAGTGAAACTATAATACAAATCATTAAACATAGAAAATAGTCTATAAATTATTTTTTTTTTATATTCATCTCGAATATATAAAAAATCATAATGGAAACCAAACAACATAAATGGTTAGGAATTTAAAAACAAAATAAATTTGTTAAAATTATATGTTATATAATGAAAATAACACTATCAAAATTTCATACACTTCTAGACATGATTATCTCATAAATTATTCCTATAAATGTAGAACCTATAGTCAATTCTCCATATTTAAGGATGATGAAATGTTTATGAAATAAATTTTTTAAAACAAAAACATTATATATATAATAAATAATTAGTACATAATGATATAAAATGTTTCTACTTAAAAGTTCACATATTCACTTTTATCGAGTTCAATTGATGAAAAGTGTATCATATTGAACTCAATCCATGAAATATTTTAATTTCGAACAGTAATAATCAAATCATATGTAAAATTAAAAAATTATTGTTTAATAACTACAAAATGAAATAATACGTAAGCCTTTAATTACTTTTTAAATAATCGTTGAACACTACATAATAAATCCCATAACCCAAATAAATTGAATTAGAATGGGAAAAATATGTATAACATCCAATGTTCACTAAAACATAAAATTTAATATATTAACCATAGAATAATTAATATTGGTTTATAATAATATAGGTGTTCATATATGTCATGTAATGTAAAAAAATGACATGTAACCTATTTAACATTTAATATTTTAGATATAAATTGAATTATGTTATCTTGGTCCATTTTTTTAATAGTTATTTCAATGTTTTATAGACCCATAAAACCATTAATTTACATGAAATCATATTATATAATAATATTACAGATATATCTTATTAGAAAATTAATAAGTTAAGTTAATATAACATGTTTTGACATAAATAAATTAAATTTATAATTAAAATTTACATATATATAAAACAACTACAACACATGTACAATGATCTCCTCACCCTTTACAACATCAATAATGTAGTTTCTAAATATACTTAATTTATAATCTCATCCAAAAATACCATCACCAAATAGAAAAGTATCACAATTATATAAAATACAATAAATCTAGGATACTTTGTTTCCTAATAAATATCTCTAAGAGTATATTATTGTAATAGTTCCTAAACTTTTCAGTTCATTTGAAATAATTTTATCAATTTTGGATGCTCCTTTATTAATAATGTCAAGGAAAAAATTAATAGATTACTAAAAAATGAAATACATTTATAAGCTCATATATCAACTAGATACGAATAGTTATTATCCAAAGTAAAAAAAATCCAATACATTTTCCATCTATGGTCACATTCTAAATTGGTATAGTAACTAGTTAAGTTGGATCAAAAATCTGTTTTACCACTACAAATATAAAAAATAACATCATAATATGGTGTTTTAAATAATCTCACACATTATGTACAAATCATTAGGTTATAATATGTACATGGGGATCCTCATCCTGAAAATCACCATATATAGTTAGTTCTAAATGAAGATGTCAAGGATCATTATAGGAAGGTTTTATAAACATAATTTGTCTCATTACTTCATTAAAAAGATCCTCTATATATTTTGTAATTATATCATCTATTTTCTTATTCCAAATATTATAGCTCATCCTTCAAAGATTTTATTTCTCCATATTATTATCCCCTCATCAATGTTTTACTCAGTGTGTGACTAAAACCTTTTATAAAATTGATACCCTTATTATACCCTCTAATGTATCCCTCATGTTCTGAATTACCTAAACAATTTGTAGGAATACCCATCCTACCCTCTGGGATAAATTTCTATAGTATCATTTACTCTTGAAGAGGTTTCGGAAATAATATTTCTAGTTTTTAAATTGTTATAGTAAATTTAATAAATAATAAAATTAATTAAGATTTGTCACTTAATTACATAGATATTATGAGATACTCATTTTGATTGATCGTTAATAAAATTATCCTTTATCGGTATTTTGAATTTTGAATTTTCATGAGGAGGTGGAGGATAAGGATTGTCTTATTGAACCAATTCAAAGAAACTACTTCATTTATCCCTTAATTCATTAATTTTTTCTATAATTATTGGATCATTGAATAATATGTGCCATCAATATGACAATGTATGATGGAATAATTTATGGGAATTTATATATTAGTGAGATTTAGTGAGGTCTATTACATTAGAAATAATTAACTTGTCATTATGTAATTAAAATTATTTTGAAAAATAAATTTCAGAAATAAAAATTATTTACAAAAAATTCCTTCTATCGGTGACTAGATAAAAATATCTTTTATTTATTTTTACCTATAAACAAATAACTAAGGCATATATCAATATTATTTTTAATCCTAAAAATATTATATGTAGTCAAATTTTTCTTAAAATCAATGTATCTAGTTTCTTGAATGGCGGAGCTCGGGAAGGAGGAGCTCGAGAAGGGCTGTGATACGAACACTAACCTGGGTAATACTGATTTTTCTGTCAATGAGTCAACGAGAAAATACGGTTCTAAAGCTAAGGACGGATGCATTGAACACAAAGACCTCTTCAATCTCTGCTCGAAGAGGATATCTGCTGCTGGTCGTGGAAACAGATCAGATAAATCATTTTCAGATTCCGTTAAAAGAACAGGGAACACATCGTTTCTTGAGTGTGAGGCCTCGGATGGAAGGATAATAAGAAAAGGAAAAATTGTACATGTCTCTTCCAATCAATCCACAGTTGATGAATGATTGAAGATGTGTCGATTTTCAATTATCGATAGAGTGATAATGGCAAAAGGGATGAAACCATGGAATTTCCAGTATCTCTTTGCATGACTTACAGAGATCTGGAGATTTGCTGATTGAAAGATGATGGCGATTGGTCGAGGGTTTTATCAAATCTTCTTCCCATTGGATGAGTTGAAGTGGAGCGCCTGGAGTAACAAATCAATGCCTCTCAATCCTAGTTTTATAAGGATTCATGAATGTGATCTGAAATTTGATCCCAATTCAATCAAGAACTCATACACTCAAATCTGGATCTGAGTATGTAATCTGAACCTTCTTTACTGGAACCCCCAAATTCTATGGGATATTGATTCATTGGTTGGGAACCCCATCAGGATTGATGGGCATACTGAAAATCCTATTTATGGGCATTATGCCAAAATTTTAGTCAATGTTGACATGTATTCCACCATTGTGGAGGAAGTTGTCCTGACTAGAAATGATAACACAATTACACATGGAATCCTTTATGAAAGGAAGCCAAAATGGTGCTCGAATTATCATTTTTTGGGCATTCTGCCCCTGATTACAACAGGAATAAACACTATTATATGTGTAATGTTCGGGGGCATGTGGATGACAACTGTACGAGGAATAGTGCCAATAAACCTGCCCATATGGATCCCCTTCTGAAATTGTTAAGGATCATGCTGAGATCTCGAGGTCCATGGAGGATATAGTGGATTGTGAAACATCTAATAAGTCCCATATTAACCCTGAGGAGGTAATCATGGTGGGAAATGGGACTGAGGAGAACGGGGAGGTAATTGCATCTCATGCACCTACTCCGGAATATTCCCCTAATGAGCAAGGCCTGGTAGGTCATAGAGTCACCCAAGATCCTATTCTAAATACAGAGGTTACATTGCAGATCCCAACCCCTAAGTTGAATACAAAGGCTTCTTTGTAGACTCCATACCCTATTCTGAATATAGAAGACACCCTGAAGACTGGTATGGAATCTCTTACATCGGGAGAGCCCTTGCCAGTAAATTTGATTAAGTTTGAAAAGAGAATATTACCTGCAACTCTGATGATTGTCACAATTGAATCTCCCAATAGATTCTCATTACTAAAAGTTGAGTAGGATGATAGGGATGATGGTGCCTCCCCTGACATTGAAATGGATTCCCCTCGAAGGAATGTGTTAAGTATAAAAGACGGGCCTAGCACTAGTCTCAGCTCAATGAAATGAGTATCCTATTTTGTAATTTCCATGCGATTGGAAACTCTCCCACGGTCAGGACCCTTTGGCACTTTCTCGTGCCCAACAAGCCTTTATTAGTTGGATTAGCTGAGCCATGGATGAAGTTTGATAATTGGAGATAATTCAAATGGTCCTCCATTGGATATTCCTTTGTGGATATTAATTTACCTTTTAATGTTTCTGATTCTCTATGCGTGATTAAGAATGATAGTGTCTCACTCACCTCGTTTGCATCAGATTTTCAATCAGTTACTCTCAATTGCTCTTTCAACAATTCCCACCTTTCTGTTACCTTTCTGTATGCTTTTAACCTTTACATTAGAAGACGTGCTTTGTGGAGAAACTTAGTAGATATATCTAAGAACATGATGAATAGCTGGATTCTGATTGGATATTTCAATAGGGTTCTAAGAAAGGAGGAGAAAACTGGTCAGAATATCTATCATGCCTCACCCTAGGATCTTTCTGTTTGTATTGAAAAATGTGGCCTTATTGAGCTCCCCATTGATGGAACTGAGTTCACTTGGATGCGATACACTAAAAATGGTCGGCAAGCAAGTAAGTTGGAAACGTTTTTTGTACAAGTGGATGACAGAAACAAGGCAATCGATGTCTCTGGGAGAACTCTTCCAAAATTAAACTCTGATCAAAATACTATTCTTGTGGATGTTCGTTTCTGTACCCAGAGGGCTACCCCTCTCCCCTTTAAATTCAATAATGCTTGGCTAACTATCCTAGGTTGCGGGGAAGTTGTTTTTTATGCATGGAAAGTGGAATTTTTGGGTATCCCTTCTCACTCTTTATGCATTAAGTTGAAAGTTGTAAAGGAAAGACTGAAGAAATGGAGTAAGGAGACCTTTTCTTCCATTGAAACTGATATTCCGGAGGATGAAATGGCTCTCTCAAACTATCAACAAGAGACTTCCTCACGGGGTTTTCCAACCCAGAATGAAATAAAATCTACTCCTAATCTGGAAAATATTATTGATCTGAAGGAGAAGTTAGCATGAAATCCGTTTAATATCAGGTGGTTGAAAGATGGGGATAGAAATTCAAAACTGTTTCACTCTACGAATAGGGAAAACATTCTAAGAGATCTCTTCAAGCGTTCACCATTGAAAGCAATCCCCTTTCTTCTGAAATGGTGATTTTTATTGAGGCAGTTAATTACTTTGAACAACTATATTCTGACTCTGATGAAGATATCTCTGATAAGATCATCCAATTCTTTGACCCTTCTATTGAAAATGAGCAAAATAGAATTCTGGTTTAAATCCCCATTTATAAAGAGATTCATCATGCCTTATTCTCCTTAAACATTGATAGTGGGGAAGGCCCTGATGGTTTTACGAATAAATTCATTATATTCTATTGGGACATCTTTCGGGTTGTGATGACTAATTCTGTGAATGTATTCTTCAGATATGCCTATATGCCGTTTGGAATGAACTCATGTTTCATTTCTCTTATACCCAAAAAGGACAATTCTCTTAACATCAAATATTTTCGACCAGTTTCTATTGTTAATACCTTAACAAAACTCATCAGTAAGATTATATCCCAATGTTTGGGTAGTGTTGCGAGGGGTCTTATATCAAGAAATCAGTTTGGATTCATACATGGGAGGATCATTCAGAACGGTTTATGCACTGCCTCTGAGTGTTTCAATGTGATGAAAAGACATGTTAAGGATGGAAATATGACTTTGAAAATTGATATCTAAAAGCCTTTAACACTATTATATGGAGATTCCTTTTCCATATCCTTCGAATGCATGGGGTTTCACAAAAGTTTAATGACCTTGTGAGTTCCATTCTTTCTAGTTACAGACTCTACATTCTTGTTAATGAATCTCCCATGATTTTCTTTCAATGTTCAAGAGGTGTCAGACAGGGTGATCTTCTTTCTGGACTGCTTTTTGCCTTTGTAGAAGATTATTTGAGCTGGTGTCTCACTGACCTTTCAAACTATGGGTGGTTTCAGAGGATGAAAGTTCAACATGATTTTTTTTCTCCACACATATTTTTTATGATGATGATATCCTCCTCTTTAGAAGAGTGGACAAATGCACCATTTCATGCAATAAAGGAATTTTATCTCACTATGAAGAGGTTTCAGGTCAGGTAATTAACTAGAGAAAATCCTCTGTAATATTTGGTAATGGTATCTCTGTTTTGGAGAAGATTAGAGTGGCTCGACGGCTTGGGGTTAAGAAAGGGGTGCTCCCTTTTATCTATCTTGGTGTTCCTCTCTTTTGGGATAGGATGAAGAGAGGATTTCTGGAGAATATTGCTCTAAAAATTATGACGCAACTATCCAATTGGAAAGGGAAAAACATGTCTCAATCAGGGAGAATATGTTTAGTTAATTATGTGATAACATCGTTGTTTGTAAATTCCTTTTCAGTTTAACGTTGGCCTATGGATTTGATTAAAGAGATTCTTGGTAAAATCAGAAATTTCATTTGGACTGGTTCTATCCATGAGAGGAAGTTGATCACTATAGCCTGGAAAGACTGCATTAAGCCTATTCATATGGGAGGAATGGGTGTTAAGGATATTCTCCTCTTCAATGACACATTGATAAATAAGTTCACATGGAACTTAATTGATTTTACTGATAATTCTATGGATTTTCTGCATAGAAGATTTACTGACAAGATCCATAAAGGGAATTCAACTTATCTTTGCTCATTCATTTGGCCTACACTCAAGAAATCTTATTTTGTCTTGATGTTATCCTCAAAATGGATGGTGTCCAAAAATTATTCTCTTAATATCTGGACCACTCACTGGATATCAAGTCATATTTTTGTTTATATCTTCACCCCTACTTTGTTAAGGGATTTGACTATTGCGGACTATCAAAGTAATTCCTCTATTATTTGAAATCTCCTGAGTCAGGTAGTTTGTGAAATTGACAGATACTACTTTCATGACTCTGATCTACTCATCTGGATGTCAAATTTGAATGGGAAGTTCACTACTAGAGATTGGTATAGAAGCTTATGTGGTCATTCTTTTCAGCCCCCACCTTGGTTTATTTATTTCCATAAGCCCTTCATTCCTCCAGCTGCTACATTTCTCATATGGAGGGTATGGAGAAAATGGTTCCCTCTTCAATATTCTTTGTAGCAAATTGGAATTAATTTATCCTCAGTTTTCTTTTTCCTGTCTACATTAGGCTGAATCTGATAAGCACATTTTTCGTACATACAAGTTTGCTGCTAAAATCTAGAACTATTTTTGGGCAAAATTCCATTGTAGCCTCTCAATGAATTCAATTGATGACTTGTTCTGCTCACTGTGCAATGCAGAATGTAGTGAGCAGATTCATTCGCTGCTATATGCAGTGGTGGAAAGTCTGTTTTCTTATCTATGGAAGTCCATAAATGAAATCATTTTCAATAACTGTGTCCCCTCCATTCATGGTGGTGTCTTGGAGATTCATTTGGAAGTGCGGCCTGCTTCATGTATTCAAACTGAGGCAATGAAAAATGATGTCTCTGACATAACCCTGCTCAGCTCTCTTGGTATCAATGTCAGGGCAAGGAATCCTTTAATGTTGAATCATGTTAGATGAATCCCTCCTATTTCATGTTGGCTGATGGTTAACATTGATGGTGCAGCATCTAGAGCACTCGGTCCGACTGGTTATGGATGTGTCTTCCGTACCCATAGGGGATTTGTCAAAGGATTCTTTTTTCACTACATTCGTAATGCTTTTTCTTTGGAGGCGGAGATATGGGAAATTATTAAATCTATCAGGTACGCTGTTTTCATTGGATGGCGTGACATTTGGATTGAATCTGACTCATCCACTACTATTCAAATTCATTGAGATTGGTCCCGAAATGTTCCATGGAGGATGCTTTTAGCGTGGGTGGAATGCCTTCGGTTAGCAGACTCCATCTCTGTTGAATTGCTTCATGTTTATCCTGAGGCGAATCAAGTCGCATACGCACTTTCTAAATAGGCGATTCTGGAGGTAGGTTCAAGTTGTTCCTTTGTTGCTCCTGAATTTTTTGATAGCTTTGTTTAGGTTGATTTACGTGGTGATGTTTATACAAGTATTTGTAAAACGCCTTTTTAAATTTTCTTTTACCTTTTCCCTTTTATTTGTAATAAATTTGAAAGGATTAGGCTTGCATGTCTCCTGATTTTCTTGGTAGTTTCATGAAAAGATATAAAACATTTCCAAATTATTTTATATCATAAAAGTTAAATATCATCTCAAATTATATAGAATAAATATTATTCATCTAAAATTTATAATATTTTAATATTTTTAAAATTCTATAATTAGATTATAAATTTTATCTTTATGGAATCCCGTAACTAATTTTTCACTGATTTCCAATTGCTCCTCTAATCAGGGAATAAAATACATATCCAAAAATGACTTTCATACCATGTAACACCAAAAGTGATTAGAATTTTGGAAAACTAGGTTTTCATTGTCATCATACTCAATGATCAACATTTTCTTTACATGTATATATATATATATATGTTGGTAAATTTTTAATCCCTTGAATACCAATTTATATATCATCCTCTCTAAAGGAGAAGAAGAGATACACCTAATTTCAAGAAATATATGTCCTATTTAATAAAATAATTCAATTACTATAGATATATTTATATCTAGAATCACACATACATCGTCTCCCAAGACATTATGTTAGTTATTAAAAAATATATAATCTAATTCAAAAAAATCCCTTATATTCTATGAAATGAAATAAAATTAGTAAAAAAATGTGTTCATTATATTAGATAGAAAAACAATTATTTTTATACTTTTTAACTAAAAAATATGTAACTAAAACAAATGAATATAAAATTTAATAAAACATTTACCGAAATTATTATCATATTAAAATGTGTATTTTTGTGTAGATAAATTTTATTTTAAATGAATAAATATTATAAATGAAAAAGTTTTTTCTCATAATAGAAAGAAAATTATTAATAAATTTTTGAATAAAAACGTATACCTTAAAAAATAATGAAAATAGAAACAAAAAAAAGTTGGAGGAAAAAATTATTAACAAAAAATATAGAAATATAATGAAAATAAAAATTACTAAACAAGTTGGAATTCTAGATATAAATTTTTTAAAATATTAATGTTAAAAAATAGTTTTTTATTATCTGAGTTTTACAAAAAAATGTATATATTCTAGGTTAATTAGGATATTAATAGAGTGTATTCTTATATATCGTATATGTGATCAATATTTTTTTCATTTACTATGTCTACATCACAATCCATATTATCCTCAGGTTATTATATTATAAGTTAACGAAATTTCATTAAAGTACTCTACAACATCCACAATATCATTATGTTGTTAAAATTTTTACCCTTGAAATACTAGCTATAAATGATCATTTTATTGTTTAACGAAATAAAAAATTCTTGTTTCATTATATTAAATGATTACTCTTTGCACCTAAATCATTTCAAATAAACAATTGTTAATATATACACATCATGATTTACACCAGTACTATTGTCAACCCTATTAAACATAACTATTTTTACTTGAAATTTAGCATAATCAATCTTTTATATATCCTCTGTAACATAGAAATATTTTTTTGATAAAGAAAAAGGGGGTTTTATATTTGGAACTCAAAAAATTTATCACTTCGATGGTGGGCGTTACTCCACTATTTTCAATGGTAATCATGTTATCCTAGTTTTTTGATTAAAATGTGTAATAATTAGTATCAAATCCATAACATGCAAAAACATTAACACATGGTCCCATTCCTTACCATTTCAATTTTTTAATCCATTCAAATAAATGGTTACTTTTTCCTTAAACCATGAAATAAATTTATTTTATGTTCATTCGTCATCCTATTTTCATTTAATATAAAATATAATACCTTAAATCCAAAAATATGTTATGATATATAGGGTTCAATGTCACTTTTTTCAAGATGCATAACTGTTCATGCATCACTATTACATCATGGAAAATTCATATATTAATATTATATATTTTTATATTAATATTTAATCCATTTAAACTATAAATTCATGTTGAATGTAAATGGTTATTGTATTTGGAATATATATACACAGTCTTCTTTTTTGATGAAATATCTTCAACATTTCATTTTGTTCTTATCATTTAGTTCTATTCATAGAAAAACTTTACAAAACCCTTTCTTTTAAAACTACGGTAAGTAATCATAAGAAAATGTGGGCTAATATATCCAATAATGGTAAACATGGAAGATATCAATCTATGATCATATAAAAGAATAATTTATCAATAAGTAAATGAGAACATAACAATAACTTACAAATTTAATACCCAATCAATCAAATGTTATATTCCATTGCATAAATCATAATCATTTCAAAATAAATGAATTGTGAGACTAATAAATGTTCATAAATAAATTATCAATCGTATGTTCATTAAAAAAGGTGTATCTCCTTAAAAATTACAGATACCATTTCATTTTTCAATGTTAACTACTAATACCATCAAATCATAATGAATAGTGAATCAACTCATGTTTATTATAGTGGATAAATCACAACAACTTGTTTACTATAGTTAATAAATCTCTTCAAATTTTTCCCATACAAAATAAAACACATTGATATGTTTCTCATAATTATCTCATGACATACAATACTTACCCAATGCATTGTAGGTTCACATAATGAAAATCATACATATGAATGAAACATGATCATGGAAAATTCATCATTTCATCATATCATAACCCATTCAATGAAAAAACGTTTTAATTTTTTTTCATGAATTCATCATAGCACGACCTAGGAAAAATAAACAGTTTCCTTAACATCCCATCATCATAAAACATCTAACGAAATAATAGGGATGATATCATTGGACTATTTTTCTTGTAAAATATAATTAACATCAAATGAATTTATCATAGATGAAATCTTCATTAAATTAACAATTGTAATATTCGCTATGAAAAATACCATTTTCACATTGAAATCATGCATTTTAAATCTAAAAATTTCTGAAATATTAATGACATTTTTTATTGGAAAATACCCTTGAAATATTATAATGTAATCTCAAATCACTAAAAATACATGCTGGTGGGATATTTTTTCCATTTCATATACATTAAAATAAAACATTCCTTTAACACTTTTGTAAAATTTCAAAAAATACATCATTACAAAAACTACAAGAATATTCCTTTTAAAAAATACTAAAAAAATTTACCTTGGTAAAAATTAAATTAAAAATAATATTATAATAATAAAAATATTCTTGAAAGAATTTTTATTAAACATTGATATAGAGGAAAATGGGATATCAACCTAATATATAAAAAAATATTATTTTACATAGTAAATTATTCTCTTCAGTATGAAAAGTTAGGGGAATGAATGGAAAAAATTTATTCTCAATAAATAACTAGAGTATAATAAATTTGTTATTTTTATTGAGAGTTAGACTATATGATTTCATTATCATAAAGATAATCATAATCAATCCCTTTTAAAAAGTAGATTATAATATAAATTCTATATATAGAGACCCTTTTTTCAATGTAGTACGTTGAAATATATGCAAAAATAGTTTCAAATACACGGGATGAGGCATTGTGATATTCTAAGATGCATTTTTCCTGGAATGTATTTTATAAAAAAATTAAATATATCTTATATAATTCATGCTTTATCTCTTAAATAAAATGTTACAATAGTAAAAGAGATTATCATATTGAAAATATGAAACCATAGTTGATTCCTTAATGTGAGTTTTACCCTAGGCATGACCTAAAATGGATTGATGTGGGGATTTCAGATAAACTGGTTGTTTGAAGGTGCATTTTATTTAAAATAATGAGTTTATTTTATCTATTTTATTTATATTATTAAATGAACTAAATTAATTTCTATTTAAATAAACCATTACATAAGATTAACATGGTTATCTACATAAACATTGGAATTTTTAGAGTACTTTTTACCACACTGTCATTGGTGAATCGAAATCAAAAGACAACAAAACCTTGGATCTAAACGAATCGTGACATTGTGAACCCAATGAATTCTCTCATTCATTGTAGATCATGTTCTTCATCAAAAAATGATCCAAATTTTGGTATGACCCCTAAATTTTATTATCCTTCCATAATTAATTAAATATATTGAATATGATCATCCTTTTCCTTTGATCTACGTTTATTTTAAGACATTCCCTGAAACTATGTAATTATTTTAAATTTATTATTCATTTTTCTCACCCATGGGCATCTGAATTTTTTTCACTGTGTAAAAAAACTTCTCCACGCTTTTTTTACCTATTCTTCTCTTCTTTTCTCCTTATATTCATATTTTAGTCATCTTGGGACCAAGGGTTCATGATTCGACATGGTCAAGCAGGAATGATCCTAATCAGACCATCAGATTTACAGCAGATTCACATCCAAAAAACGTTTTGATGAACTAGGGATAAATTTAGTGGATTTATAGGTTATAAATGATGTATTCAGGTATCTCAAATCCAAAGTGGGATTTTTTGAGTCATGGTAGGGGACTTGAGTGATTATGGTGCATGAGGATTCGTACAGGTGAATCATAGATTCATTTTCTAGAAAACAAAAATATGTTAACAATGATTGAAGGATTCCCCTTTTATATCAGGTGTCATGGAGGAAATATTCCTAGTGAAGGATGCTGGATAAATAATCTATAGAACAAATCTACGTGTCAAGATAAAACATGACAACAATTCATGTAGTTTAGAATAAAAAATTGTGTGTTTCTCCAAAATCTGTGATGTTAGGGTTTCGTGAGATTATAAGTATCACACCATGTAACCTAGTGTTGAAGACCTAGTGTGTACTCCTATAGTACATGGGAACAACAATGTCTAGGAACATTAAATGTATCCAAATATGGCTATGAGCACGGGCAATGCACTATGTGGATGAGGTACACTATGTAGTTCCCTTAAACACATTGTTGGTCTTGATGGGTTGTGAGTCGTGTACCATTGGGGACACAACCAATAATCATAGTGGTACCAAATTCAATGTGGACCCACTCACATTCCATGTACCCCTATATCCTTTCTGATTAAACATATCTCACTCATATATCTAATTTTATGATTTTTATTTTCCCCCCAAAATAGCATATCCTAATTGTTTTTTCATGTGGAATTAGATTGTGGATTTTGAGATTTGATGTCGGATTTTTTGTGTGTGATGACTCTTTATGAGATGCTCAATGATGGAATTGATCATGAAGAATCACCAGAGAGATTATAATGTCTCCCTACAACTGATAAAAATAATGGGTCTCATACCAATCAATTAGTGTAACCCTCCCACTATGAAAGAAATGGGTCATCGAACGACTATTAGAGTGGCACCCTCATACAAGTTAGGGCATGGTCCCTCTATCTATTGATAGAGTGGAATCCTCCTGCTGGGTAGGGAATGGGTCCTATATCAGCAATCTGAGTGGAAACCTCTTATGGTATCATGGAATTGGTCTTTAACTACTATAGTGGTACCATCCTTCTTGGACAGGTAATGAATTCTCTAGAGAATATTTACTAGCACCCTCTAATAGAGTCAGAACGTGGGTCCTAAACCATTAGAGTGGAACCTTCCTTCTAGGAAGGGGCGTGTCTCCTCCAGCTATCTACTGAGTGTAACCCACATATAGAGTCAATTTATAGTCCTCTATCTATTTAGTGGTAACCCTAATTGTACTAGGGAATGTGTCTTATACCTAGATATTTTTTCCCTTGACTATGTGGCAAGATTTTGCGGTGTGGCTTGACATAAATGTCTTTACTGGAAAGATGTTATAGATATGGGGAATCATATATTGACTCTTAGAACTATTTGTACTCTTTCTTAGGCTGGGATGGGAGATAGATATTCCCTTTATATCTTGTTTGGGATTATTTTTTTATGAATATATGTATCTATATACAGGTCATTGGATTATATTACTCTCTTACTTTGGGTTGATATTTATATTCCTATAACTTCTCTTACTGCTCCACCTTAGCATTTGGATCATCCTATTAATTATGTATATAGTCACTCATGAATGGTATTTTCCCACATGTTTCAAGTCTTCTATAGATTATGGATAGGTTTATGGTGGTTATACGGGAGCTTAGGGATACCTAGTTCATTTGATCATGTACAGTGGTCGAAGATTGACGATTCAGAGCTAGGAAATCTCAGCATTTTAGTTTTCCAATTTTTTCAGGTTGGTTCATATTTCTAGTTAGAAAGGTATTTTTCCCCTTCACATTACATTTTGCACTATAATTCTATTTTTCCCTATAGGTTTTACATGTATGGTTATTACTCTATATATATCATCATTTTTCTTTACTCTTATTCACCCATGCTTGAGATGGATGGGTGTGTGCATTTAAGAGCGTTAGGAAAAATGCCACCCATACTAGTCATTCCTTTTAACACATACCACCCGCCCCTAGCCTATAGAGGTAAGAATGGGTTAGTTTCATCTGAAGCCTCGTTGGTTCTATCCCTGACAGACTGGTATTAGAGCTGGTTCATTTCTGGTGGAAGTGTTTAAGGTAGTCCCCTTAAATGGATTTGGATGGGATATAAGGAAACAATGGAAAAGTGTCTCAAATGCTTAATTCGATGAAGGGATATTAGTTTTGGTGTGTTGGTCGATGAATCCATACATTAGGATGATGACTACCTTATTTTCAACTTTTCATACTGGTCTATTCATAAATGGGATCAGCAGTACATGCAACATATAGGATTGAGTCTTTTGATTTTCCTTCTTGATTAAGATATCAATTATATATATATATATATTCATTTGAAACATTTTATATCTTGATTAAATTTTCCTAATTAATCAGGAAATATATCCATCCAAGTTACTAGTTTCCGATCCTGATGACGATCTAATGGGTGATGAGACCTCAATTCAGGGCACATCCCATAAGATTCATCCTCAAGGGGGATAAGTAAAAACACCCTCACGTTTTGAGAATCAGATCATATTAAAAACAAAATTATTAAGATGCACACAGGTCTAGATCTCTCCATGTGTTCCAACTCTATAGGTTGTTGAGGTTTTGAGATCATCCAAATCCCAATGTGGTGGAGGATTTGATAGCGTCGGTTCTCCATGTCTTCAATATTATGTAGACACTAATTGATCAGGTGGTTTCACAAGTAGATAGTATTTTCCATGAATTATTTGGGTGCTAGTGGAGTCTATATACACATATTCATGATGAGTCGGTACTCTCATGGCCTGAAATCTAGTTGATGTTCTTTAAGGATTACCCCAACCCCCCTCATGTTCATGCTCGATTATGTTTCAGTAGATATTGGACATATAAAAGGGAGGGACAACATTTCATGAGTATATGGTGAGGTTAATAGACCTTATGGTATAATCCCTCAATGTGATTTAGTATGGATACTTCTCATCAAGGATATTTGTGTAGTGTCTTGGCAATGATATTTGTGCTTGTGTGGTTCCCTTATGCATTCCTACCTATGTTGGGGTGTTGGAATGGGAACTTGTGATCAAATGATTCATGTTGGAGGGTTGAAAGAAAACTAGAGCTAGTGGTGGGAATTATAGAGGTGTTTCATCAACATCAGCTTTCAAAAACTAGTTGATAGGATCTTACTTTAAGAGATCTTCCCATAATCTGGCTCAAGCATATAGTCTGCTGAAGGATAGAGGAATCGGTAATCTCAAATAGTGGAGTTTTTATCCATGTGATTGGAGAGATCACATTGAATTTGATGTCCTGGAGCGATGTGATAAGGAGAAAAGGAAGATACATGAAAAACCTCCACAACAGAGGTAGAGCCACAATCATGTGTCACAACCCATCATCGGGGCCCGTGTCGTGACTTCCCCAAGCCTGACTTCCATAGGCCAGGGGCTGGCGACTAGCACCAAAGGCGCAAATCCCTATACTGGGAAGGCATTTCCTTTAGAAAAGTAACAAACACAACAGAGTACGCAACTGAAGTAAGCATTAACCAACATTGTATACAAAAGTAAATTCTGAAAGGAAAAGGGGCTGGAAATACAAGCCCAACAGTAAGTACAGTAAAACTGAAAAGATAGTACAACTGTAGTAAAGTAAAACAGCAACCACTGAGTCGTCCTCCGAGAATCCCACCTGAAGGGTGGGTACAGATGGCCTCCTCAGCACCCCAGGTCCGTCCGTCCGCTCCATGTATGTCTCGTCAAGTGGTCCACCTCCCAGTACCATCCAGCTCTATAAGTCTCCTCGATCAGTGTTGTCCGTCGTCTGCATCCAACACAATGTAGTGAAAGAATCTCCCGTGTAGGTGTGAGTATACGATACCCAGTAGGGACCCCGAGACCCTCGAAGGTCTCCCATAATCCAGGAAGGATAAACCATAGAATAAAGATACAATCAATAAGTATCAACCAACTCTACTTAGGTATATTCTCATACGTATACCTAATTCATCAATCCCAGTTCGACTCCAACTCTCGAGCCCAAGCACAACCAATCCACACAGGAAAGAAGTCAATCACATCGTTGATAATGATTGAAAGTCAAGACTCAGCTCACATAGGTATATATCTTTCGTATAGTGATAGAGATGATCAGATGTAGTAACTGATTCATCTAAGATATATGACCAACATAGGATACTAGACCAGCTAAGTTGTCGGACCCACATATGATACAAGATCAGCTACTCGGTCGGACCCACTCATGATACAAGAACAGAAGTCAAAATTGTCGGACCCACATAGGATACAATAACATTAGTCATCGTTGTCGAACCCATAGAGGAATCCAGTATAGTAGTCGTCGCAGACGAACCCATGGAGCATTACAGAACAGTAGTCGTCGTTGCTGAACCCACAGAGGATTCCATTACAGTAGTCGTCGCAGTCGCAGCCAGCTCTAGGTGTCTCGCACATAGCTCGCTCGAATCCGGGAGGGTCCGTTCCTAGAGTAAAGGGGTCGATACATCAACTATGAAAAATTCCTAAGTTTATGTATCCCGAAGTTCCGTCTCATCATAAGCAACCCAACCCGATAGACGGTGCATCAATCAGACGCCTGGTATGAGAGTTATTAGCTTTTCTGTTCAAGGGGCTCGGTTGGATTTTGGGTACAATCCAACCCGTCCATACTCCAATATCATAAGAATCCCATGTGTAGTATTCTAAAAGGACTGTCTCGTCAGAACTAAACCAACATAGTTGACGGCACGTTAATTGGACGTTCGGTCATTATGTTATAAGTGTTTCCACTCCGAGGGTGCGGTTTGTTTCAGGTCCGAACCAACCCATCCATACCAAGAAATTGCCAAAACCATTAGTTTAATATACTAAAACAGCCGTCTCGATCCAATGAATCCTATGAAACTGATGATACATCGATCGGAGGTCCGTAGCTCATGTTATGGGCGAAATACAAAAATGGGTCCAAAGAGAGGGGTTTGGGTCCAGTCAGATCTGGCTCAACCTCTACTGGAACCCCGTGAAGGTCGTCCCGTCATTGATGTCCAGATCCCCATGGTCGATGAGTACAGATAGGTCGTGCACACATATCCTCAGCTGAGATATGTGGATGATTTCGTGCACCTAATGCATCTGAGGTGGAAAGGACAGATGAAACACGGAGATAACTTGCCGCCCCGGCCAAAACTCTGCAGACCCCATCGAGGTGAGACTCGTATGAAGTTGTGGTCGTCACTCTTGAACTCCAGTGGTCTCATCCCCTATCAGAATAGGACTTTATCCTACCATGTGCAGTATTCATCTGCTCCTTTATGATCTGCACCTGCTCTATCATAGCCCGAACCATCTCTGGTTCTACAAATGTTGATTCCATCATTATCCAAAAAGGATATCTGTAACGTGGCCAGCTGCTGTCTCGCTACTCCTAACAACTGAAATCCCAATATCCTACTAAGATAATCTTCTACAAAGATCCCCTCCCCGGGAGAATAAACTATCTTGAAGTCATAGTCCTAGAGGAATTCAAGCCATCTCTTTTTTCTCTAGTTCATGTCCTGGTGAGAGAAGATACACCTGAGACTACTGAGTAGGAGAGAACTGTAAACCGTTCGCTCAACGAACAATGGGTGAGACTAGAAAATTGTATGAAATCATCTCCACCCTTCTTTGTATACGTTCTACCAAAGAGATGCTAAGATTTCTCCTCTTCCGAAAAGAGAAATCTGGTCTCACCCCCTGGATGAACCACATTATTTGTCTAATATAGTCAATCCTGACATGAATGGTACAATTTCACGCCATAGAAGATGTCGTAAGGCCTCGACGCTACTTCTAAGAGATCCAACCATTTCTATCGCCTCCAAGGGTCGATTCACACTATCAGCATTAATGTGTGGTTACTGGGTCTCCTCTAGTTGGAATCTCACATGTAAGGGTCAAGTCAACAGTTTTAAACTGTAACCTCTTAGAATCAACCATAAAAAAGGATAGGATAGCAAATGTCACAAGGACAAGTGTCTTTTATTACTGCACCTCAAAGTACAAAGACACAAAGAAACCACAAACAAATACATTTACAAAGCTAGAAGCATCGCCAACAAAGGCCTCTACACCTGGAACTAGTTCCGCTCCTGCCCACCAGCTTCCAGAGCTCTGTAGTCATAAGCTTTAGCTCTGTTCTCTACCACATCCACATGTTCCTTGAGGTCAGGGTGGTCCTCCTGGTGGTGGTGATAGAAACACCTCAAAGCGTTGTCCACCACAAGTTGTATGGCCAACTCCTCTACCACGGTCGTCTGCTCCTTACGGTCCGCTTTGATCAAACCTCTACCTCTGCCTGGGAGGTCCCCCTATTGCATGCTGCTCATCTGTAGGGTGGGTCGGGCAGTCTCGAGCCATGTGACCCTACCCGCCGCATGCATAGAACTACCTGCTCCTTGTATAGATGGATCTGTGTCGTGTTCCCCACACAGCCAAACCTGTATCCTGAGTTCGCTCATCTAATAGCCTGGTCCACATGGACCTCTACGTCAAATGTCTACTACCGGCTACAGAAGACTCCGCTATGTGTCTTTCTATGGAGGGTCTCGCCGCTGGTGACAGCTCAGCAAGAAAACACTCCACTAGAAGGGCTCTCTCTAGCACCCCCAGTTGCGTCGGGATGTTGGGGGAGATCATCGAAGCTCTGATCTCATGCCTCATTCCCTGCTCAAAAATCCGGGCCCAGAAAAATGGGTCATGTACCAGGTCCGTGGAGTAGCACGAGAGGTCGGTAAATCTGGCCGAGTATTGGGCTACACTCATGATGCCCTATGGCAACTGCAGTAACTCCTGGATGCGCACCGCACATAGGGTGGCTGGAACGAACTCCGAGTGGAAGAGGCTCTCATTGTCCGTCAAAAGTAGGGATGCCTCATAGTGCACCCGGAGCATCAGGTTCCACCATCTCCCTACTGATGCATACAGGAGACTCGTGGCAAGGATCGCCATAAGGTCTACTGGGGTCACTACCAATCTGAAGACTCTGACGATAGTCTCCATCCAATCCTCGGCTGCCTGAGGATACATCTCTCTACAGAACCTAGGAGGCCTCTACTACTGAAACTCATGCAACGCACTTAGGCGGCATGCACTCTCCGCTGCTGGGGTGGGTGGTATCGGTGACCCAGCAGGTAGTGGTACCGCTGGTGCCTCTACTATAGTGGGGCCCTCCACCAAAGCTTCATCGCTCGGTGGCCTTCCATCCCACGCATAACTAGGAAACATGGATGGTTTCCTTCATGGTGCCATCCTGAAAAGAAACAGGTGTGTCATGGTCAAACAGTATACCTGGAGAGCTAACACAAAGTAATCACAAGGAAAACTTTTGAAAGGGAACACACACGCAATCAGTGTTTTCATGCACTGAGTCGGAAATCAAAGGTCAGGGTCCTGGTGTATGGATACGTCGACCGCCGCACCAACACTGGACTCCCTAGACTAAAAACCACACTCAATACTCTTAACAATATTGCTTCATAGAGAAGAAATTATCAGAGTCCGGAGTTCTGCAGTAGAACCGACTCCTCTAATACCAATTTGTCATGACCCGTCCTCGGGGCCCGTGCTGTGACTACCCCAAGCCCACCTCCCATAGGCCAGGGGTTGGAAACTAGCACCAAAGGCATAAATCACGAAAAAGGGAAGGCATTGCCTTTTATATAGAAAAAAAACACATCAGAGTACGCAAGTGAAGTAAGCACTAACTAAAATCGGGTACAAGGTATGTGATAAAAAGTAAATGGTCCAGTATACAGACTAAAATGAAAGTAAAGTACAACTAAAAGGAAATTACAATAGCAATAAGTAAACCAAAAACACTAATTCATCCTCCGGGAATCCGACCTGAAGTGTGGGTACTAATAGTCTCCTCAGCTCCTCGGGTCCGGCCGTCCGCCCCGTGTACGTCCTGCCAAGGGGTCCACCTCCGGGTACCGTCCAGCTCCACAAGACTCCACCTCGATCAGTGATGTCTGTTATCTAAATCCAACACAACATAGTGCGGGAATAGCTCGTGCAGGGGTGAGTATACGATACTCAGTAGGGACCCCGCGACCCCTGAAGGTGTCTCAGAATCCATGAAGGATAAACCACAAAGGAAAGATACAATCACGAAGTATCTACTGACTCTAATTAGGTATATTCCTATACATATACCTAAGTCATCAATTACAGTTCATCTCCAACTCTCGAGCACAAGTACAACCAGTCCACACAGGAAAATACAACCCAGTCCACATAGGAAAGCACCACCCAGTCCACACAGGAAAACAAGTCAATCACATCGTTGTTAAGATTGAAGTCAAGACTCGGCTCACACAGGTATACATCTTTCATATAGAGTTAGAGATGATCAGATGTAGTCACTGATTCATCTAAGTTGTTGAACCTGCATAGGATAAAATACTAGCTAAGCGGTCAGACCCACATAGGAAACAAGACCAGCTACTCTTCCAGAACCACTCAAGATACAAGTATAGAGGTCATACTGCCAGAACCACGTAGGATACAAGAACAGTAGTCATCACTGTCAGACCCACAGACGATCCCAGTACATTCGTCATCGCTGCCGAACCCACGAAGGATCCAAGTACATTCGTCCTCGCTGCCGAACCCACGGAGGATCCAAGTACAGTCGTCCTCGCTGCCAAACCCACGGAGGATCCACGTACAATCATCCTCGCTACCGAACACATGGAGGATCCACGTACAGTCGTCCTCGCTGTAGAACCCATGGAGGATCCAACTACATTCTTCCTCGCTTCAGAACCCACGGAGGATCCAAGTATAGTCATCATCATCGCAGTCGCAGCCAGCTCTAGGGTTCCCGCACACAACATTCTCGATTCTGAGAGAGTCTACTCCTCGTGCCAAAGGGGTTGATAAATCAACTATCACTAAGTTCAGAGTTGATTTATCCCAAATTTTCATATCGACAAAAGAAACCCAATGCGATAGACGGTGCGTCAATCGGACGCCTGGTCTGAGAGTTATTGGCTTTTCCGTTCCAGGGGTCTGGTTGGTTTTTAAGCTAAAACCAACCGTACCATACTCTAGATGCGTCCAAACCTCAAGTGTCATAAGCCAAAAGAATATTCTCATCAAGAGGAATTCATCGCAGTTGATGTCACGTCAAACGGACGTCTGGTCCTTAAGTTATAAGCGTTTCCGCTCCAAGGGCCTGGTTGGTTTCTTGTTCGAACAAACCCGGCCATACCCAAAATTTTCGGAAACCTCAAGTGTACTATACCGAAACGACCTCCCCGATCCAAGGATTTCTATGCAACTGATGTTGTGTCGATCGAAGTTCCGTAGCTCAAGTAATGGGCAAAAGACCAAAAATTTTCTGAAGTGCGGGGTCGGGGCCCGGTCTGACCCGGGTCCGGGTCCAACCCGGCGGGGCGCAGCCCAGCCCGGCCGGCGCGGCTCGGTCCGCACGACCCGCCCCGGCCTGGCCGAGGGGTACGCTGGATCGGCCAGCGAGCCGAGCGGGGGGCGCGGCCCCTACTTTCCGCGGACACGGCTCCAGGGTCGCACCGCGGCTTCACCTAGATCCCGCGCAGCCGCAGGATCCCACCCTCGTTGTCGGGACTTCTGCCGCAACGGGCTTCTTCCGGCGGCCCGCGCCGCTGGGGACTTCCGCAGGTCACCGGAGTCATTCTGGTGGTCCGATTTCACTTCCGTCTGTGCCTGCAGTCGTCTCGAGACCCGTACATCATTGCGAAGGCCTCCAATCGCCATTGCAGTCCCACTTCGTTGTTGCCAAATATTCCTCATATCATGAACAAAGTAGCGGTGGGTTCGGACTTGTTCGTTAGTCCACACCCACCGCTTTAGTGGTTCAAAACATCACCCAACAAATACACACCATTCCGAGGGTATAAATCACATACATAAATTTATAAAAATTTCCCTACAATTTCACCGCAAATAAATATTTCGAACCCGCAAATAAAAACATTCGCGGATCAACATGATATTGAGTTGATCTACGTTCTTTGTTTTAGGAGGGAAGAATCATGGTAATATAAACATTCTCAAAATAAACCCCTACCTGAATTCGGTGGAATCCAATGCAGATGAAGGAAGGAATTCTGCGTTCGATGTCGTTCGACATTTGTCGCCGCTCGTTGACCTCTGGATCATTTCCCCCAACAGTTGTTGTGTTATTCATTCTTCGTTGAAGGATGACGTTGACGGCGCTTTGCCAGATATTTCCCTGCGATCCCCCCATTATTTTTCCAATAGAATGATTAAATAAAAAGAAACAATCTCCACATTTAGCTTAGTAATTTGGTTTATTAATGAACCATAATAGAAGCACCATTAATTAGGCGAGTGTTGCGATTTCACATTAAAAGAAACAGATATTTAAATGCCTTATTTAATGACTGTCGTTACTCTATGGTTTTTTCAAATGTAGCTCAACGGTCTAAGGAAGAATAAAATAACTCATATAGTTATTTTATTATTTTTCTAAAAAGTCCAAAATTTATCTTTTTTGTCAGACTCCTTCCAACTGAAGTTATGCTTCACCCAAGAGAATCTCAACATTGTGAGTTCATCAGTGCCCTCAGATTTCCATTCCGAGTACTGGTTCAAAAGATAGAAAACCCCGCTCTTTCGTTTACTGAATGTACTCGAGCTAAACATCTGAAATTGATTCCAGGCACACCAGGACTTGGAATCAAGTTCCGTTAGAAGACACAGACTTGTAAAATTCCAAATAAATTAATGAAAATTCCTTGAAATTTATGGGTCTTTAAATTATTCCCACCTCAGGTATTTATGTCCCCGTAAAGCTATAACAGAAACTAGGGAAACTAAAGGAGGTACCGAGCACACATTTGAGCCTCCTACCCCCAAATGCTCTCTTAGAGGTTCCCCTGCTGCTAACGAAATCACGTAAGAGGAATCGACCGTCCTCGTAGGACCCGCTCCTGTCGATCCTCAACATCTACTGGAACCCCGTGAAGGTCATCCCGTTATAGATGTCCATCTCCTCATGGTCGATGATGACGGATAGGTTGTGAACACATATCCTTAGCTGAGATATGTGGATGATGTCGTGCACCCGGTGCATCTGAGGTGGAAAGGCCAGATGAAACGTAGAGATAACTTTTCGCCCCGACCAAAACTCCGCAGACCCTGTCGAGGTCAGACCCGTAAGAAGATGTGGTCTTCACTCTCGAACACCAGTGGTCTCATCCCCTATCAGTATAGGACTCCATCCAGCCTTGTCCAGTCTTCATCCGATCCTAGATGATCTACACCTACTCAATCATCGCCCGAACCATCTCTGGTTCTACACATGCCGATTCCATCATTATCCACAAAGGATATTTGTAATGCAGCCACCTGCTGTCTCGCTACTCCTAAGAGCTGAAAGCCCGATCTCCTACGAAGATCATTTTCTACAACGATCCCCTCCCCAGAAGTATAAACCATCTCGAATTCATAGTCCCGGAGGAATTCAAGCCATCACCGCTGTCTTGGGATCATGTCCTGATTTGAGAAGATACACCTGAGACTATTGAGTTGGAGGGAAATATAAACTGTTCACTCAACGAACAATGGGTGAGACTAGCCAATTATAAGAACTCATCTCCACCCTTCTTTATCTACGTTCTACCAAAGAGATACTGAGACTTCTCCTCTACCGAAAAGAGAAATCTGGTCTCACTCACATGGATGAACCATGTTCTTTTCCTAATATAGTCAATCCTGACATGAACAGTACAATTTCAAGCGATAGAAGACGTCTTAAGGCCTTGACCCTACTACTAAGAGATCTAATTGTTACTCTCACATCAAAGGGTTGAGTCACACTATCAGTATCAGTGTGTGGTTACTGGGTCTCCTCAAGTTGGAATCTCGCAAGTGAGGGTCAAGTCAACAGTTTTAAACCGTAACCTCATAACATCAACCATACAAAAAGGATAGGATAGCAAACGTCACAATGACAAGTGTATTTTATTACTACAGCTCAAAGTACTAAGACACAAAGCAACCACGAAAAACGAAATTTAAAAAGCTAGAAGTATCACGAAGAAAGGCATGTACACCTAGAACTAGTTCCTCTCCTACCCACCTTCTTCCAGAGCTCCATAGTCCTAAGATTCAGCTGCCTGAAGCTATGATCTACCACGTCCGCATCTTTCCTACAATCAGGGTGGTCCTCCTAGTGGTGGTGGTGGAAACACCTCGAAGCGTCGTCCACCACCTATTGCATGTCCATCTCCTATGCCACAATCACCTGCTCTTTGCGGTCCACCTTGATCGAACCTCTGCCTCTACCTAGGAGGTCCCTCTTCTGCCTATTTCTCATCTACAGGGCGGGTCAGGCAGTCTTGAGCCATGTGACCCTACCAGCTGCATGCATAAAACTGCCTGCTCCTCGTATGGCTGGCTCTGTGCCATGTGTCCTGCACAGCCGAACCTATATCTTGAGGTCGCTCATCTGATAGCCTGGTCCACATGGACCTCTGCGTCAACTTTCTACTGCCGGCTACCAAAGACTCCGCTACGTTTCGTCCTGCAGAGGGTCTTGATGCTGGTGACTGCTCAGCAAGAAAACACTCCACTAGAAGGTCTCTCTCCATCACCCCCGCTTGCGTCAGGATGTTGAGGGATATCATCGAAGCTCTAATCTCATTACTCAGTCCCTACTTAAAGGTATGATCCTAGAAGAATGGGTCCCATACCATGTCTGTGGAGTAGCGCGAGAGGTCGGTAAATCTCTCCAAGTACTAGGCTACTGTCATGCTGCCCTGTCGCAGCTGCAGTAACTCCTGGATTCGCACCGCACGGAGGGTGGCTGGAACTAACTCCGAGTGGGAGAGGCTCTAAAAGTCCGTCCAATGTAGAGATGCCTCATCGTGCACCTGGAGCATCAGGCTCCACCATCTCCATTCTACTACGTGCAGGAGACTCGTGGCAAGGATCACCATAAGGTCCACTGGTGTCCCTACCAATCTGAAGACTCTGACGACAGCCTCCAGCCAATCCTTGGCTGCATGAGGATCCGTCTCTCTGCGGAACCTAGGCGGCCGCTACCGCTGAAACTCGTGCAATGCACTCAGGCGCGTGAAATCTCTGCTACAAGGGCTGGTGGTATCGGTGGGCCAGCGGGTAGTGGTACTGTTGGTGCCTCCACTGTAGTAGGGTCCTACACTGAAGCCTCATCACTCGGTGGGCTGCCATCCCGTACGTAACTAGGATCCCTGGATGGCAGCCTTCATGCGGTCATCCTGAAAAGAAACACGTGCACCACTATCCAACAATATACCTGGTGAGATGACACAAATTAATCACAAGGAAAACTTTTGAAAGGGTACACACACACAATCAGTGTTTTCGTGCACTGAGTCGGAAATCAGAGGCCAGGGTCCTGGTGTATGGATACATCGGCCGCCAAACCAACCCTGGACTCCCTGAACTAAAAACCACACTCAATACTCTTAACACTACTGATTCAAAGAGAAGAAATTATCAGAGTCCGGAGATCTGTGGTAGAACCGAATCCTCTGATACCAATTTGTGACGACCCGTCCTCAGGGCCCGTGTCGTGACTACCCTAAGTCGGCCTCCCATAGGCCAGGGGCTGGCGACTAGCACCAAAGGCGTAAATCCAAAAAAAGGGAAGGCATTTTCTTTTTATATATTAAACAATATCACAACAGAGTACGCAAGTGAAGTACGCACCAAGTAAAACTGGGTACAAGGTAAGTGCTGAAAAGTAAATGGGCTAGTATACAAACCCAACTGAAAGTACAGTACAACTAAAAGGAAAGTACAAAAATAATAAGTAAAACAGCAACACCGAGTCATCCTCTGGGAATCCCACCTGATGGGTGGGGACAGATAGTCTCCTCAGCTCCTCGGGTCTGGTCATCCACCCTGTGTACGTTCTGCCAAGGGGTCCACCTCCGGGTACCGTCCAGCTCCACAAGCCTCCACCTCGATCAGTGTTGTCCATCGCCTGCATCCTACACAACATAGTGCGGGCATATCCCATGCAAGGGTGAGTATAAAATACTCAGTAGTGACCCCGATACCCCCGAAGGTCTCTCAGAATCCACGAAGGATAAACCAAAAAGGAAAGATACAATCACGAAGTATCAAACGACTCTACCTAGGTATATGCCCATACATATACCTAAGTCATCAATTACAGTTCGTCTCCAACTCTTGAGCCCATGTATAACTAGTCCACACAGGAAAATAGAACCCAGTCCACATAGGAAAGCACCACCAAGTCCACACAGGAAAACAAGTCAATCACATTGTTGTTAAGATTGAAGTCAAGACTCATATCACACAGGTATACATCTTTTGTATAGCGTTAGAGATGATCAGATGTAGTCACTGATTCATCTATGTTTTTGGACCCACATAGGATACAAGACTAGTTAAGTTATCAGACCCACATAGGATACATGACCAACTACTCTGTCAGACCCACTCAGGATACTAGTATAGAGGTAATACTACCGGACCCGCCTAGGATACAAAACAGTAGTCATCGCTGTTGGACCTACAGAGGATTCTAGTATAGTCGTCATCGCTGCCGAACCCACGGAGGATCCATGTACAGTAGTCCTTGCTGCTAAACCCACGAAGGATACAAGTACAGTCGTCCTCGCTGCCGAACCCACGGAGGATCCACGTACAGTCATCCTCCCTGCCGAACCCACGTAGGATCCACATACATTCGTCCTCACTGCCGAACCCACGGAGGATCCATGTACATTCATCCTCGCTGCAGAATCTGCGGAGGTTCCAAGTACAGTTGGCATCGTCGTTGTCGCCGCCAACTCTAGGGTTCCCGCACACAGCCCGCTCGATTCCGGGAGGGTCCGCTCCTCGAGCCAAAGGGGTTGATACATCAACTGTCATGAATTCTAGATTTTATGTATCCCAATGTTCCGTCTCGATAAAATAAACCCAACACGATAGACGGTGCGTCAATTGGACGCCCGGTCTGACAGTTATTGGCTTTTCCGTTCCAGGGACCCGGTTGGTTTTTAAGATAAAACCAATCTGACCATACTCCAGCTACATCCAAACATCGTGTGGAGTAAGACAAAAGAACTGTCTCATCAAGAGGAACTCATCTCAGTTGACGGCACGTCAAACGGATGTCTGGTCCTTAAGTTATATGTGTTTTCGCTCCAAATACCCAGTTTGTTTCGGGTTCGAACCAACCCGGCCATACCAAAAATTTTCTGAAACTTTGATTGTAATATACTGAAATGACCGTCTCAATCCAAGGATTCCTACTCAACTGACAGTGCATTGATCGGAGGTCCGTAACTCAAGTTATGGGAAAAAGACCGAAAACGGTCCGAAGTGGGGGGTCTGGGCCCGGTCCGACCTGACCCACCCCCCCCCCCCCCCGGGTTGGCTTGAACCAGGTCGACCCAACCCGGGTCCGAGTCCCGCCCGATAGGGCATGGCCCGGTCCATGTGACCCACCCCGGCCCGACTGGGGGGGTACGCCGGCTCGGCCAGCAAGCCGAGTGGGGAGCGCGACCCCTGCTTTCCATGGACAAGGTGCCAGGGTGGCGTCGCGGCTTCCCCTGGATCACGCGTGGCTGTGGGATCCCTCCCTCGCCGATGCGGCTTCAACCACTGTGGGCTTCTTCCGGTGGCACGTCGGGGCGCCGTCGCAACCGTGTTGGCGGCCCGCGCCACCGGGGACTTCCGCGGGTCACCAGAGTCATTCTGGTGGTCCAATTTTACTTTCGTCTGTGCCTGCGGTCATCTCAGGACCCGTACATAACTGTGAAGGCCTCCAATCGCCATTGAGTTCCCGCTTCATTGTCTCCAAATATTCCGCATATCAAGAACAAAGTATCGACGGGTTCGGACATGTTCATTAGTCCGCACCCACTGCGTTAGTGGTTCAAAACATCACCCAACAATTACATGCCATGCTGAGGGTATAAATCACATAAAGAAATTTATACAAATTTCCCTACAATTTCCCTGCAAACAAATATTCCGAACATGAAAATAAAAACATTTTCGGATCAACTTGATATTGAGTTGATCCACATTATTTGTTTTAGGAGAGATGAATCATGGGAATATATACATGCTCAAATTAAACCCCTACCTGAATTCTATGGAATCCAATACAGACGAAGGAAGGAATTATGCGTTCGATGTCGTTCGATGTTTGTCGCTGCTCGTTGACCTCCTAATCGTTTCCCCCAACAATTGTCGCATTCTCTGTTCTTCGTTAAAGGATGACGTTGATGGTGCTTTGCCAAAGATTTCCCCACGATCCCCCCATTCTTTCACTAACTGATTGATTAAATAAAAAAGAAATAGTCTCCACGTTTATCTCATTAATATGGTTTATTAATGAACCATAATAAAATCACCATTAATTAGGTGAGTTTTGCGGTTTCACAACAAAAGAAACAGATCTTTAAATTCCTTATTTAATGACCGTCGTTACACTGCGGTTTTTCCAACTATTGCTCAACAGTCGAAGGAAGAACAAAATAACTCATATAGTTATTTTATTATTTTTCCGAAAAGTCCAAAATTTAACTTTATCGTCTGACTCCTACCAACCGAAGTTATGCTTCGCCAAAGCCAATCTTCGAACTGCGTGTTCATCGGTGCCCTCACATTTCTATTCTGAGCACCGATTCAAAAGATAGAAAAACCCGCTCATTCATTCACTGAATGTACCCAATCTAAACTTCAAAAATTGATTATGGGCACACCGGGCCTCAGAATCAAGTGTCGTCAGAATCCACATACTCATAAAATTCCAAAGAAATTAAGAAAAATCCTTGAAATTTCTTGGCGTTTACAACTTTACATCCCCGTAAAGCTACAACACACACTAGAGGACCATGTGGGGGTACTGAGCTCACATCTGTGCCTCGTGCTCTCAAATGCTCTCCTAGAGGTTCCCGTGATGCTAGAAAATGCACACCAGAGGAATCGACCATCCACGTAGGACCCGCTCATGTTGATCCTCAATCTCCACCAGAACCTCCTTGAATGTTTCCCCATCATCGATGTCCATCTCCCCATGGTCAAAGATGTGGGATGGGTCGTGCATGTATCACCTCTGCTGAGATAAGTGGAAGATGTCATGCACCCGGTGCAACTGAGGTGGAAGGGCCAGGCAGTAAGCCACCTTGCCTACTCTGGTAAGGACCTAGAAAGGCCCAATGAAATATGGAGATAACTTGCTGCCCCGACCAAATCTCCGTAGACCTCATCAAGGTGAGACCCATGGGAAAACATTCTCACCATCCTTTAAATCTAGTGGTCTCTATCTCCTATCATCATAGGACTTCTATCTGCTCTAGGCAGTCTTTATCTGCTCCTGGATGATTTGCACCTTCTCTGTTGTAGCCTGAACCATCTCTTGTCCTACAAGTGTTGACTCCACTGGGTCTGTCTAACACATAGGTGATCTATAAGGTTGTTTGTACAGTGAATCATTAGGTTTCATCCCGTTGGTGGAGTGATTGTTGTTGTTGTATGAAAACTCCACCTTGGGTAAGTGATCCTCCCAACTACGACCAAAGTCTAGGACACATACACAGAGCATGTCCTCGAGAGTCTGAATGGTCCTCTCAGTCTGACCATCAGTCTGATGATGGAAGGCAGTGCTCAAGAGAAGCTGCATCCCAAAGGCCTCTAGTAACCCCTTCCAAAGCCGGGAAGTGAAACAAGCATCTTGGTCGAAGACGATAGTCGATGGAACACCATGAAGTCGTACGATCTCATGAACGTAGAGGCGTCCCAAGATCTCCATTGAGCCCTGCTCTATGATCGGTAGGAAGTGAGCCGAATTGGTGAGTCTGTCGATAATAACCCAGATAGAGTCGTGTCCCCTAGATGTACCTGGAAGCCCCATCACGATATCCATGGATATCCCGTCCCACTTCCACTTGGGGACCTCTAAGGGTTGTACCAAGCCTGCTGGTACTTGGTGCTCCGCCTTCACCTGCTGACAAGTGAGGCATCATCAGACGAACGCTGCTACAATGTTCCCCTTCCCAGGAGTATAGACTATCTCAAAGTCATAGTCTTGGAGGAACTCAAGCCGACGTCACCGTCTCAGGTTTAAGTCCATCTACAAGAAGACACGCCTGAAACTTTTGAGATTACAGTAAATCGTAAACCATTCGCTCAATGAACTATTAGTGTGACTAGAAATTTGTAAAGAACTCAACTACACTATTTTTCGCTTATGTCCTACAAAAGATGCTAATATTTCTCCTTTGCTGAAAAGGGAAATCCGGTCTTATCCCCAGGATGAATCACGTTCTTTTCCTAATGTAGTCAATCCTAACATGAACGGTACTATTTCATGCCATGGATGACGTCATAAGGCATCGAAACTACTACCAAGAGATCCAACCATTACTCTCACCTCCAAGGGTCGAGTCACACTGTTGGAAGCAGTGTGTAGTCACTGGACCTCCTCCATTAGGAATATTGAATGTGAGGGTCAAGTCAGCGGTTTTACATGGAACCTCTCAGTATCAACCATAGAAAAAGGTAGGAAGGAAAACATCACATGGACAAGTGTCTTTTATTAAAACATCTCAAACTACAAAGACACAAAGAAACCAAAAACAAAAACATCAAAAAAAGATAGAATAGTCATGAAAAAAAAAGCCTTCATGCCTGGCGCTAGTCCCAATCATGTACACCTACTCCCGGAGCACTATGTTCATAGGCCTCAGCTGCCTGAAGTTGAGCTCTCCCCTATCCATCCATTCCCTGTGGTCGGGGTGGACCTCCTAGTGGTGGTGGTGGTAGGGCCTCGAAGCTTCATCCACCACCTATTGCTTGTCCAGTTCCTCTCCCACGTCCACATTCTCCCAGTGGACCACCACAGTTGAACCTCTACCTCTTCTTGGGAGGTCCCTCTACTACATGCTACTCATCTCCAGGGTAGGTGGGCAGTCTCGATCCATGTAACCCTACCCACCACATGCATAGAGTTGCCTGCTCCCCGTATGGATGGCTTTGTTCCGTGTGCCCCACACAAGAAAACCTGTATCCTGGGGTCATCCACCTGATGGCCTGGTCCTCTTGGACCTCTACAACAACTATCTACTGCCCGCTGCAGAAGACTCCGCTATGTGTCGTCTTGTGGAGGGTCTCGCTGCTAGTGACTGCTCTTCGAGAAAACTCTCCACTAGAAGGGCTCTCTCCAACACCCCCACCTGCATCAGGATGTTTAGGGAGATAATCGAAGCCCTGATGTCATGTCTAAGTCCCTTCTCGATGGTTTAGGACCTGAAGAACGGGTCTCGTACCATATCCATGGAGTAGCACGAGAGGTCAGTGAACCTTGCTGACTACTGAGCTACTGTCATGCTGCCCTACTGCAGATGAAGTAACTACTGAATCCGCACCGTACGAAGGGTGGCTGGTAAAAACTCTTCCCTGAATAGGATCTCAAAGTCCATCCAGAGTAGTGATGCCTCTTCATGCACCTGGAGCATCAGGCTACACCATCTTCCTGTTGTTGCATGCAGGAGACTCGCGGTAAAGATCACCATGAGGCTAGCTGGTGTCCCTACCAATATGAAAACTCTAACGATAGCCTCCAGCCAATTCTCAGCTGTTTGGGGGTCCGTATTTCCCCAGAACCTGGGTGTCCACTATCGCTGCAACTCGTACAATGCACTCAGGCGGCGTGCACTCTCTACTGCTGGAGCAGGTGGTATCGGTGGCCCAGTGGGTAGTGGTACCACTGGTGCCTCCGCTTTGATGGGGTTGAGCACCGAGGCCTCATCGCTCGGTGGGATGCTATCTCATACGTAACTCGAAACCCTCGATGGCTTCTATCGTGGGTCCATCCTGAAAAGAAACAGGTTCGCCACTCTCAAACAATATACGTGGTGAGCTGACACAAAGTAATCACAAAGAAAACTTTTGAAACACACATGCAATCAGTGTTTTCATGTACTGAGTGGAAATCAGAGGTCTGGGTCCCAGTGTATGGATACGTAAGCCGCCACACAAGCACTAGACTCCCTAGACGGAAAACCACACTCAATACTCTTAACATTATTTCTTCATAGAAAATAATAATCAGAGTCCTGAGTTCTACAGTAGAACTGACTCCTCTGATACCAATTTGTCACAACCCGTCCTCGGGGCCCGTTCCATGACTACCACAAGCCCACCTTCCATAGGCTAGGGGCTAGAGACTAGAACCAAAGGCGTAAATACCTATACTGGGAAGGCATTGCCTTTAGAAAAGTAACAAACACAACAGAGTACACAACTAAAGTAAGCACAAAGCAATATTGTATACAAAAGTAAATGCTAAAAGGAAAAAGGGCTGTAAATACAAGTCCAACAGTAAGTACAGTACAACTCAAAAGCTAATACAACTGCAGTAAAGTAAAATAGCAACCACTAAGTCATCCTCCAAGAATCCCACCTGAAGGGTGGGTACAAGTGGCCTCCTTAGCACCCCAGGTCCGTCCGTCCGCTCTGTGTATGTCTCGCCAAGTGGTCCACCTCTGGGTTCCATCCAGCTCTACAAGTCTCCTCCTTGATTAGTGATGTCTGTCGTCTGCATCCAACACAACGTAGTTCGGGTATAACTCGTGCATGGGTGAGTATAAAACACTCAGAAGGGACCTCGAGTCCCCCGAAGGTCTCCTAGAATCAACGAAGGATAAACCACAGAAGAAAGATACAATCATGAAGTATCAACCAACTATACTTAGGTATATGCCCATACATATACCTAAGTCATCAATCCCAGTTCGGCTCCAACTCTCGAGCCCAAGCACAACCCAGTCCACACAGAAAAGAAGTTAATCACATCGATGATAATGATTGAAAGTCAAGAATCATCTCACATAGGTATACATTTTTCGTATAGCGATAGAGATGATCAGATGTAGTCACTGATTCATCTAAGTTATCGGACCCACATAGGATACTAGACCATCTAAGCTATTGGACCCACATAGAATACAAGACCAGCTACTCTCTCAGACCCACTCAGGATAAAAGAACATAACTCAAAACTGTCGAACCCACATAGGATACAAGAATAGTAGTCATCACTATCGAACCCACAGAGGATTCCAGTATAGTAGTCGTCGCTATCGAACCCACGGAGGATTCCAGTAAAGTAGTCATCGCTGCCGAACCCATGGAAGATTCCAGTACAGTAGTCGGCATTGCCAAACCCATGGAGGATTTCAGTACATTAGTCGTCGCAGTCGCAGCTAGCTCTAGGGTTCCCGCACACAGCACACTATAATTTGGGAGGGTCCACTCCTCGAGGAAAGGGGTCGACACATCAACTATGACAAAGTCCTGATTTGATGTATCCTAAAGTTTTTTCTAATCATAAGGAACCGAACGCAGCAGACTGAGCCTCAATCAGACGTCCGGTCTGAGAGTTATTAGCTTTTCCGTTCTAGGGGCCCAATTGGATTTCAGGTATAATCCAACCTTGCCATACTCCAATCTCATCTGAATCTCATGTATATTATTCCAAAAGGACAGTCTCATCAAAATTAAACCAACGTAGTTTACGGCACATCAATCTGACATATGATCCTTAAGTTATAAGTGTTTCTGCTCCAAGGGCCCGGTTGGTTTCGAGTCCGAACCAACCCAGACATACACAAACTTCACCAAAAACTTGAGTGTAATATAAAAAAATGACCTTATTGATCCAAGAAATCCTACTCAACTGACGGTGCATCGATTGGAGATCCGTAGCTCATTTTATGGGAGAAATACTAAAATGGGTCTGAAGAGGGGGGCCATGGGTGGGGAAAACCGGGTCGACCCAACCCGGGTTCGGGTTCGGCCCAGTAGGGCACGGCCCTGCCCGGCTGGGCACGACCCGGCCCAGCTGGGTGCAGCTCAGCCCGCTGGCCGAGCGAAACGGGGGGCACGACCCCCAATTTTCTGAAACGGCGGCGCCACCCCTCATTCCTGGCCGTTCGGTCTTCCTGGAGTGATCGGACCGTAGTTGCAGGCCGTTTTCCTCCGCAAGGGGCGCCAGGTGGTGTCGCGGCTTTCAACCCAGCCAGTTCGCCGCCGAAGCGGCCCGCGGAGCGCGGGCCGCGGTCTTTCACAGCGTGGCGCCTCTTGTGGAGCCCCGGTCTCCCTATTCGGCCGGCTACAGCCGACCGTTTCTTCTTTGTCCGAGAGGCCCGTGGATTGTGGCCCGGGTTTCTTCCGCATTGTGACACCCTTGTGGCGTTGCGGTTCCTTCAATCCAGCCGGCTTTAGCCAACCGTTTCTTTGTCGGCCGAGCGGCCCGTGGATGCAGGTCACGGTTCTTCTCTACGCAGCTAGAATTGGACCACCGCTTCCTCTGGTCATCGACACCGTCGTCTACCTCGTCCCGCGGTTCTCTTCCGGCGAGGTGCAACAACACTAAGCCTTCTTGATTTAGCCCCCATCTCCAAAACAACGATAACCAACAGAGAGTTGTTGGGTCGTGTTGGTTCGACCCGCGCCCTCTGTATTAGTTGGTATCAATTGGACATAGTCAATCCAAGGCATTCATCGAAGAATCATGAGTTTATTTTTAATCCAATAAAATTAATCAAAAAACCCAACCTCGATTCCAAGTACGTTGCACGTCGACGAGCCGTGGAAGACGAGCATTGCGGTAGTTAGGCGTCATGGAAGACGGTGCCGCGGAGAATGGTTTCATCCCGTCAACGTTGGAAGTCATTGTCATAGACGACATTCCTCACGAGTGGTGTCTTCTCCCTTGACGCGGAGGTAGAAGAAAGGATGAAGACATTCCTCACGATCTTGTTCTGATTGAAAAGAAAAGTGGAGAGGAATTTCTTCCCGTTCTTCGACTTGTGGAGCGTTCTTCGCGGTGAGGAACACTTCCTTCTAATTCACCAGAGGTTTTCGCCACCAAAATATTTTCCAAGAAAATATTATAATAAGGCTTCCCAATTTTAATAGAATTACATTCAATTCAAATTGATTCAAAAGAGGTGCCAATTAATTAATGTAGATATTAATTAGATAGGTTGGTACATTCAATGGGTGGGATGTGGAGAGGCTCCACCATAATACATGGGAGGTGTTGTCAAAATAAATAAAAGGGGAGTTAATGGGGAGTTTAAGGGAAGTTTAAGGGTTAAGGGATCGTATGGGCCCCACCTCACATTATCCTCTCATGGGAGGTTATGTGGTTGTAGGCCCCACCTTTAACATCCCCTTTTAAGAAATAACCACCATTTATAAAAAAAATTGTGTAAACAATTTTATTTAATTTATTAAAAAACCCAAAATAAACTTCCATCCTGCATAAAACACAACTATGGTAAAGGTCCTCTTAAGTGAATATCAGCACTGCGAGTTCATTGGTGTCCTCGAATTTCAATTTCGAGCAACGGTTCAAAAGATAGAAAAAACCGCACGTACGTTTACTAAATGTACCCGAACAAAACTTCAGAAATTATTTCCCGGCACACTGGGCCTCGGAATCAAGTGCCGTCAGAAACCACAGACTTGTAAAATTTCAAAGTATTTATGAAAAAAATTTCCTTGAAATTTACGGGTCTTTACATCATGGATCTCCTAGGAGAGGGCAGGGTGGCCCTTAGAGATGATAAGATAGAAGAGGATAATGCGGGGTTATTGGGGGAGGATTAGTGGGTGGCGGAAAAAACTGTGAGATCCTTACACCACCATAACTAAGTGGACCACATCAGGCATGTGGAGCTCGAAGCAGGGGCAATTGATTGAAAAAGGGTACGGATGCATATAACCCTGGGACACATGAGATTATAAGAGGTATGAACTTGTTTATTATAATCATTCATTAGTACATGTAAACATTGGTTCCAATTATTCATTCATCTCTTTACTACTGGTGTGAGAGATGGATCTCTCAGTCAAAGCTTTATCCCAATATCATTGTCCTAAAGTTTCTACAAGGAATTATTATTTTATATCCTTAATATTCCAAAAGTGGTAGCGATCTATTAGTGGATAAAAATACGTGTGGGACCATTTCTTCATCATGATGGATCCCTATAACAACATCCAGGGTGTAGATTGGTTTTCCATAGTCTCATCCAAGATTTATTATCATAGAAAACAGCTGAGATTTCATTGCATTGAGGGGAGGAGGTTATCCATTATTTGGGAGAGATGTATCATGGAAGGGTGAGTGAGTTTTTTAAGAAATTGGTTTTAGAAAATCACTCATCATTCGATGAGTGTTACATTGGTTAAGTAGACTCTACAGGCATCATTATTCCATCAAATGTGGACGAATTTATAAAAATATTCCTCAATGATGCTTTGGAACAACCTCTAAGGTGTATGATGGAATTTTGTAACTAATTGAATCCTAGGACATCTCTAATATCTTCTACTACGTATCAAATATCCATTACTGATCTCCTAGATCTGTTGTTGTAGTAGGAGGACCATCGATATAATGGTTTTATCAGACCCAGTGTGTCCTCTTGTGTAGCTCCAGTATTGATTGTGAAAATGTTGGATGAGAGCTAAGGGATTTTTTGAATTATCATCATCGTGACAAGGATCATATATGGAAAAAGTACCCCTAGATGATTATTGATGAACTCTTGGAAAATAAGAGAGATTCGATATGGTTTTTGAAGATCCATATTATGTCCATAAAAAACTAGTTGATAATTCACATTGATGGTATTACAAAGATTCAATTCTCATGTAGCTATAGACATTATCAGTTTTTGGTGATTCCTTTCAGTGGGAAGAATTCCCCTACTCTGTTTATTGATTTTTTTGAACAATATCATCCATCCATACTTTGATCACTTTATGGTTTTCTTCATTGATGACATACTCATATACTCTATGTTGGATTTGGAGTAAAAATATATCTTGATGAGGGTCACAGATTTTATTTCAGAGCACCAAATTTATGGTAATCTCACAAATATATATTTTTGGATTTATGATTTAAACTTACTAGGGAATTTCATTCTAATTATAGATTAATTATAGACTCGGTAAAGATCAATGAAGTGATTTATTGGGACCCACCCAATAATTTATCTGAGATTAGGAGTTTTCTTGGATTCAAAAGGTTCTATGGGAAGATTTTGGTAGAATTATCTTGGATTTAATCCCCCTTGACCACCCTAAAAAAATAGGAATCCATTTATCGGGAATGATAAGTTCCAATTTCATGTTGTTGAACCTGAGGTTGAAAAGTGCTCATGTTTTGAGACTACCAAAGGATGGCATGGAGTACATAGTGATTTTTGATGCCTCGGTATTTGGGTTTGGTTGAGAATTTATGTACATATATGATGTTTTCACAAATAGGTCAAGGAAATTGAGACTCCATGATATTAGATATGTGACTCTTGACCTAATGTTGGAATATTTATCCTTTTCTCTATAGATGTGGAGGGACTATCTTATTGGAGACAACTATTTTTTTTACTCAAATCCTAAAAGGTTCAGTTATTCCCTCATACAGAGATCCTTGAACCCGATATAGAGGCTCTGGTTGGTGTTGATGTATGATTATGACTTTGAGATCATATATACCCTGGGGATGGGAAATGTGGTGCCAGATTCTCATAGAAGGATGTCCTAGGCTTGTTTGGCATAGGAGGAATCTGAGCAGCTAGCTTCCCTATGGCTGAACCTAGTTAAGTAGGAAGGTGTAGTGTTTTATTAGTAGATGGTGTCAAATACTCTTTCTATTCCTGATATTGAATATTACCTATTATGAGGCATCAACTTTGAAGACTTATGTTACCAAATATCCTCGAGATATTCACCTGATGTATTTTTGGAATGAGGGAATCACAAAATAATTTTCTAGGGATGGATGGTGGTCCCAATCATGACATGGGATGAGGTAATCAAAGAGTTTCATGTTTCTCCTTTTCCTTTACATCCCTATTTGGGTAGATGTGTATATACCATCTGCATCAGTTTTGGTGGTCTGGTCTGAGGAAAAAAATGGATAAGTTTATTGTATGGTTCCTCACCAATCATTTGGTGTGGGATGATCACCTGGTAATAACAAGTTTTTTTCATGCCTTTGAAATTCATGATAAGAAATGGGATGTAATATCCAATGGAATTTTTATAAGGCTTCCACAGACAGTAAGATTACAGGACTCCATCATGCTGATAGTTAACTGACTCATGAATTTATTGCACTTACTTCCTATCAGGAAGAAGAGTTCAGTGGAGAGCCTAGGTAAGTTGTACATATAAGATATTGTTTTCCTTCATAGGTTTCTATAGACTATTATCTCCAACCATGTTGTTTGATTCACATCATTGTTATGGAGAGGCCTTCTGGAGGCATTCTGGCCCTGCATGAGGTTGAGTATATCCTTTCACCCCAATATAGATGGGTATACCGAGCACACAATCTGGTTGCAAGATAATATGCTGAGAGAATGTGTGTTACACTTCTTCTAGATCTAGTAGTATAACATTACATTGGTAGTGTTTTTACAGGATAATATATGCAAGTCTATTATCGGCATGGAACATTTTGATGCCTTGTATGGGAGACCTTGTAGGTCACCCATATACAAGAATGAGATTAGAAAGGCCTCTCATGATGGTCAAAATATAGTTCAGCTAATTGTGGATAATTTACAGGTCACGCATGATCGGATGAGGGTAGCCCATAGGAGAAAAAATTATTATACATATTAACATTGTAGTACCTTGATGTTCGGGAAACGAGACCATGTTTTCCTAATAGTCTCCCAATGATGAGGATTTTGGAGATTAAGCTATGGATGAAATATATCCTTGTGATTCATCGAGTAGTTTAACATCCTTCATATAGTTGGAGAGGATTCTTACCACCTCACCCTATACCCACATTTAGAGCAGGTGGACGAATTCTTCCATGTGTCTCACTTGAGTAGATACATTCATGACCCTAGGCATAATTCAGACTAAGGTGAGATAGATATCAAGGATGGATCTTAAATGATATAGAAGATATTGTTGATTGAGTTTCAGTAGGAAATCAACCTTTGTGGGTAGACCATTCCATTAGATCAAGTGATGTGGAATTATGGGATCATATAGGAGATCTCCTTATAGTAGGAGAGCTAGATGCGGGATCCTTATCCCAATGATTTTTTGTATTTTAGTCTTCCTAGGAATGAAAATATTGAAGGGGATGATATAGATACCCTTTTCCCTTATAAGACAGTGAAATATATCGAGAAATATTTTTAGACTCAATTGATAAGACAAAGTGCAATTCTGAGGCCCGGTATTCCAAGAATATTTTTTAAAAAATGGTAAATATATTTTATATCAATTGTGCATTATTTATTAAATAAAATTGGATAACTATTAAATAAATTATTTGATCAAAAACTAGAGACCATGGTTGAATGTGAAATGATATTTTTTCCCTGTTAGTGACCAAAAAGGGATTGGAATGGCGCATTCGGATAATGTAGCCATTGGCAGGTGCATTTAATTAAAAAGTAATTAATTTTATTTATTTATTCAGATTAGATAAACATGATTTCACTTTAAATTTACCATTATAAAATATCTATATCATTACCCTCATAACCCTGGATTATTTAGAGGATTTTTTCCACTATATTTTTGGTGAATCAGAATCAAATGATAATGATACTGTAGATCCAAATGAATTATGAAAAAATGAATTCAACCAGTTCCCTCATTAGTTTGAAATAACATTATTCATCGAAGAATGATGCCAATTGAAGTAGGACTCATAAATTTTGGGATTCTTCAAAAATTCACTATATATATTTAGTATGATCATCATTTTCCTTTAAAATTCATTTATTTCAATCCTTTTCATGCCCTCATATACTGATTTTAAATTTATTATTCACTTTTCTCACCTTTAGGAATCCCATTTTGTGTTTGTTGGCCAATAATACTTCTACAGTTAATTTGGAACCTCTTATTCCATTATTTTTCCCCTCAGTTCTTTTCACTAGTTATCATTTGAAAATTGGATCGTGATTCATCATTGTTTAGCAGGACCAAGCCCGATCGGACCCCAAGACTCATGTAGGATTCACCTATGATGAACCGTTTGATAAATTAGGGTTGAAATTAAAGGATTTGATGGTTTTGGATGATTTATTTTGGGATTTGGGATCTAAAGAGGAATATTGTGTGGAATTAGAGGATTCCTGAGAATTGGTGGAATGCGAAGATTTCAACAAGTGAATTATATATTTGTTTAATGAAAAGGGGATGCTAGAATCAATGATCAAAGGATTCCCCCCACCCCCGATTCCCAGTGTCCTGGAGGAAAGATTCTCTGTGGTAAACATTGGATTGAGAATCAAAAAAATAGAGTTACATTTCTAAAAAAATATCAATTACACATCAGTTAGTTTTCAAGAACACAATAAATGTTCCTAAAAAATCTTCAGTATGTTGTGTGGGTCCCCTCAGATTTCTTGCACCCATATTTCCATTCTGAAGAAACTTCTACCAATTTTATCTCCTTTTTTAGACTCATATTCTAGCCTAAGTGTATCATATCCTGAGTTTTATTATATGTATAACATGATGGTTCCCTTCATGGTGGATTTTGAGATAACATGTGAGATATTATAGGAATAAGGATTCTTTAGGTGATGCTCAATGATAGCTTCAAGTTTGTAGAATAACCCAGGATATCAGAGTGGAACCCACCTATTGGGAAGCACATCAGTCCTCTATATGTTGTTAGAGTTTCACCCTCCTACTGGGATACAGAATTGGTCATATACATACCCAATGAGTGTAACCCACCTACCAGGCATGAAATGGGTCCTAAATCAACTATTATAATGGAACCCTCTAACTAGGTAGGGATTGTCTCCTCAATCTAATGCAACAGTGGCACCCTCCTACTGGGCAAGGAATGGGTTCTCAATCCTTTATCCATGTTGACCCCTTCTATGGTATTATGGAATGGGTCCTTGAAAACTATGGTGGAACCCTCTTGTTGGTATATGGAATAGTTCATCTATCAACTTTTGAGTGACACCCTCCTATGGATTTAGGGAAGGGGTCCTCAATAATTAGTGGGGAACCCTCATACTATGATAGGGTATGGGTCCTCAAGCTCTATAATAAGTGGAACCTTCATTTGGATTTGGGGTATGGGTACTATATATATTGAGTGAAACCCTACTATTTTACTAGTTCATTGGTCCTCTAACTAGAAATTGTTCCCACAAATTATGTAGCACAGTGATGAGGTGTGGATTTACTTTTACATTTCTACTAGATAGATGTGTGAGATGCTTGTCATCACTGATGGACTGTTGGAACTGTTATAACTCATTTTCTAGGTGGTGTTTTGACATTGATATCACCTTTCTGTCTCATTTGGTATTTTTTTAGAGAATATATGTATGCATTCATGCATGTATGTATGTATGTATGTATGTATGTATGTATGTATGTATGTATGTATGTATGTATGTATGTATGTATGTATGTATGTATGTATGTATGTATGTATGTATGTATGTATGTATGTATGTATGTATGTATGTATGTATGTATGTATGTATGTATGTATGTATGTATGTATGTATGTATGTATGTATGTATGTATGTATGTATGTATGTATGTATCTATGTATGTATGTATGTATGTATGTATGTATGTATGTATGTATGTATGTATGTATGTATGTATGTATGTATGTATCTATGTATCTATGTATGTATGTATGTATGTATGTATGTATGTATGTATGTATGTATGTATGTATGTATGTATGTATGTATGTATGTATGTGTGTGTGTGTGTGTGTATGTATGTATGTATGTATCTGTATCCATGTCAATTGATTTTGTTACTCTCTTAATTTTGGTTGAGCTATCAATTCCAGTCATGTATCTTACTAATCCCCCCTCATATTTTAGGGAATCCTATTGGGTATGTATATATTCACCACTATATAGTCTTTTTCCATCGCATGTTATCTATTTCGAAGATGTTGGATAGATCGATCAGGATTACAGAAGTGCATAAGGATACATGGTTTACTTGACTGCCTACGATGGTCATATCTTAGATATTAGGATATGAAAAAATTATCATTACAATTTTTTATTTTTCTTAGGTTGGGACAAATTTATGTTCAGGTGTGTATTTTCTCCTTTAATTTTAGGTTTACACAGTCATACTCTTTGTTTTATATATAGGTTATACATATGTGTTTATTACTCTATATGCTGAGTCTTTTTCTTTTTTTAATATTCTCATATGCATTGAGATTGTTGGGTTTATGAGTACATGTATATTATGAAAATTCCTCCCATAATAATTATGTGTTTCTATTCTTTTTTTCATCCCATAGCCTATGGAGGTGGCCTTGGGGTAGTTATGGCTACAACCCCATTATGTCGGGTTGTGACACCTTACCACATTTGTAACATTAAAATAAAAAAAACTCAAGAAATATATGACCTTAAATGGATTGTATATACCCATAATTTAAATGAATATAATAATGAAAAAAACCATTAGAATATTATAAACCACATAAAATAAATAAGTGGTGAATAATTTTTATTTCTCATATAAGTAAATGCGAAATGGAAATCCTTTACCTTGAGATCCACTATTATTGAAATCACTATAACCTTCTCTATTATAAATTTATATTTATTGTATTTTTTACTATAATAATATACCTACTTATAATATAATATATTATCCACTTCTAAAATTTCTTAATCCATTTATTAATAATTCCTCAGTAAAATTTTCATTTCTGTGTGTTGACTATTTCATTTTTCATGGGAGTCTATTTTTTATTATTATGATCCTTGAAATTTAATCATGGTTCAATTATATACATAATTTCAATAATGATATATACATATATATATATATATTCATTAAATATTTTTTTATTCATCTGTAAATGTTATAGATGAATAAATTAATTACACCATTCATGGAGACGATAATCCTTACATACGCAAATATGTTCGTACAATTTTTTGATGTATAGAACTAAAGAAATGTAAATATTGATATAGATTTAAATAATTATCATTATATAATAAACATCATATATATATATATAATAAATATATCCTTATTAACATCCATTTAAAGTGTGAATAAATAATGAATCACATCACTTCCTTGACGCAGTATTCCACACGTACACATTAGTGAAGTTATCTTGTTCCAATTAATGTAGAAAGAGATGAGTATATGTTATTCAATAAAAATAATTACATATTTTTTTATTTTAGATAATTTTTTATTATATTTAAATTATTAATACATAGTTAAATGTACTAAATGAATAAGTAAACATGAAAGAGATTAGTGGAGAAAATTACCTTCGCTTAGAAAAAATCCTTTGGACCTCTTACTGAGGACCCTATGGTTGGTCATTCGGGAAGAAAAGTATCTATAAAACGTGAATATGTATGTTTGGATGATATTTTATTAGCATTTAATAGATATAAATGGATTAATATGTGTGAATAATTTAGGGTAAGAGGTTCTCATTTATAATTGAGGTGACTAGCACACTGGTAATTTTTTACTATTTTAAAATAATTTAATCTCGCATTCTAAGAAAAATGGATGTATAATATACCATTACCCAACTATATAATATTTAAATTCTAAATGTTTCTATAAAATATAAAATATAAATAATTTTATGTAATTTTAAAACTATTTGATTAGATTAACCCCTAGGTCGACCTGTTTTAACCTTAACCGCAATAGTATATTTTTTATATTTTATTTTTAACCATGACCAAAATATAATTTGATCCTATTAATAAATATTATTTATTAATGTTATAAATATGTGATTCATTTTATCAAATAAAAATCCCAAAATATTTAAAATTTAATTTAAAATTAAACCAGCAATCATGATCAAAAGGTGCTTTTCCAAATAGTATAAAATGTTTTTATATTAATATTCAACATTAAATTGATTAAAATTACGTAAATTGGTTAAATAATTAATTTTAACACATTTTAATTCTAAAACCACGATAAAAGACAAAGTATCATTTCAAATTATTTAACAGAAAATATATTTTTTTTTAAATACCCATTATTCTGTATTCATCAAAAAATTAATATTTTCATAAAATTATCATGAATTAAATCTTTATAAATTTTGAAATGTTAACAGAAAAAATTAAAGCTAATTTTTTTAATTAATATTTTAATAATTATATTAAATTAATCTTAATATAAATTAGTAACAGGCGATGAAATTGTTTTTTGAGAAAACACGGGTTTTATGCATAAAACGATGTTTATTCTTATCCCATGCCTAAGAAAAAATATTATTTGAATGAAAATATTTTTTATTGAATATATAATATATTAATTGCATTAAAATAATTCAAAAATATTAATTAATTAAATATATTATTATGAAAACATATTGTACTGGTAAAAATAGATTTTCGTAAAAAAATATAGTACTTTCAAAATATATTTTTATTTATCATTTTTATTAAATTTAAAACTAATGGATTTATTTTATAATATTTTAATCTATATAATATTCATAATTTAGTTATATCCATTAATACTATCAAATTTCACTGCTATGTTATAAAGGAATACTGTATTTTGGTTCATTTAGACTCATGGTTATGTGTTTCGCAAGCTATCGAATAAGTTTATATTAAATGAAATATATAATGAAATATAAATTTGTTGCATTCTAATAACATAAAATAGAATTTTTCCATTTAAATTCGATTATTTAAATACGAAAATGAATAGTAATTTTTTAAACACATACTCGGTTTTTCATGTAGCTTCCTCGAATTTTTTATTCTTCCAAATAAAATTAATAGGGTGAGTTGTATTGTTCCATATAACATTATCCCCATAATCCAATAATTGTTTTTTACAAGTAGGAATGATAATTATCCTATAGTAAAACATATTATTTTAGTATATATAATTTATTAGTTATGCACTTCCTTTGTGGAGGTACATGGTTCACACCGTGCACTAGAGAGGGGTTTAGTGGATGTGCCATGTGACACGATGTGGTACCTACTCAATTGAGAATCTCGAAGGGGGGAATATATGTAGGGGTAAACATTCAATTATTTAAAAATATCATAACCTCCATTAATATGGAAATTCAATAAAATACCTTCCTAATAAAATTGAATTCTAGATCACAATAACGATTGTCAGTATAACTTTCATGTCAACATTAAGAAATATTTATGTTCTATTAGATGGATCTAAATATCATGGCCATTTACACAGATTCCACAAGTATGAATAGATTTCTTTCTCCAATATCATCCCATAAAATTTTATTTTTATTCTTATTTCTGTAGAGTTATTCTTAAGGATCCATTTGAATGCTTAATTTAAATATATTGGTGTATGAAAACGCAACTAGATGAAATTTTAAATCACAACAACCTTTGAAATCCATAGAGCATAATCTAAGAATATTCTCTATGGTTTCAATGATTCACTTAGACTAACCATTTGTATGGGGATGGTAATAGGTACATGAACTATACTCTATATCTAGATCTAGATGTAGTCTTCTCTACAACAACTTGGTAAACCATTGATCAAAAATAGATACAATGGATTCGAGGACACCATGATACCGTAACACTCGTTGATGTATATTGTAGAAAGATGGTCATGGGAGAAATCTTCCATAATAACAATTATGTTTCATAACTTTATAATTTGATCAAGTACATCCCAAATTACATTATGGCCTTTGAATGATTTGGGAATTCCAAAAAAAAATCCATGGTGATGTTATCCCATTTACATTGTTGTATAGGTAGTGATTATAACTTCCCCTTAGACTTTTGTAAATAAATATTAACTTTCTGAAAAACCAAAAACTGAGATACATAATCTTCAATATCACAATTCTTTTTTCCTATATAGAAATAATTTTTTGACAAATATATACATATTAATACTTCAATTATTAATATATAATGATAAACTACAAGGCTCGTCTAATAACTCCTTAAAGTCTAGTATATATGGAACACATACCTAGTTCTTAAATATTATCACTCTATCAAAATAACGTTTAAAATAAAAAATATTTATCACACTATTCTATTCATACATATCTTCCTTCTATGCCTCTTTAATCCACATATAGATTGTTGGTTGAAGGAACATTTGGTAATAAGATATTTCTCCCCTTTCTTCATGATTTACATATCCATCCTTAAAAAATCCAAGGATATTGAATATTTTGTGATACATTTAATGGGAGATCTAGCATGATCATTTCAAATCAAGGAACTCGAAACATTTTCTCTTTCTTGGGTGGTCATGTATAGTGTATCCATAACCTTTAATCATCCCTAACCATCTTCTCAAGTAGATATTAATCACTTTTTGAGTGAATGTATACCTTTAGCATTTATGATCAGTATATATATCACATATTTCTCAATAAATATAATGAATCCATATCTTCAATGATAAAATTACCATAGCTAACTCCAAACCCTATGTTTGGTAATATTTCTCACGAACATTCAATTTGTGTGGGGCATAAGATATAATCATATCATTCTATAGAAGAATGCATCCCTACCCTGTTTTTGATGTGTCACTCTAGATTAAAAATCCTTCAACACTATTTTTTCATGTAAGAATATGTTAACTGGGTATCCTTCTCTTTAGTTCCATTAAATTTTCTTCACATTTATTGATCCACAGTAACTTATCTCCCATATGAGTTAACAGGGTGAGTGGATTATATAGCTGTGATAAATTCTCCTAAAATTGTCAGTGAAATCATAAAAAAACAAAAAAAAATATAGATATCAGCAACCATGGATGGATTGGGGTAATGTTTAATAGATTCCATATTTGATGGATCCATGGGTATACCATTTCATGGGATTACAATACCAAAAAAGGAAACATTCTTGGCCCAAAATTAATAGTTTGTAATTTTTTCAAACATATTCTTCTTCCACATGGTCTTTAGTGCAATTCTCAAGTGATCAACCAGATCTTCCATTTCATTTTAATATATATTGATATACACTATAAATAATACCCAAATATAATCTAGGTAATTACTAAAGATTCTACTCATTAAATCTTTTAAGAGAGTAAGGTAATTTGTATGACCAAATGGAATTACTATAAATTCATAGTTTCCATACTTCATAAGTAAGGTTGTTATTAGTGTTTATTCACTTTTTAACAATAATAATAATACCCAAATCAATAATAATTATTTAAAAAGTATTTATCTCCTCATAAGTGATCAAATAAGTCATTGATACGTGGTAGAGGATAAATAGTTTGGATATTGGTCTTATTATGCTCCTGATAATCAATGTATATTCACATTGATCCATAATCCATTTTTTAAAAAGAATCGATGTACCTCAAGGGGAAAATGAATGAATAAATAACTTAAAAAATCATCCAAGATTTTATTGTTAAAAATTTATTACTAAATTGTGTCCATTCAATAAGTATTAAATGATATAGGTGTAACACAAGGTATGGATTCTATTCAAAAAACCAATTCCCAACTGGTTGTTAGGGAATAAGATTCTTAAAAAATACATGAATAAACTCCAAAAAAATTGGAATATCTATTAGGTTTAGTTTCTCCTCAACCATATATGATAAATAGATTTCATGGATAGGAATTAAGACCCTCAAGATACAAGTAATTTTCATTATAATTTTTTATCCTTCCTTACATCGATAAATGATCATATTTCAATTGGAATATAAAAATGTGAATTCCCTTCCATGGAACTTATTATAGGTTCCATATAAAATAATCCAATCTATGCCTATAAAAACATCAATTTAAACAAAATTGGGAATCATAAGATTTAAAAGAGGCATTATCCCATAAACATTAATCAGAGAGGAACTTAATACTTGCAATGAAATCAGTATATCATGAGGATTTTTCACAACAAATCAATATCCAATTGTTGTGATGATAACTTAATAAAACATTCTAATTAATTATATATAAAATATTGTTTATAGTGTGAATAAAATAAAATATTATATATTATAGAGTCGATGTTGATTGTACCATTCACCACACCACTCTCGTAACCCGCAATAGCACTCATCATCATTGGAGATTTCATGTATTCTCTGATCATAAATTTTTTCTAATGTTGGTAATCATCATAAAAATTTGGAATCATTAACTATTTGAATGAATTCACCTAATACATGAATTTTATCTGTTAAATAGTGGATGTTCCATTAGTTGGTTTCCTCTTCTCCTCCATTGAATGAATTAGACCATTCATTGACATTCTTCATTCACTAGATTTGTGACCCTCCATTCACATTAAAATAATCTCCAAGTTCAATTTATAAAATTACCATTATGATTCTTCTCAAATATTTGTCCTTTATATGGTTGTAATTTTATGAAAATGTTGAATTTATTTGTGTTTTCATGAGAATTGATCATATTTTCCTTATCAGAACCATGGGAATAGTGGGAATCTCTAACTTCCATCTAAACCCTGAGTGCACATAAAATTATTTCTACATGGATACAAAATTCTCTATGATTTAATGCCTTCTATAGACTTAGTTTTAATTTTTCAATGAATTAATAAATTTTTATTTAAGGATATGTATTAAATCTAGATCATACCCTAAAATTATGGAAAAAGTTTCCTCATAATTACTTGTAGATTAAACATCAATTTTGATTATTCTAAAGTAATTATTTCTCTACCTTTTTTCAAATAATATGATTTATATAATTTCTGAAAAACATCATATTAAAATCATATCATTACATGAAGTATATTACTTCCTCACGAGTCTTATTCTTAAAACGTTTCCACCAATAATTTGCTTCACCTTCTAAATAAAAAATATCTTGGCCAAAATTTTCATGTTCAGAGCACTAGAGAGTATAAAAAATTCTTCTAAAGGGCGTTGATCCATCATTCAGACACTAGTTCATCAGAAGATCCACTAAAAGAATGTATACGTTTCCTCATGAAAGAATCAACAATATACCTATTCCCCCTATTGATTTTTGGGATACCCATCGTGATTCATATCCTATGATACTTTTTTGAGGATAGAAAACATATTATACATTCCATCTATAATGTAATTTGGATGTTCATGGGGAAAATTATTTTGTTTTATAATACATCAGTTGTTATCACAGTGTATTCTAGTTTTATCTGTTGATGAAAAAAATAAATAGTATAATTATAAAGCTATAAGAATTTGGTTAAATTATAATATAATCATTAGATATAATTTATATGATATCTAAATCATGACACATTATTCTTAATATATATCATTATAGTTTTAAACATGGTTATCCATGGTCATTTATATTGTAATAGAATGTTATACTACTCTTAGTAAAATAGCCTTAAACTTGCCATCTCAGATTTGTTACTAAAAATAAAAACATTTCAATTATAGATTATATACTGATGAATGTGGCCCAATTTTCATAATCCAAAACATACCACATCAAAATACAATACTAGATCACATACATTTCAAAGGAGTGGTGTTAGTTTGAGTGGATAGATGATACAAGATAGAAAACGGTAGACATTGAGGTCACACAAATTGTGCAAGGAAGGGATACAAGAGTGGATGGGAAATAATGATTATAAATTACATTTTCCTCTATAATGTAAAATATTTCAAATAAATCAAGTCTTTAGGCCATGAAATTTGGTTCTTCCTTGTATTTGTTAACTAAATCCCAATGTTGATGGATAATTTATGAACCACTTATACACTATCTGTGTATCTAAAATTCGGTCTTGTATCCCCTGGACTAAAAAATGAAGATTTTAAAATATTAATTGATAAAGGGAGGTATCACTCATTAGATATTAGGCATAGAAGGAATCATTTGGTCCAATAAATGAATGGAGATCAAGGATGGTATGTTTAAACTAAGAGAACATTGATGGAATCATCACACAGCTAATTTTTTCACAATGTTTACCAAGATATTATGAATGATTCATAAAAAATTAATATTTTATTATTGATATGAGTGAATAATTAGAATATATATAAAAATGATATGTTGGAATGGGTGGACAAACCTAAAGATAAGAATATAACTGTTATTAAATGTTTATTCTGGTAAAATTTGAATAAAAAGGGGTAGTGATTAAAAACAATGAAATACTTGTGTATAAGGGTCTTTATCCAATCGAAGGAGTATATTTTGATGATTCTATTTAATCCTTTTATATTATTAAAACTATAATAATATTTCTTTTTATGAATTCTTAAGGGAAATACATGATCATTCAAATATATTTGAAGTCATTATTTCACAATAGCGAGCATGATGTTTGTGTTTACATTTAGAAACCATGTGGTTTCTTTCTTGAAGAATAAGAGATTTCAGTTCTATGGTTAAATAAGGAATTATATTGTTAGAAACAAGAGTTCAGATCTTGTTCTTCAAAAATAAAAAAGAGTACCCTAATTGTTATTGATTATATATATAACATCATATTTGATGAAATGATATTGTTCTCTATGACAGATTCCCTATGGATATGAAGATTATTTTTTAAATTCTTATTCTTTGATAGATGAGGTAATTTCATGGATTGAATATTTAATAAACAAATTATAACATCATTCTAACTCAACAAATGTATTCTTGGAAACAACTCAAAAATATTAGCACAGACGATTCAATATTTGTTTCTACACTTACTTTAGTTGGAAAAATATTTTAAAAACTATGAGATTATAGGAAGTGGATAAAATAGAATTTTGAAATCTAATAAGAATTTTTTTATACATTATATCTTTATATAAACATAGAGAATATGTTATAGTCCTTTGTGTCTAGTTTAAAAGTGAAAAAAATCACATATTGTGGATATGAAGATAATCTTTTATACATACTGAGCAAAAATTACATTTGGTTTAAATATGATAGGAATGGAGATTTGAATATATTTAGTTTTAAAAATATAGAATATGAAGGATTCATTGATTATAGAAAATATAATTCTAGTGGAATGTTATTTCTTGGTGGTAGGTTTCATTGTTGTAATAGAAAGAAGTCATCTTATGTTAACATGTCAACTATTGAGGTATATTATCTGGTTTCATGTCTAGCGAACAATAAATTGGTGTGGAAGAAAACTCATGTAGAATATCACATATTTGAAGTGAAGTTGACACCAATTGTTTTCTGTGGTAATATAAATTCCACAAATATTTCATATAATATTTTCAAATGTTCAATTTCTAAGAACATTGATAACAAATATCACTTCTCCAAATAACTTTTGGTGAGAAATATGTTGGAATTTTTATATTTTATAGAAAATATATGATGTGTTCACTAAACCATTGTCAAATGATTATTTATAAAGACTAAATATGTATATTGGAGTCAAATATCCCATGTCATAAGGTTAAGGTAATGTGTTTAATCACATTACTCATCATTTCATTGGAGACTTTTTTTTAAAGGTAATCAATGGAAAAGACAAAAAAAATATTATTTTTATTTATCATCCAATGTTTTGTATGAAAATGAAAGAATATTCATAAGGGGTATCTGTTGATATATGTGTCTCATTAAATGAAGTATATATTTAGAGTTAATTATTAAATGGGGTATGTTATGATTTAATATCTTCGAATGTGTAAACTCTTTTAAATTATATTTTAGTAATGCTTGTAGGAATTTATTCTTCAACATTGTCCTCGGAAATATTTTTTTACACTGTTGATAATGATGATGATAATGTAGAGACTTAAAGAAATTTATCTTCTCAAATTTATTCTAATGGGGTATCATTCAATCAAGGAGGATCCCGAAAATCATTTTTGAAATTATTTGAACATTTTCCAATCTTTTTATATAAAATAAGTCATTTTTGATCACTATTCTTATTTTATACAAAGAGTTTACTAATGTATGTTTAGAGTTATTAAGTGATGATTAGTTGTAATAAATAATCTTTTTCATTTATATTTATATTCATTAGTTGAAAACAATATCTATCAGGGGATATTTTCAAGAAATTTCTTGTGATTAAATAAGTTCCTATAGATTTTGATATTTTTCTAAATAATAAAAATTAGATAAGTAAGAATTCGATTCAATGATTTTTTTTCTTTTGTTATCATAATATAAATCATTTTCAAACACATGCCATTATATATAAACTATTATTAATGTTGAATACCGGTATTATTGAAGTGTAAGTGTAACAACCTGACTCTATAAACCCTTATATAGTGTTTAATTTATTATATTATTAAAAGACACAATGGATCTAAGCAGAAAAAATTATTCAGTTTAGTAGTCTTAACAAACAAGATACACACATGATGAATATATTACATTAGAAATATGAAAAAATTACCTTAGAAACATTCTCGCATACTTAATATCATTCATAATATCCTTCGTCATATAGTTTTTAAATTTTAACATAGAAAGGATGTTCTAATATACACAGTAAGGGTTATATAGAGTGGATGTAATCATTAGTAAAAAGTCATAATCAACATGTAACATCGGATAATAAAAAATAAATTTAATAAAAAAATTGAGTTAAATTATAATACATGGTCAATATCTATATTGAAAACACAATGATAAATGAAACTAAATTATTAATAAATGAAATTCATTATTCACAAAATTTATAATCAATATCACTCAACAAAAATATCATGAATTCTACTGATCTGGCCTCTTAACTTGGAAATAATTCTTAATAAATGTATAGGTGCAAACTAAATAACTACATAATATGGAATTCTTATTTCATTTCATAAGAGAAATGTTGATTCATTGAGTGGATTTCTATAACTAGGCCGCATCCCTTATCTACACATCTTATTCATTCATTATATTTTGAATTACCAATACAATTGATTCTCAAAATTACTTATAATTAAATAATTATCAAGTTTTTCATGCCTCATATGTGATTTTAACATTCATTATAATAAATTTATATTTGTTATAATTCTATTATGGAACCTTATAAAGAATTATAATGTCAAATATGATCAATATATAATAATCCAACACTCATTGATAATAAATTCTTAATTAAAATTTCCGTTTCTGAGTGTTAACTATTCCATTTTTCATTTAAGTGTCAGTTCTGTGATTTAAATCCTTACAAAATTATCATGATTAAATAATAAATAAAATTAATAATGATATAATTATCATATATATTAATTATATACTAATTCATAAAAATCTATTAATGTTTGACATAAAAAAAAGATGAATCACATTTCTTCATGTATATGGTTGTCCCCACAAAAGCATAAGGGAAGTTATCATTTTTTATTGAATTGAAGTGTAAAAGGACAAATAATATCTTATATCAATAGGTCCATAATTATTTCATAATTATCATATATATTCATTAGTTCCATATTTAAAAGCATCCAAGTAAAATGGTGATGAAAAATAAATTACACTGCTATTTGGAGACGAAAAGCTATGTGTATGCACGAGAAATGTTTTCTCCTTCCATAAGATGGAAAAGAAGTGGAAAATGGTTTTCCAATAATCATAATAACATATCAACATATTGATGATAAAATATTAATTATTTTATTATATTTAAAATAATTATATTGTAAGTAGAAGGAAAAATTGAAATTACTTAGTCAAGGGTTATACCTCTTTGTTGAGAAACCTCTTTCCCTCACAGATTAAGATGGGAAACGATGTAATTTTCATGAATAAAATAAACTCAAGGATGTGGGAATGGAAGATAATTTTTTATTAAGGTGTTTATTTTTATGATTTACTACACAATCATTGTTCATAATGGACTATATGAGGTTCCATTTTATAAGTGATGGGAGGGGATTCCTCGTATTTAGATAAAGTTTTACATTAATATAAAATAATTTTCATTTTCATGTTGCTCAAAATTTTATATTTTTAAGGATCTATGAGTATAAGTTTAAATCATAGCATACAATAATATTTAAATAAGTTTATGTGATGTTTTAACACCACTTTATTCAGTTTGACCCCCAGTTTACCATTATGATGATTTCCATAATATAATTCGTTTATTTTTTTTTTGGATTATGAATGTTGGTATAAAAGGAAAATAAACCCATAAGATGAAAATAAAAGATATGGTAGACCGTATCCTATTAAATTGTCTAAAATTAAGATTTTTATGAATTATATATCATTTAATAGCATATTTTTAATTTTAAGATACCAATGATATCATTTTCAAGACTCTCCACATAATTTAACTTGTAAAAATATAAATATAGTAATGTTATAGAAATATAAAATTATAAAACATCACTAATATTTTATATTATATAAAAAATTTAGAGCTCAATAACTAAAACAAATAATATTACTATTCATTTTTCTTGAAACATTTATATGACTTTTATATTATTTGAACAAGCATTGTATCGGCATTGTGTGAGTATTTAATCTAATGATTACATCCCTCAAAGTTAAAAATAATTACAAATGAATAAAAATAATTCAAATTTAATTAAAATTTTAAAATTTAGTATAAATTATTTTTATATCCATCAAAAAATAGTTTAGATAATAAAACAAAGACAGTGACATTTTTTACTTTATCATTTACATAAAATAATTTAAATGTCATAATCAAAGTCAAGTGGAAATAAATTTAAAAATTTCGTAATTTTTAATACTTATTCTAAAAACATATATAATAAAATAAATATTATTGTTAGGGATATTTTTTGTACTCATTCAATAGTTTTAACCCTATTTTACCCATTTCTCCCATACTGAGGTCAAAACTCTTTATAATATTTGTTATTCATAATTGATAAAAAAGAAAATACTTTCCAAATCATAACCCACTAATTAAAAATATGGATTCCATTTTTAATGATTTTATTTATATAAGATACATAAATTATAATAAAAATGTGTTAAATGAAATGATTTTCAATTTTTAGATAAAAGTGTTTTTAAACCTAAAAATGAACAAATACCAAAATCCTATTTAATTCCAATTATTATGTTATTAATTGAATTATATATAACTAAAGACATTTATATTTCTGGATTATAAAATTAAATATATAATGGCACTTTTATGTTAATTATTTTAATGAAAAAAATTATAGTATCAAAAAATTGTATACATTCACCATTCACTAAAAATAAATATTTTTATATAAATACCAAAAACTCACCATATGAAGATATTTACATGATGATTTCAAAAATTATATCCCTTTTATAAAATTAAAACATAAAAATTCCTATAAATTATTTATGTATTGAGGAAAAATAGGTACAAAACCCCATTTTTTGAAGGTAACATATTTCTGAAGCATATAATGATTTTACAAAACACAGACCACTTATTTCCTTATAATTAATAAAGAAATTTTTTAATAAATTTTTTACAAATTTTTTCACACATTATTATTTCTATTCATATATTCCAATCAAATTACTAATTGATAATTCTCACATTAAAATATAATATTTTAATAGGATATCGTTGATTATTTAAACTTGGTATTGGGTGTAATGAAAAATATCACATAAATGAAATTTATTTAAATGGAAACATAGCATAAAATATCAAGTTGTTGAATTATATACCCTTATAAAAATTTATACCATGAAATTTCTTTACTTTTAAATGAATGAATGATGATACTTCTTCCACATCACATCTTCAGATTCCTATGTGGCTTCTGAGTATTTATCCCTTCACCAAAAAATATTGATCAGTAGTGTGTTATAGTCTCTTAGTACATCCTCTATATGATCCAATATCTCTATTTGTTATTCCTCATAAGATATATCATTCTCTATTAGTACAACCTCTTAGTTTATAACATATGAAAGATCAGTTATGTACTATTTAGGAGAGCATCATAGAACAAATTATGAACATGATAGTGATATGGTGGAGCCACCAAGCAATAATCTACCATCCTAATAATATTAATAATTTAAATGGATATAGTGTATCAACAATATTGTCCTTCCATTCTTTCAATATCTAATAAACTTCTTCCAAATTAAAATTCACTGGAATACCTTTTCAGTAACATCAAACTCTAGATGTCACATATCATTGTCAGCATAGTATTTTGTTGATTCGAAGCTTCCCTTATGCGTGTTTAATGGATCTATCCTTCTATTACATTTTCACAACTATATCAAGTCCCAATATCTTTAATTTCCTAAATTTATCCAAACACACTAGCATTCTATACATCTTTCTATATAGGGGTTCATTAGAAGCCATCATAATTCCTAAGTGAAATCTATAATTATAAAAAAATGACACTAATGGATGGTTTTGATACCAACATATTTTGAAATCCACATATAAGTATATTAAATTTTATACAGGAGTATAGATGGTCTCTTATACTAAGAATCTATAATAAGATGATAATAAGTGTGGAAACTAAGCTATATATCTTGAACCTACTGAAGACTTCTCTATAACATCAAGGTAAACCATGGATCCTAGTCGAATATGATGGAAAGTGGTACTCAGTGAAATATAAAAACATACATAACATTTAAATGTGTGATTTATTTATAGATAACTATTATCTAATTGTAATTAAATATGTGAATTTCAAAAGGTTTTCAATTACAACCCAAATTTCATTGTTCGCTTTAGTTTTCATGTGAGTCCAGTGATGAAATACTTGGTAATGTATTCCCATTTCTATTTGGGTATGGGAAATGGTTATTAAATCCTATTAAATTTTTTCCACTCATCCTTATATTTTTGAAAGACAAGTTATTTGAATTCATAGTCTACAATATCCATTTTTAGGGTATCTCATCATAAGTAATATTTTATATCTCTATACATCATGATACATTATGGGTAATTACAGAACGATGAATTAAAAGATTCATCGAATGGATCCTTCAAGTATCATTTTTATAAAAAATAGACGCATTCATTAATTTTTAATATTCTTGTATTATAATGGTTAAACTCTGTAAAAGTTCTCACATTATTTTTTAATTACAAATCATCTTTCTACACCTAGTAATCCTCTCATGCATGGATGTTTAAACATTTACCTATGAAAGATAATATATTGACCCCATAAAATGTTTTTAAATATCTATATTCTGTAAATATTTAAATATATATCCTCTTTCAATCCTTATCGTGGATAATTTAGCATCGTCATTAGGTCTAAGAGCATCATCCACGTTGTTCTCTATCATACAATGGTAATGTATCAAGAATCCATAAACAGCAATCAACTCCTACCATCTTTTCTATTGTATATTGGACTATTTCTCTGTAAATATTTACATTATAATTTTTTTCTCAGTATATATATCAAACCTTTCCCAATATAGATAGTTCCTCTATATATTCAGTTGATAATATCCCACTGCCCGGTCCAAATCACGACTTAGATAATTTTTCTCGTCAATATTCAATTACAGAGTTGCATAAGAAATCATCATTTCATTGTTCATAAGGATGCATCCAAATACCCTATTTGATACATCACTATATATCAAAATTCCTTCTCCAAAATATGTTATTTTTATAGCAATTTTAATGACTGGCCTTGTATTCAGTTCTATGGTATTCTTCTCACATTCATTTTTTCACAAGAACATGTCTCCCTTTCTTTTCAACATGGTTAATGGATTTTATATCGAAAATACATTTATCACAAAAGAATATATGTATCTTATTAAAACAATAATATTATAATTCTCAATCACCATGGTGTTTTTGGTGAATTTTTGTTGACTTAAACCTTTTAATTATCCACTAATATACCCTCATTGGATTTATATGACCCATGAATGATACATTTTGTAACCAAAATTAAAACCTGGAAAATTTGGAATTTAGATTCTCTTTACTCAGGGTCATCACAAAAATCCTCAAATTTTCATTGTTTTCATCCTTGATCAAAAAATATAAAATAATATCATTGATAAAGACTTCCAAAAACTATTCAAGGTAATCCATAATGTCTTTATTCACTAAATACTTGATAATAGCTAGATTTTTAGTACGTACAAATGATATTAATATAATTTATAATGACTATACCTTGTATAGAAGAATGTATTGGGTATATCCTTCTTTTAAAAACTTATCTGATGATATCTTGATCATATATTAATATGGTAAACATATTGATGTCCTCATAATTGATCAAACATATCATTAATATAGGGTAGAGTATACTTGGTCTTAATCATTGTCTTTTTATGTTCCCTACAATAAACGTAATAATTCTTTGGCCAATAATTATTTTTTTAAAAATAATATTTGTAGCCAATTTTTAATATCTAGACAAAATGAATCCCTTATCAATATTTTCATCTAGTTTTTTTTCAAATCTTACAACTCAAAAAGGGATATTCTATATAAAATCATTGAAATAGTTCTATCACCAACTATGAGTTCTGTTGAAAACTCAACTTTACAATTTTGGGGAAGCCTGTTAATTTACACTATAAATAAATCAGAATATTTCCAAAAAATGGGTAATTTTTCAATGTTGAGTTTCTCCATATCCATTTGATATAAATATCCATCGTAAATAGGTAATAAATCAAATTTCATTGAATTAATTTTAATTTGTATATATAATCATCCTTGCACTAATTAAAAATCATATTTTTACTCTAAATATCCATTTTAACATTCCTTCCATGAATGTTAATATAGGATATGTTCTTATAGAACCAATCCAAACACAAAATTACATCAAATTCAATTGGGGTGAGAATAAATATGATTTTTAGGAGTCACATTCCAATAGAAATAAATTTAATATGATCTATAGATTTGATATGTGATCATAATAATTTTATGAGTTTTCATTCCAAAATCAATATATAATCATTAAGGTCTTGATTTCATAACCATAAAATAAATTAGATATAACATAGTGGGATGAATAATATTCAAATAAAAAAATTTACTTATTTTTTGGTTGAAATGTGTACCTTTCAACACATCACTGTGAGATCAAACATTGGATATTTCAATTTCATAAGCCTAGAATTCTCCCCTTTTCATATTCTATAGTATCTTCCCTTGATGATTGGGAAATTGGTTTGAATAATTCCCATGTCATTAATGTTTAGTCACTACATAGTAGTTGTTTCTTTCTACATCATTAATTAAAGATCCTTATAAACCCTTTCTCTATACTTGAAACCAACACATGGTCCCACTAGGCATGTTACTAGGTGTTTTTTTTTCATAATTATCACATGATAAAAATATAATTCTCCCATTCTCCTTCTTTGAAAAATTTTAATTTCATATTCATCATTAATCAACTTCTTTTATTGACTTCCATTGAAGATATAAAAGAAATAAAATTCATTAAATGTCATTATAACACATGATACTATATCATCATATAAATAAATTTGAGAGACTGATTCCCATTTGAGACATGGATTAATAATGTTGAATAGATGATCATTTTTACTTTTAATATTTTGTATATTATCTATAGAATTCCAGGATAATCATTTACTGATTACCTTGTAATATTCTACACCACCACATTCCTTATTCATTAAAGTGAGTCACATATTCTCCATTTTATCTTGTTATTCTCAAGGGAAGTATTTGTTCAAGAATATATCATTATATTTTCTCCATTCCATTATTTTTATTTCATAAGTGACTAAATTTTTCTTGATCAATGACCACCATTGATTTCCATATCATTTATAATAATAGACTTGAAGAATTTCCTTTTCAATTTTATTACATCAATAGAAAGTAATATCTCTTCAAAGGGATTAATACATTGTATATATTACAAGGTATTAGCAGTTTCATTACAATATAGAGTCTCTTGTCACAGGATGAATTCCACAATAGGTGAATCATTTTGTGGAGAAATATGTTTGTCTCTGTAGGAAATTTTATCTATCATAATAAAAACCATTTTCCCAAATATGTACATGATCAACATAGTTCCAACACCATATTTATTAAATTTATAATATGGTAAACTTTTAATTTGATAGTGGGTTTGAATTACATTTCATCAGTTAGGTTACATCACTAAACAGTGGAACACATCGAGTTATATCATTATCATCAAAATTGTTAGGCCATAAAATAAAAATCCATGTAATGGATCAAGATCTAAAATACTATAAGGGGTTATAATAATTATCAGGTTATTTATGTTTATTTAAAATATAGTTTTAAAGGTTCAAACCAAACTTGATCTAATACCAATTATAGCAACCAAAATCTACAAACCTAGAGTTTGTGTTAACTTTATAACATTTTTACAATATACAAGGGATCTCACCATGTTGGATTTATCAGTTAATATATTTTAGAAAAATATATACATACATGATTCACATATTACATTAGAAATATAAAAACCATTTCACAAGAAATATTTGTGAATCCAATATATAATTCATAATATTTTATTCATATCCTAGGTTATTTAATACAATTAAAGGGTGAGATCATATTGTAGACTCCCCAAACCGAGTATCCCAGAACCAATGTTTGTTATATTACATTGGAATAAGATACAAGGAATATCATCTAGAATGGCTTAATAACATTGAAGTATTGATAAATTAGATACATAAATTATTCCAATATTAAATTAAAAAACACAGATTGCAACAATTTTTTTCAATAATGTTAATATTGTTACTAAAAAACCCATGAATATCATTTTTAGCACACTTCAAGGATTCATAGGAATGGAAAAAAATTAAGGGTGAAATTAAATGGTAATAAATATATATTTAAGGTGAAATAAATCATGAATCAGTAATCATAATCAACATAGAAATGTAGATAACAAAAAACACATTCTATTTAAATAATTTTACTATCATGGATAGATAATGAAATATTGAAAGGAATATAAATAAAAACACAATCCATTTATTAAATAAATTGTGGATGAAATTTATCTTGAGATAATATTGTTAATAAAATGTCATGTATAATAATAACTTAATTTTTATTAATGGAAATTTTTAGTTTTTTGGACTTTATGATCTCAAGTATCACGATACCTCTACTGTCAAGATAAATCACAAGGCAATTTAGAATAATATATAGGTATACACCAAAAAAATAGTTAACGAAGGTTAGAAAATTGATTTGTCCCATGTGACTGCTGATTCATTGACAGGGTATCCAAAATCAGGACCCACCAATCACTAAATTTCTAAATCATTCCTCATATATCAAATAATCTATTTAATTCATGAATAAAGTGTCTTCTCATCAAATATATATATTAATTAAAGAATACATATCTTTCAATTATTTCATAGATAATAAAATAACATTAAATAAAGAGATAAATATGTATAAACGATATAGGATTTAATAAATAAACATATGTAGGGTAATTATTGTCGATATTTAGTATAAATTCAATGTCCAACGATCAAAGGAAAGTGAATATTTCAAGGAAAAGTGAATGACTATGAAAATGAATCAAGAATGTGAATATCAATAAATTCTTTGGTCAAAATTATCATAAAAATCCATAGAAATAGTATTTATGGAATCAATACAACATATCCTCAGTTGAGTATATGTAAAATAAAGGGTTGTCAATTTTTATGAATAAAAATACCATATAATGTCATTAAAACATTCTTGAGGAAAATATCATTTTACATTGAATATTTATAAAAAAATATAACGTTGAAAAATATTTTGAAAACAAATTTTTTTTTAAATAACGATTGGAAATTATAAATGAATATTTAAAATTTTATTGCTCATGATTATGGGAAATTATGTATATTTTGTACATGTTAAAATAAGAATTACTTTCACAGTTTCGGTAAAAGCTAAACAGATCATGTTTGTAAAATTACATGAATATTCCTTTCATAAAAATACTTAAAAAGTATTGTATGGGTAAAAATATATTTAATCAAACATTTGAATATTTTTAAAAACATTAATTAAATCATTATAGAAATTTTAGTTTGGGATGAAATGGGAGTTTTTATTGAAGAGATAAATAAAGTTAGATTTTGAAATATTTTAGTAATCATTTTAAATTACAAGTACTGTAAAAAATTTAATATTACATGAAAAAATCATTAATAAACATAATTTAATAAAATTATTTGGTTTTATTATATAGTGATCAAATTATTTCTTTCAATTTAAATAAAATCATATACAATCTTAATTAAAATTATTTTGTGAAATAAAACCTTACTATGATCATAATGATTATGTGAGAATTAACAAATAAATTCATTATGTATAGAAAATGTAAATAAAAACAATTAGTGGATATAAAACATAATATACTCAAAATTCAAAAAACACCTAATCATATAATATCAAATATAATGAAAAAATAATATAACCCAAAGAAAATAAATTGAGTTATGAATTTATTTACAACTTTCTACTTCTTAAGAAAAATCACCATGGATGAAATAATTATAATTGAATATTAAAATAAAAATAATGGTTTATTAATCATGATATTACATGTCAGTGTTTCAGGATATACACCATATAAATGAAATTAGGTTTATAACATTATAATATTCCTCAATGAAGTGAAATTGAAATGAAGTCCTTTACCTCAAGCTTCCTTTTGGTTGAACAAGAATTAAAATAATTTTTAATTATTTTCATCAAGATATTGTTTTATTAAAACACCATAGCTGTATTTATAATTTCATACATGATACCCATACAATCTTTGTCCGCACATGTATTAATAATATTTCATTATTTTCATTATTTTTGGTGTTAATTGCATTGTCTTCTCATGTGTATTTTATCACGAGGGTCTCGATTATTACACGTATAATAATGTTAAGTAATATCATGAATTATATTAACATTGTAATTTTTTTAAAATTTAACATATTATTATTATTATTATTACCATTTTAACATGAGTAATGGATCACATCACATCATGGAGACAGTAGATCGTACATATACAGAAACAATATTATTATTTCATTAATGGGTGAAAGTATAAGTAATTTTTTTATATTAATTTTTTTTTAAAATATATATCAGATAGATTAAATAAATTTATTATTATTACCTTCCATGTAAAGAATAAGTGAAAAACTAATCACATCGCTTCGCAAGGAGGTAGTTTTTCATACAGACAAGCAACGTTATCATATTTTCAATGAAATGGAATATTGGAAGGAACATGTTATATTAAAACTATATAATTAAAATAATATAATAAATATTATATAGAATTGTAAAATTTATCATTATTTCCATCCTTGATAGATTGTGATGGAAAGTCAATTACATCAGTTTGTGAGCCAGTAGTACGTCATGCACACAATCAACGGTTTTGTTTCCCATTTGATGGATGAGGATATCGATATATGTCATGAACATAAAAAAATAAAAAATAAATATAATTATTAAAAATAATTTATTATATAATATAGTTTTAATATGATTTTATGTAGGTGGAAGAAGAAATAAAATAAAAACACTCAGTTAAGAACATTACCTCTTCTTCGGACGACCACTATACTTTTTCACCCAATGCATTAATAGGATGAATTATTTATCATAAAAAGGGAACTAGGATTTTTATGATATAAATAAAGTTATATTTCTAGGTATTTTCTGAACCAAATTAATGTGGATGTGTGAAGAGGGGAGGAGAGGGTGGCCTTGTATAAGTGAGGGAGAGGACACATATAGAATTTTTGAAAGGAATTATCTTTCCACAAGCCTCAAAAATGGGTTATTGAAGCAAATTGGAGATTATAAAGTCAAAATATGGATATAATATTAGTTTGGACAAGATATTAGGTTACATTAACACTTATATTTTTTTTAACCACCTAGTAAATCATTTTTTACTTTAACTGCAGTAATTATTTTGTGCTGCTTTTACTATTTGAAATGGTAAAATCATTATTTTTACCTTATTATATAATATAGAATATTATTATTATAAATATTAAATCCTTTTTTACTATTAATATTTATATAATTGTATGTAATATTTAAAATTATACCCAAATAAGTGATGAAAAGTGGGTTTCCAAAGAGAAAATTATCATATGTATAAGAGGTTTTAATATCAAAATACAATATAAAATTTATTATATTTACCTATATTGGTTAAATTGTAATATTATTGAACTAAGGTTTATTTACACACTATTTAACATAGGATTTCAATTTATAAAAAATATAAACAAAAAAATATTTTTCATTAGAAATAAGCATTTTTTACTATTCATCGAAAAATGACACACATCAGAAAAATACCAAAAACCCTAAGAAAATTTTGATGTTATTATTTCAAAAATTTAGACTTTTTTTCAAATTATTTATATAAAATTAGGTAAAATTAAATTTAAATTATGTGTGTGAATCACAAGTAAATCTCATTTTTGAAAAATAGAGGTTTTAAGAATACATTTAGTTTTATACCAATTGTTTTTTCAAAAATAAATGGATAACCAATGAAAATTTGTAAAAAAAATAGATTTTCATAAATTATTTAATCTTATAAATACCCTAAAAATTACTATATAGTTTATAATAGTCGTGTTTTAAATAATAATATGTTAATAGAGTATTGTGTTTTGTTTAAACCCAATGTTACTTTCTTCACAATGTATCAAAAAGAGATTGGATTTATTAAAAAATAATTATATCATAAAGCCTTGGGTTGATAAATTATCTTCTAATCACATTTTCCTTGTTATATATTCAATACATCCCCATATTATTATTTTATAATCATAGGGTGGTGGATTCTGTCCAACATCAACAAATTGTGTCCTTGAAATTTGTACATGCACTCAAGAAAAAATAAGGGATTACAATTTGGAAATTCAATTTTGAAAAACTAACATCATAAAATTGGTGAAAAAACCATCCATTTCAAATATTTAAAGATAAATATTAAATTCCATCAATAATGATAAGTAACTTGGTTTCCGTGTAGTATAAAAAAGGTGGAAAGTGAAGATATGGAAAATGAAGAATACTGTAACACCAAAATAATGATAGAGGGTGATGGAGGTCATTGATCATAATAATGTGAATGATCAAGTGAAATTAAAAAACCAAAAAACTATTTTTTCATTCCTAAAATTTCACTTGGGATTGGAATGGTGTTTTTTGGTGTTGGTTGGAAAACCCTCACATTAGATGCATTTACCCACATCTTTTCTTGATAGTTTATCACGGGTATTGTTTGTGGGTCTGGAAACCCAAATTGGTTATCATATCCATTATGACTCATTGACATTCTTCCCAAAAGGCAGGTTCCCATTGGGGAACTTGGCCAACAGTACTTAATAACTTACATTGGTTGATATGATGTGATTTCAAGATCAACACACCCTTTTTGGGGGAATTTTCTCCTACTCTCGGACTCCCTTATAGATTTAAGATATGTTCATGAATCCTTAATTAAACTCTCAAATATGAAATAGGTCACTCATGAATTAACAATAAATAATTAGTGTGAATGGAATTCATAATCGTCTTTATGTATACTAGGTTTTTTATTAATGGAGATATATGTTTGTATGGATTAGAGAGTCATTAATTGTTTATAATTATGTTTTTTGTTTTGATCCACATAGTGGCGTGCTCTAAAATTATTCATCAAATAGTGAGATGGGGTTTGTATTGATGTTAGGGTTGGATCAATAATATTGGATTTTTATGTATCCTTGTGAAAGGAATCATATCCCATGTAGTTTGATGCCACTTAGCTGGACACATCATACCTTTTAAGGTAATATGATGAGCACTAAACCATGTAGTTTAACATCTTGTAGAAAGGATGTATAGGTGGAAGGTGCCAAGCCAAATTTCGGTTTGGAGCCTATTTCGAAGTGACCTAGAGGACCATTAAGGAATTTGAGGTTAAGGGATAGACAAGACGCTACTCGGAATGTGTCCCAGAGAGAAATAGGGATTATTTGGGCTGTTTGGTTTGAGCTTCCTACAAGATTCCTTCAAATCCATTATAGATAGAAATCATATCCCATGTAGTTTGGTTGTGAGTATCTATGCTTATTGGGGACCTATAATGGTTAGTATCATAGTGAATATGGCCCTTTTAAAGGATTGAGTTGGGGATTATACTGAATAGTATACCCTCTGATGGTTGGAAACATGGCATTAAGGACACATGCCTATGGAGGACCTCTAAAGAAAGAGGAGATAAAGATCTAGAAAATTATTATGTACCGAAACACGCATCTGGATGTGTGGTTTTTAGGAACATAGATAATTTCTATACTTGTATGAGTCATTATCAAATTTGATCAACAAGTGTTTGTGGAAGATCCATAAAACCTCACATTTCTTCTTTCACTGGTGGAAGACTCCTTGGAAAAGAGGGAATAATAAAGGAATTTTTTTGTCTATATACTCTCTCATTCTGGTAACATGGGTAGTCAAATAAAACTACCCTCTTAGATACCTCCCTACAAAATAGGTGGAGCTAGAGTGAAACCTCTTACAAGAAAGGCTAGGTTATTACTCTATGAGGGATTCCCTGACCTAGGATCCAAAGATGATATGGGGATATGGAATTAACCCTCAAATGGAATAGAAATCATGATCTTATCCTTCCCCTCTTGGAACTAGGGTTCCTTGGTCTTAGATAAGATGTGGGAAGGACAAGGAAATATCTGTTTCATCTTATACTTCGAGGTCTCTATCACTACACCCAGGGTTGGGGACCTCAATACCAATGGGATTCATATCTGCATGCACCCCAAGAACTATACACATCAGGTAAGATTAGTGTGGGACACCATTGACTTATGGAATTAATATCTGAATGGGGGATACACTAGTGTTTTCCATTTGATGGACTAGAAAATATATAGTATTCAAAGGAGGATTCAATTTGGTGCCCCTAAAAAGAGTTATCCAAAGGAAGGGAATCCCTACAATTGGTGCCTTGAAATAGGTCTTTAAATGTGTCTCACACTGGTAAAGGGTTGGTGAATATAATGTTCTGTGCATATTGTGACCTAGGAGGATCTTTAAGTGATTCACGTAGGGTTATTAATATACAAGATAGAGGTTCCTTGATAGAAAGAACACCTTAGAAACAAAAATTTGGTGATCCCTTTCTCTAATCACCATGGGCCACCTCAGGTGTCCCAAGAGGATTCTCACATAGGACCTAGATTTGGGAAGGGACAATTATGCTAGTCTTTTTCAATTTGGGGGATGGATTCACGTGTGGGTGGCTTGTGGTTTTGACCCTAGACGGACTTTTATCCCACTATCACCCTTAATTCTCACATCACGTAGAATTTAGAGAGGTACCTAGTAGATTTTTTAGGACCTTGGAAAAGGTCCTATGATTCCAATGTTTGGAGTCTTCTTAAGTATTTATAGTATCAAAAAATTTGAGCCTCAGAGTCCAATTCATAATAAAATATGCATCATTTATTGAAGGATTTTATCTGAGTAGTTACCCAGCATAGGTACAAAGTGCATGTGCCACATCTAGGGGTGGCCTATCATTAAATTTCACACATGGGGGCCTACACGATCATTTTAGAGACAAATGTACGTTCATTAAGGGTGGTTTAGGTGAGTTCTACTGATCATTTTAAGGATTCACCTCTTGAATACTTGAAGTATTTTTCATTGGATCTTGTCAAACCTTGTGACAAAACAATGTCCCACCAAATTCCCCCCCCCCCCCCATCGGGATTGAATCTAATCAAAATAAGAGGTCCCAATATTGAGGTAGAGGGAGGAAGAGTTCATAAGGCCTTTAAGGTCACCATTGTAGGTTATTAGTGGAGGTTTCCCATACAAGTTCCATATCTTCAAAACATAGGACCAAAGTGTTGGTAGAGTTTGTAAACCTGACACATAGTCCATCATTGTTTATAAATAGCATTAAACCACAAACTAATCATTCCCTTCCACATTCGTGTCCATTTATATTATCACCTAGGTTTTTTATGTAGTTGTTAAGTGCTCTATTATTTGTTTAGGTATTTTGAAATATCTATATTCTGCAAGTACATGATACCTCAAGTTTATATTCTATTCATTGTGGAATTACCTTGTCAAGGGTCCTACATGAGGAACCTAATTGAGGGTCTTATTCAAGGAATCTCATCAAGAGGCATGTGTGAGGCCTTTCCTTCACAAAAATTTCTCAACATTCAATAATCTAGATTTTTTACATTAAAAAAACCTGAATGTCTTCTCATAAGTTTAAAAAAACATCTACTCTGTTGTCTTCCCATGAACAATATATTTCATGTGTCATAGAGGTGATTAAAGATATCAGTCTATATTAATACAACATATGTGAATTCACTCCCCCAATCATAGAAATTTACTTGATGCAGTACTAGTGTATGTATCAACAAAGTTACTATCTTCCATTATACAATCATGGACTATTGAGATACACTCTAATCCCAATGGCTTAGAGTTACATTCCTAAGTTTTGGTTCATGAAACACATCAAATTTCCATCCACCAACATCTCCTCTATAGTTTTACACATCAAGGAATTAAAATTTTCATCTCCTTTTTTCATGCATCACAATGGATGCACATTGGATCTGAAGCCTCATGCCCAAGAATAAAAACCACACTAGTATGAGTCAACTTTTCATGCTTCTTGATCTGATTGGTCACAAGGTTGGAAGCAGGATTGGGATTTAGTCTCTAGAGGTAGATTACTTCTTTAATGGATGTGGGAATATTAGGTTCACCATACATGTGTATAATTCCTAAAGGAGCTACAAGATGTTATAATTTATGAGGTTTTTTGGGTGGAAAAATATATATTTACAATAATTTGGATGTCATCCCTAAACTATTTATCCGATGGAGTCCATTGACAAATTGATTTCATCGGACACATTTTGATGTCGATATTATCCTATGGGATTTATTCATAATTACTGGATCCCCTATCCTTTGGGTTATGTATGACGAGTTTATCTCACTTAAGGAAACTTGGGATAAAGCTAAAAGGACACAACCATTGAACCTATAGATTTTTTTCAAGTGTCTTAGAAGGTAAAAAATAATTTTATTTATCCAAGGAGAAATATTCTTATTAAAGCATGGTTGAAGGTCCTTCTCATGTTAGAAGCTGAAGGTCACACTTTCTAGCACCCTATTAGATTCCACGCCATAGAAAATCAAAGAACTCATAGAAAGTTCTGGAATATGTTGGAGAAAATATATTATACCCATTGGTGTTACAAAGTAAATTATCAGGTTTCTATGAGGGCCAATTTGGATCAATTCCCAATGATATGGATATGTATCTACCAACAATATGTGTTAGAATCCAACAATAGAGTGATACCAAGTACAATTTTTATGGTAGCCGAACTAATTGAATTAATCCACATATGGTTAGATTCCCCTTCTATGTTGAATATATACTATAATTCACTATATTTGTACACAAAGAAGGCCCCATTTATAATTTTTGGGACATTTCAATTTCTTTGGTTGTGGATTGTAGAAAACATTAGTTCTTATGATGTGAAAAGCATCATTAAATTTCATGATGGTCAATTTCCCTTGTTTTTTAGGTTCTTTCTTGAATAAATCCTCTCACCCTAATGTACACTGAAGTCCTAAGGATTCTGAACATATTGGGAGTGTTCAACTACTTCCTATATAGAGATCTTCCTACCAGGATGTTCAATGGTGGTGTTAAAGCTGATGACGATATAAGGGTGTACATGATTACATTTAGAGATAGAATAATGGTGGCCCGTATTGATAATGAGATCATATATAACCAATCTTCTCTATATAAATTCACTCAAAAATTAAAAATCTGCACTAGTCAAGTGCCCCCCCCCATGCATGCTCAGTTTGAGAAACTATTATTGTTGTCCAAAAAATTCTAGACCCCGATGGCCATGAAGGTGTGTCCAAAATTTTTAATCAATATTACTTTTTTGGGGGTATTGATTTGGAAGGAATGCAGATATGCTATCTCTTATATTTATTCATACCCTTAAGACGAATTAATGAATGGTGTCCCTTGAGTCAAAGCTATGATATCTTCCAATCGTGGAAATCATGGAAGGAAGGTTCAATCTAAATGAGATGACTCTAATTCTCTAAAATATTCATGGAAATCAAGGAAAAACACCATTGATTATTCCTCAATTGAGAAAACTGCATCATCTAGTAAAATATGGTTCAGTCATAATTTTTTTAAGAAGACATGGGATCTGATCCCTAGGTCTTCTGTCAGAGAAGAGAGTCCAAAAAAGTCTTCATTTACAAAAGTCATCAGGTATTCCTCGTAGTTTTCTTGCTTAAAACTAGATTTTGTTCAACCCCTAGTGATCTAAGCATGGAAGGGAATATCATGCGACATCTTTAACATGTGGGTATTTATCAAGGAAATCATACATATCCCAAAGCGGGGGGATATCTAATAACCATATGATCACTTCCTAGAATGTAATTTGTCTAAAGTAAGACAATATATTTGGGAAATGGAAATGATGATATATGAAACAATTGATTAGATCCCAAAAAAAGAGGATCTAAATTGATGGATTGAAGAAAAATGATGGGGTATCTGGTCATTATGAAGAGGAATGAGATGAATATATAGACCATAGTGGTGTATCTCTCTCTTCTTCATTATCTCTTTCCACTTTCATCAACAATCATTAATTATTTTGGTATCAATATCAATGTTTGGAAGAGAAGAATAATATGATCTAAAAGAAAAGTACCTCATGTAACTATAATATAGTCCCAAAGGAACCCCAATCGGAGTAGTGTATGACTCATTTTATTCCCCATAACTATCCTCAGTTTAGAGGAAAATGGTGGAGGAAATGGAGGGAGGTTCTTCTTGACTTCCATTTCATGGGTATGTTACTCAAAGGACTGATAAGGGCCCCTCAACATGTCGAGAGAAGAAACAAATGTGGGAAAACAAGTTGTCTCATAATATTCACCATTATAAGTCATTTTTATGTCATTTTTATCTTATGAAAAACTAAATGAACTTTTTTGACCATGCCTATACATTATTGGATATTCATCACATTCCTCTTTTAAGGGGTCTAGTACTAATCCTTCAATGATTAATGAGGAATCCTAGAGGAGGCATAGGCTCATGTTGATTAATCTATGCCCATGAAGGGGGATGTTCCAATAGATACAAGAGTTTCTTCCCCAATTATTATTTAGAGGAGTGAGAGTACCAGTAATGTTACATGAACATCATAAGGTTTTATTTGAATTTTCATACTTATAATTCCCCCTGAAATTATAAATCATTCATATAAAATATAAGACCATACAGTAGAAAACATCAATCACATTTCCCTTTTTAAAGGATATGATAGGGATGTAGTATGGTCTGATAAATATGTTGGTGTTGAACTTGACCCTAATGTTTTCAAAGAATTTATACCTATTTAGATTTTGGTAGAGAGAATTCACAATGGAGCCAATTTGGGTGATAATCTCCTGATATATGGTACCCCTATGTATGAGGATTCCATGAGACATTAAGTATTATTTAATGAAAAAACATATAAAATAATGGATCCTGAGGAAATTTTGAAATAATTAATATTTATTTATCTTTTCAGGACTTTATAGAGTTTGGTAGGTTATTATTTGGATGTTAGTTTTCTCTTTATTTTATTTTTTAAATATAGTTAGCATCTTTAAAATTGATGTCTCGCATTAGAGATTGACCTATATCTCTTTTTCTATAGATATCATTTCCAAGGAAATTCATGTGAAAGTCACCAATATCCACCCCACAACCATTGCTGAGGGAGTGGCAACTGAGAACCCTAAAGTTATAGATTCCTTAGAGTGCATGATATTAATTTCTGAACAAAATGAAGGGTATGTTCCTGGTCATGATGTTTTTACCCTGAATGTTAAGGTTGGGAGTACATGGGAGACATTAATCCAAACAGTTGACCAATAATGAGTTGGTTTTTTTAACTACATTTGATGCCTCACTTCCTTCACTTTATATTATCCTCTTCATGTTGATGAGGGGAGTTACCAATTATTCAACATCGTTGACATATGTGTAATTTCATGATGTAGGGGATTATGTTCCACATCATTCTACACTTGTAAGAGAAAGTATTGTTTTATAGGAGGGATTTTAATAAGGTGACTTGTTGATTTCATTAATCCGAGCCTAATATCACCCACTAAGAGTGGTTAAAAATCATACATGGAGACATAGAAATATTTTCACCCTACATGCCATATGATCTTGTGGGATATCTTGAATATAGTCTCATAGGAACCTTTTAAATACATTATCTCTTAACTCCACATACTTCTAACAATGATTAACATTTTCAAATATTATCGATTTTATTACCGCATAATCCCCCATGTTTTGAAGCTAATAATCTATGGATGGGAGGATGATTGGAGGTTTTGATAAGATAAGGCACAATAATATAGCCCATATAAAAATCTATGTATTGTTATATCTGATTCCAATCTCAATCATGCTAAGGAGGTAGAGGAATATCATTGTTCTTATGATGATAAATCTCACCAAAATATACATATTTATGAAGAAATGGATATCAAGAAGGAAGATAGAGCCCATCTACCCTGATCAATGAAGGTGTCCATGAAACAATGAAGAGACTCTGTTATTGCATAATATTGGAAAAATTTTAATGATGATAACACTAATTCCACACAACATTCCTGGTTTTGCAATACTATGGATACTTACTAAGACAAAATATAGAAGTCAAAGCCTATATTGAGGAGTGTGTGTAAAATTTTGACAAAGATATTCCAACATGTAGAATATCCTCCGCATTTTTTAAAACAAATGAAAAAGGGATTTTTTTTACCAATCACCTATTTATGCATTCTTACACCCTTATTAATCATAATATAACACTAAAAATGACTTATTTTCATGGATTTAATAACCTTATAATTTCAAAAATAAGTGTGATGGTGTGTTATTATTTTTCCTAAACCGTGGGGCCTAGAGATCATAGATCAACTATTTATAGGGTTATATGGACAACCCTACAATCATTATGTCTTTTGGTTCATTTTCATAATTTCATCATAAGATCAATATGAAGAAGACTTAACAAGAAATACCTATATTTTCCATATTCTTACCTTTGAGGGTTTTTATCCTAACATGTTTTGTGAATATTATCTTGTCATTTATCTATTCTTTCCTAAACCATTTATAGAATAGATTTAGAAATATGAAACATAACTTTTACCCAGGGTCCCATTGTGGGTTTTTCACCTATCAAGTATTGTGTCTCTTTTTATGGGAAGTGTAATGTATTGCAAGATGGACTAATACGGATGGTATTTTTGGATGAACATCTTTCACCATGAGTCTTGTAATGATGGCCCAAATAATTCTTGTTATCCAAGAATTTTCTGAAATTCATATAGAACACAAAGATGAATTTTGGGTCACATTTTTGTAATTCATAGATTTAAAACATGATGTGAGATGGGTATGTGGGGAATATTCAAGGACCATGTTCAAAAATAATTTTATATCACAACATTTTTAGGTCATAGGGTAACAAAGGAGGTATCCTTAGAGGAAAAATGTGTGGATTTTTTACAACTCCTTTTGTGGGTGACATTATGCAAAGTCAAATGGGGGGTAATACCACACATTCAAACAGTTCCATCCTCTAGATGATAGACCCTTTTGTGGGAAACTTATGAACATACAAATGAGGAACGTTACTATATATTAAAATAAAGGAGTTATCAAGAATCTTGACCTAGTATTACCAATAATCATGATGTTTATAAAGAAGTATAATTCTCCAAACCACAATGGATGGTTTGCCAATGGAAGATGTTTCATAATTAAGAGAGCATGTTTATTTGTTTGTACAGGAATGGGAAACTGATCCTACATGAATTTTTCTTCTATGAAGGCGGATAAATTCTATTAAATTATCCACATCATGAGGGGAAAGATCCTCTCTAAGAAGTATTCTAGCATCATATAGTGTAATATCATTTGACCTAGACATGGATAGTGTTTTTTAACATCTTACATTGAGTAAATATTTTCAATTTGTAATTTATTTTTACTAGGATGTAATTATTAGTAGTTTAATTTCATACGAAGAATACATTAGAGGATATAAGTTATTGAATATTATCTTTGAACAAAATATTGGCAATTCTCTCTTTTAGGGTAATCTATCTAGGAATGTTCTATTATCATCAAGTAGTAAGGGGTAAGGTTTTAATGTATAATTTTAGGGCCTCTAAATCCGTAAATTGATATGGGAGAAGTGAATTATGGAGATAGAGGATTCCACACAAGAGGACTAATATGCTTCTTGTTGACAAACCATTTTTCTAGGAAACATTATGGAAATCTAACTAAGGAATGTTACAAAATAGTCAAACACAAAAAATTTCTAGCTAGCAGCACTTTTATTGGGTGTCAAATGTAATTTCAAATGGTGTGTGTTACTGCACGATCTGATAAATGAGTTCTCTAGAATTATTATATTCTATTTCCAATGGATGAAGTATGTTTTTGGAGATTCGTATTTACTCAGACATAGTGTTTGGTTTGTGGGAAGAATGTTCCTAAATATTAATGGCATTTTCAAGTAAAAATTACTCAAGAATTGAAAAAAAATGTTTCCTACGTAGGTCTTTCCAAAACACATGAACATTTCAGCCATCGCTACCTATCATATTTGAATGAGAATCAATACATATGTATTTCTAGAAAATCATAATGTTTAAAGGATATTTTAGGACTTATTATGGAATTTAGCATCATTCAATGAGGATAATATGTGACTATAGTTTTTGGCCATCTAAATTAGACCATTGTGTTATGGAATTGATGTGTAATATGAGGCCTATCAAAACAAGTTTATTCTAGTATACATTGGAGATGGGATAGGAAATTGTAAATAATTATCATGGGGGTTCATGGTTTTATATAAGTGACATGGGACATGAATATGTGGGTTTTCCACATATTGTGGTTAAATAGAGGGATTCTGAAGATTTCATCAAGGATTAAATATATCAAATATGTTTATCATGAGAAATAATGTAACATTAGTTTAAACACCTATTTGGTGGAATAAATTAGGAAAATAAAACTGGGGCATGTACTACATAGTCAAATAGTTTCATCCTCTATCTAAAAGGTGATTTTGGGGGTGATTATGAAAATCCAACTTATGAACGTTCCTATATTGTCAGAAAAAGCTGTTCTTAGGTATGAGAAAATCTATTGCTGGTATCTAAATAATGGTTTTGATAAAATGAAATTTCCCAAGAATTGGTGCTTTACATATTAAAAGAATATTTCCATGTATAAAATAATCATTTTCATTTATTTTGTCCAAGAATTGTAGATTCCCTCGCATATACCTGACTCGTACGTAGGAGAGGAAATTTTTATTTCCATGGTGGATCCCTACATGAGGGAACCCAAATTAAGGTAGCCTACTTAAATATTTGTTTTTATACTGTACATGAGGCCTTTTATTTTCCCCACCACAAGGACTGTGACATGAGGTCTAGGCATCACTATGTATCTCATTTTTTGGGAATCAAGCCACATGTAGTTCTTGATGGACCATAAGTCATGCGTTGAGGACATCAAGTGTGTAGTTTAATGTCTTTCATTAAGGATGGGGGTCACCTAACATGAATGAAAATTCATATTGAATTTGGGATAGGGTATAGGACATTGGTGTCACTATGTATCTAATGGGAATAATAATCAAGTCATGTTTAGTTCTTGAAATGATTCCCCATACTAATTTAATGCATTTATGGAGAAAAAAGGGTTAATACGGGCTCATACATGGGGTAAGATAACATGTTGGATAATCATATATATATATATATCACTCATAAAAAGGATAGTGGGAGAATTTCATGTATTTTGGCTGGGTTGGGATGTGGGATCAGGGTTTCACTATATATCTCATGGGAAAATGGGAAAGAATAAATCCATAAGTAGTTATTAAGGAACCACGTAGTAAAAATTCATGTGCTGAAGAAATATGGTGTACATTTTATGGTTATGAAACAAGGACCATAATAACCCGTAAGTGTATTAATATACCTTGACCATGTGGGGAATCCACTAATTAAATATCTAATCTAACATGATTTTTGATCGATGTGAGATACAAGGAGCAGAAAATGTTTCTCCCACCAAAAAAAGGAAATAAAAATGAAGGAAATGAGAATTTTGATTTTGTGGTGACTGGACCAGGATATAGGATCTAGGTGTCCCTATGTATCTCATTCGAGTGAGGATCAAGCCAGAATTTGTTCTTAGAGAGGATCCTTGTGAGTTTATGGTTCATACAAAGCGATGCCAAATTTTTTATTTTTTTTATAAATGGAACTGGGATTGGAGATCTGGGTTTCACTAAGTATCATGTGATGGATAGAATCAAGCCGATATAGTTCTTGAAATGGTTTGGTAGGAAACCAACAATGAAGATTATGATCTACTCAGGAATTTATTGAAATTTTATGAACTTTTACATCATGAAAAATGGATATGAACCCTAATGTAATACATTGTGTAGATAAAATATTTTTATATAGTTTATTGTCTTGTGACTGGGGAATTAGAAATTTAATTTAGAGACTTATATCTCAAAAATTATTTCTTTTAGTTTTTGGTCATATTAATTGGACCATATGGCGTACCATTTATTTTCATGATCATAAGATCAAGATGCTACAAAATTTAATCTCATAAAATAAAAAGACATGTTTCATTTTGTTTATCATCTTGAGATGTGTAAGACATTCAATGATTTTTAAATTCATGCACCAAACACTGACTAGGCCGTATAATTTCATGAAACTGAGATTTATCACTCTATAGTGAAAAGATTTACTTTTTAAGAAAAATCAAATTGGACTGGTCGTAATGTGATCTCCATCCATCATTATTAGGGAATAAGCTCACTTTTAGTGAACCTTGTGTATTAAATAAGGTACTTACCACTTTAGTTTGATTTTCATTGACTTCTTCCATGGTATGATTGGTTTCATTTGGAACTGTACTAGTTCTATACATATAAATAGATAGAGGTTGTATTTATTGATAACATCTCATGTTGTCAAATTTTTATGGACCTCTAAGTGATGCATGATATGAAATCTTTTCTCATTGAGTCACTCTAATTCATACTACCATTTTTAGGATGTCTCATCTGTGGATAGATTATCATAGTTGAGCAATGTAGATCAATGGAAATTAGGACTTAATTGGGAGGAATTCATATGTTCTATATATGATTGAATACAGTGTTTCTTATGTGAAAGCATTGGTTGTGGTTCAGTAGGTCCATGGGGAATGAAAGAGTATCTCAAACTAAATCTTTTTATTTTTATCCTCCATATTATAGAGTAAGTTTGGTAGGGACTTGTTCAAGTCCAATATCTATCCACTGTTCTCCACATGGTAGCGGGATGAGTGGTTGGATATGATATTATACTCTTGGTATAGATTATCCATCTCAATAGAAAAAATTGGTGTTGTTTTCCATCTGTATTGTATGATAGACGCCAAATTAGGTAATGATATTAACTCTTATGAATTTAACGATGCTTTCACACTCATCATCTTTAATGGATATTTCCTTGGACCATTTGAATTATAAATCAATAGTAGTAAGGATTTATAAGAATTTATTGGCTGTATCTAGTGGATACATCGCAACAATATTAATTCCCCATACAGTGAATGGCCATGAGTATTTGGATATATTTAGTAATCTTTAGGATTTATGGACTAATTTGGAATGCACATGGATGAAATGAAAATTCCTAGTGAATTATATGAAATCGTGTATCATTTATGGCCATAAGTATCTAATACATTTTAATTGATTGGATTGTTGACACCCAAACTAGT